>JAJEJO010001973.1:259853-362493 GCA_020662805.1 Glaucomys volans
TTTTGAGTTCTTTGTATATCCTGGAGATTAATGCTCTATCTGAGGTGCAGGTAGCAAAGATTTTCTCCCATTCTGTATGCTGTCTTCACACTCTTAATTGTTTCCTTTGCTGTGAAGAAGCTTTATAGTTTGATACCATCCCATTTATTGATGCTTGATTTTACTTCTTGTGCTTTAGGAGTTTTGTTGAGAAAGTCGGCTACTAAGCTGACATGATGGAGTGTTTGGCCTACATTGTTTTTTAGTAGGGTTAGGGTTTCTGGTCTAATGATCTACTTTGAGTTGAGTTTTGTGCAGGGTGAGAGATATGGGTTCAATTTCATTCTGCTGCATATGGATTTCCAGTTTTCCCGGCACCATTTGTTGAAGAGGCTGTTTTTTCTCCAATGTATGTTTATGGCTCCTGTGTCTAATATGAGATAACTGTATTTATGTGTGCTTGTCTCTGTGTCTTCTATTCTGTTTCATTGATCTTCATGTCTGCTTTGGTACCAATACCATTGTGTTTTTGTTAGTATTGTTCTGCTGTATAATTTTAAGTTCTGGTATTGTGATGCCTCCAGCTTCACTTTTCTCACTAAGGATTGCTTTGGTTATTCTGTCCAACAGACTTTTGACAAAAGTGTAAGAAAAATTGAGTAGTGGACTAGAGAGCCAAGAGCTGCTTTAATATGTTTTAATAATTGGTGCTAGAGCAATTAGAAATCCATAGATAAAAAGAAAGAAAGAAAAAAGAAAATAAACACTGAATTAACTTAAAATAGATTATGGACTTAAAGGTAACATATAAAATTATAAAACTTTTAGGAATAAAACAAGAGAGAGAACCTTTGGGTTTTTTGCCAGGCAAAAATATTTAAGGCAAAAGCATACTCAGTAAAAGAAAAATTGATAATTTTAACATCATCAAACTCAAAAACATTTGCTCTTCAGAAAAATACTATTAAGAACTGAAAAGAAAAGCCATAGCCTGGGTGAACATATTTTAAAACCACATATCCAACAAAGGACTAGTATTGAGAATACATAAAGAAGTCTCAAAACTTAACAAAATGAAAACAACAGTCCAATAGAACATGAGCAAAAGTCAGGAAGAGTCACTGAAAAGAATATACAGATGACAAGCAGATGAAAAGATGTTTAATGTTATCTTTTAGGGAAGTGCAAATTAGAATCACAGTATCCCTGTACACTTATTAAAAGGGCTACCCCCTAAAAAACAACACTACTCCCAAATCACACCAAACCAAATCAAAAGAACAACAGCAGCCAAACCAGATTCAACAACAAATGCTGGCAAAGATAAAGAGAAACTGAAACACTCATACATTGCTTTTCAGAATGTAAAATGGTATATACTGAAAAGCAGTTTAGGAGTTTCTTGAAAACCTAAACATGAAATTACTATACAAACAACAGAATATTCCTGGGCATTTATCCCAGAGAAATTAAAACTTATGTTCATACAAAAAACTGCACACTACTTTTTATGGCAGATTTACTTGTAATAACCAGAAAGTGGAAACATTCCAGATGTTCTTGAATAGGTGAATTATTAAACAGTGGTACATCTATCCTATGGAATACTTTTCAGCTATAAAAAAGAATGAAGTATTGATATATACAACATCCTAAGTGAATCACCAGGGTCCTATGCTGACTGAATAAAGTCAATATTAAAAGGAACACAGTAAATGATTTCATTTATGCAACATTCTTAAAATGATAAAATAATAGAGAATAGATTAGTGGTTGCTAGGGCATAGGAGGTGGTGAGGATAGGAGGGAAGTGTAACTAAGGTAACACAAAGGATTCTTGTGGTGGAAATGCTCTGTATCTTGACTGTATCAATGTCAACATCCTTCTAATTTCACACTATTGTTTTGTAAGATATTACCATTGGAAGAACTGGGTGAAGAATATACTAGATCGTTATATATTATTTCTTATATGTGTATCTTATATGTGTGTCTATAATTATCTTAAGATTAAAAGTTTAAATAAAAATTATTTGAAGGGTTTGCAGTATAGCTCAAGTGTCAGCATTTGCCTACCATGTACTAGCCTTGGGTTCAATCCCAAGTACCACAAACAGACAGATGAACAAACAAACAAAACCCCAAAGGTCTGGTATTTCAAAGCTAATAACTGGGAGAATGAGAGTGTTTTAAATATAATTAGAAAAATCCCACTCCTTCAATACCGGTGATTTCAACAGTCTATTAGAAATACCCAATGAAAGAACAAATTCACACAAGTGTGATGCTATCTGATAAGCTGCCAACCATTTTAGAAATAGTTGTATATTTTCGAAAGAGAAAGTTTATTGACTGAAATGAATCTCTAATGTGATTTCAGTCAACATGACCAAATCAGTGAGTCAATACTAGCAATGTAGGAGATATTTAGGAAAGGGAATAATGTAAGGGCAGATGGTTCTTGCTAGGGACCCCATCTAGAAGTCATCTCCTTTCTCCTATTTTTTCCATTTTAAATTTCTTTCCCTCCACCAATTCTATGGCTTCCATGATGCTTATGTGAGAAACTTTGACAAATCAATAGTAATCATTTGAGTGTATGTTATTTGGAAGTTAGAAATTGGATTTCTTATTTAATAGAAATATCAGACACTGGGTCTGATTTTTTGATAGGGACATAGGATTTAATCTTGCTATTATAGTAATTTTCATAAAATATCTTCTTATGGGTATTGTTTTAGAGAAATTCCTCCTGGAAGTTCTGCATGTTGACAAAGTCCTACCTAGAATGTAATAAGATCTAATTTCCACATATTTTTTCAAAGGGGAAAAATGAATTTTATCTCATATTTGTAGATTTCAGTGAAAGCTTCTTAAGAAGCATTTTCAGTTGGATAAGTGCTGATTTAAGGTCATTTGGTTAATAATAGTCAGGGAACTGTAGAAACCACATTACAAGACTAGGGTTAATTAGTACCAGTAAAATCATATTACAGTGAATACAATACTAAAAAGCTTTCTGAATAATGACTAGTTCCATGTCAAAATGTTAGAAAACACATGTTTCTGATTTTCTTCTTTAAATATAAAAGAAGAATATTTATAATAAAGGGTACATAGGCATGCTTAAAATGAAAATATGGAATTTTTAATAGAAATGTTACTAATTTGGTTTAATAGCTTTTACATGTGAAGGTGGATTTGAACATTTTTTCTTGTGGACTTATTGCACTAAGGTGTCCTCAAAATTTAGTATATGGTAAAAGTAGCATTCAAATAGATAAGAGAAAGATTAGTTATTTATTAAATGTTAATAGGATAATTTGGAACAAATTAGATTGGATATTATATTCATATAATATGGCAGAAAAAATGAAATTGCTAAATATACAAAACATTTAGTGTATATGCAAAATATATACACTAGAGGAAAATATAGGTTTATGATTTTATCATATGAAGTAACAAGAACTCTCTAAAACATGACAGTGATAACTAAAAATGTATGTTTCTGGTATATTGGTATGTAGTTTCTGGTATATTGGTATATAACAAACCATTCCAAAACTTAATTGTTTAAAACAACTGTGATTTATTATTTCTCAAGAGTTTATAGATTGGTTAAGCAGTTCCAAGGGTTTCATCAGAACTCACTTCTGAGGATGCTTTTATCTGTGGTTAGCCAGAGTTGAAGGGCCTATGAGGCTGACTTCTCCTTTCCAAAGGTATCTTATCATTATTTGTCTAGTCCAGGCTTATTCACATGTGGCTGGGTTCTGAGAGGCTGAAGACAGAGTTGTGAGGCTTCTGAGGCATAGGTTCCAGAATTTATACTCATTTTTACCATATTTCACTGATCTAAACAAGTTACAAGGTCCAAGTTTAGCTAGATATGAGGAAGTGATCCTACTTCTTGAGAAGCAGTATCATATTGTGAAGGGATACAAATGTTGTGAGGCATAATTTATTGCAAACCATTATCACAATATTATCCTTCAGTATCTCTTCCTGTCTAAACACTCTGTCTGAAAACAAGAACTAGGAAGATTTGGATAAATTTTTAGTTAAGTCTGTTATTATCTGAACTTTTGCTACATGCTATCTGAAATCTATAATCCAAATAGATTTGGATTATGTGTTAACCTCACTAATTGAATTTATCAACAATGTTTTCACCATCCTAACTCAGAAATATAATAGCTTTATCATTGATCTTAAGCAATTCGATTATGATGTGTCTTGGTGTAGTTTTCTTCATGTTTCTTGTTCTTGGGGTTTGTTGAGCTTCTTACATTTGTGGGTTTGTAGTTTTAAAAATATTTACCTTCCCTATTACTCTCTTTTGAGGACTCCAGCTACGGGTATATGAGGCTGCTTGAAACTCTCCTATACCTCACTGATGGCCTGTTCATTTCTTTAATATTTTTCTCTTATGTTTTATTTTTGATAATTTCTTTTGCTTTTTATTATCATGTCTTCAAGTTTGCCAAACTTTTCTTCTGCAATGTTTAATTTTTCTTTAATTCTTTTACAGAAATTTTATCTTTAGAATTTTCATTTGGGTCTTTTTAAATTTTTAAATTTTCAATATCTCTTCTTAACATATTCAAACTTTCCTTTAACTCAGCAATGAAATAACAGACACTCATCCAAACCTTCATTTTGTAAGTTTTATTGGAAATCATGTGTGTTAGTCAGCTTTCTGTCACTGTGCCAAAATACCTGAGGTAATCAATTTATAAGGAGGAAAGTTTTATTTTAGCTTACAGTTTCAGAGGCTTCAGTTAGTGGTCCCTTGACTCCATTACCTTTGGGCCTTGTTAAAGCAGTATGTCATGTGAGGAGCACATAGCCAAGAAAACTGTACACCTTATGGAAACCAGGAAGCAAAGAGGGAGAAAAAAAGGTGCTGAGGTCCCTTCAAGGGCATTTCTCCAGTGACTTAACTTCTTCTCATTAGACTTCACCTCTTAAAGATTCTATCACCTCCCCAGATTGCCTCAGACTGGCAAGCAAGTCTTTGACACATGGACCTTTAGGGGACATTCATCCAAATATAGCAACAGCCATACCCATTTGTTGATGTATTTCTGGGTTGATTTCAATTAATTGATCTTTGTCTTCATTATGGTTTTGTATTTTTCTGCTTTACATGCATGGTAATTTTGATTAGATGATATATTGAATACTGATATATTTTACCTTGTTGGATGCTAGATAATTTTGTATTCCTATAAACATTTGTGAAGTTTGATCTTGGATACAGTTAGGTTAATTGGAAATAATTTGGTGTTCTCAAGCTTTTCTATAAAGTTTTAAGAGGTACCAGAACAACATTTAGTCTAGGAGTAATTCTGCTTCATTACCAAAGCAAAGTCCTCTGAGGATTTTACCCAATGCTCCTTAAATTATAACTGGTGGGAACCCAAACTAGTCTCAGTTCTGTGTGTCAGCTCTTGTTTCCTCTAATTCTTTTTATATTTTTCAGCAGTACTGAGGTTCTCTAATTCTTTGGAATGGTTCTTGACATGATTTCTTTCTTCATACACATGAGTTATCCTGTACTTAACTAAAGATTTGAGGGACTTCTTTATCTGTGTAGCTTTGTTCTTTCCATTTCTTTACCCAGTTAACACTTTAAAAAAATTATTAGTCATTAATTAATTTTTAATTAACACATTAATTTAAAAAATTAATTGGGTTCTGTGTGATAGTGCCATTTTTGCATATAATGTGCATTTATCATATCCAGACACCCTTCTTCCACCCACCTCTGAACCCCCAGTTAAACCTTAACTATCTTGATCCCCCTGGATTCTCAGTTCCATTTCCTCAAGAAGCCTTATGGAATCTGCCCATCTATTCTTTCCTGCATGGTGGCCTTAAAACTCCCTCTCTAGACAATAGTATGGATGATCTTAGGGTTTCCTTTGTTTGTTTCCTATATCTCAAGAATCATTGTCTTTTGGTGCTTAATGCTCAATGTATCTTTTCCAGGTTTTTAGTTGCTTCAGGTGTTAAGATAAATCTCATTCCTATTACTTCATCTTGGCTAAAAGTCTTCAAAATCCTAATAACTTTAGATGGCTTGTGGCATTTGTATTTTACCATATTAAAATAAACAATCTATGGAAGATGCTGTAAACAAAGATGAAAGACAAATGGCAAACTGGGAAATATTTTCAATTATTGTATCTAAGGATTAAAAACTGCAATATGTAAAGCAAGTCTTGTAAATCAGTAAGAAAAAAATGAACAATTCCAATAGAGAAAAAATTTTTTTTGTTTATTTGTTTGCTTTTGTTAATTGCAGTTGGCAAAAGAAGACATGAAAATGACCTATAAACACATTTAAGTTTTAACCCAGTGATAATAAAAAAATACTGAGATGGTCAACAAATACCATTTTTAAAATTTGTCATGTTGTCAAGAAAGAAAACAAGTGATGATACATATGGGTGAAGAAAATGAGTAGTAATATATTTTGGTGAGAATATAAATTGTTACAGTCTTTCAGGAAGGCAGTGTGGTGCTATCAAAATTTTAAATAGATAATTTGATTTATGATTTCCAAATTTAGAAATTTATCCTAAGCAAATGATCTCACAGGTGTGTAAAAAATAATTATTATGGAATTATTAATAAAACCTGGAAATAATTTTATGTCAATTATTAATCAAATTGTGTATCGTTATATGTACAAATATTTATTATTTTAAAATCCTGTGATAACTATCTTTGCAATTGTTTGCAATTATTTCCTCAACCCTTAAATACGTTTGTCTGTACATTCAGAATACCACTAATCTCTTCATTCCATTCATCTGTTGAAGAGCATCTGGGTTGGTTCCATACGTTAGCTATTGTGAATTGAAATGCTATAAACATTGATGTGACTATGTCACTGGGGTATGCTGATTAGTGGTATAGCTGGGTCAAATGGTGGTTCCATTACCAGTTTTCTGAGGAATCTCATACTGCTTTCCAGAGTGGTTGCACCAATTTGCAGCCCCACCAGCAATGTATGAGCGTACCTTTTCCCTCACATCCTCACCAACATTTATTGTTACTTGTACTTTTGATAATTACCATTCTGACTGGAGTGAAATTAAATCTCAGTGCAGTTTTAATTTGCATTTCTCTTATTGTTAGAGATGTTGAACATTTCTTCATATATACACAATTGAATATCACTCAGCCATAAAGAAAAATGAAATGATAATATTTGCTGGTAAATGAATGGAACTGGAGAATATCATGCTAAGTGAAATAAGACAATCCCCAAAACACCAAAGGCCTAATGTTTTCTCTGATATGTGGATGCTAACTCACAATAAGGGTGAGTGTAAGAAAGAATAGAAGTACTTTGGATTAGGCAAAGGGGAATTAAGGGAAAGGAGAGGGAATGGGAATAGAAAAGATGGTAGAAAGAATCAAACATTACTGTCCAATTACAAGTATGATTACATGACCAATGTAATTCACATCATGTACAACCAGGAGAATGAGAAGTTATACTTCATACAGCTATAATATGTCAAAATACATTCTACTGTCATGTATAACTAATAAGAACAAATAAAAAATAAAGTAATGAGGTCAATATATTATTAATGTGAAAAGATATCTTCAATGTATTAAGCGAAATGGTGAATTATAAACTAGTGTGCATAGATGGAAAATGTACACAATACAAACACACTCATATGCATATACATATTTAATATCTAATATTCTTCCGGGAGGTAGGATTACAATGACTTTAATTTTCTAGTTTCTGTTCTTATATAATTTAATCTTTCAAAATAATAAGATGTATAGCTTTTATAGTAAACAAAGAAAGGAAGAAATGGAGAAAAGAAGGAAAGAAGGAAGCTTTTAGGATATTTTAAAAAGGAAGTTAACAATAAAGAAATCTTCACAGAAAAACCTTACAGTGTTTATAGAAATGAGGTTGTAAAATAGAGATGAAACCTGTGATTTATCTGGACATCTGGATGGTAGAAAAAGTTAGACCTAAGTGTAAGCCCTAGTTCTTTTTATTATAGATAGAGTGATATTAGGAAGATTACTTCCTATCTTTGACTTTAATAGTAATAATTTTCAAATGACATATTATTTTATTTATGTGATAGGTAATATAAACACTCACCAAGGATTATTATTATATAGATTATTTTATAAAATTATTTTTCAGAAAATAAAGGAATGAGCATAGTTTTTACCAGACATAAAATCTAGTTTGATCATAGGATGAGTTTATCATTATCTGGGTGCAGTTACAAATGCTAATTATCTCCGTATGAAGTTACCATCTTTAATTTCAATTAAGTTCATTTTTTTCCCCTAAAATCTGATCTTTAATTAAGAGAATCACAAGGCATTTTGTTTCATTTTATTTTACCTGGGAGTGGTAAATCTACTTGTAGCTGCTAGTTCTCTGACCTCTCTTCCCTGTGTTTCAGCCCACTGTGGCTCCTACTGATGACTCTTCTGACTGGGGCTGGCTTTAGGTAGAGGATTGCTGATGCTTACATTACTGCTGCAGATGTTAGGCAGTGACTTGTACCATTCCTTATGGGGCCTTCTCAGACTTCTCTCAATTTCTAACCTCCCCTTCACTCATAGTGATGAGCTGGCTCTGATTACAGAACTGTGTTTTTCTTACACCAGGGTGTGATTAGTAGGAAAACTAATAGACATTAATGATCTTGAACTATTCAAATGAAAGCTTTTCTTTACATTTTTACACCCTTATGATGGCTTAACTCTGGAGACTTCACAGAGATGGGAAGTCTATTGGTTTCCTTCCTTTGCATTAAATATAGTTTCTTGTCACTAATATTATAGAATAGAAACTAGTATTTATTATCAAAGACATTACCATTCTTTCAAATGAAAACACTGGCACATCAGTTTTCAAATGGATATCGTTTTATAGTCAAATAAAGACTCAAACATCAGTGCTACAGTCTGTCTGGGTTTGGAATATTTTTATGCACTGCTGTGAGAAAAGCAGGTGCTCTCACACATCTATTTCTAAGATTTTATCTATTTTGTCAGATGATTTGGGTTTAAATTTTCTGCAGATGTCAATTTAAGCCATTTTTTCTATTAGTAGAACAGTTTAAAAGTTAGCTCTTATAAGTCTCATAGATACATATTTCCTGCAGAATGACTTAAATTCAAAGATAGCTCAAAATGGAACCCTCTCTCTGTTGGAATATTGCTGTTTCAGTACCTCACAATCCTTTTCAGTCTGACTGCTTTGCAATTTCTTTTGCTGCCCTGTAGCCCTTTGACTTCACCTTTTATTATTGTATTTCCTTGATGGGAACCTGTGCCAGGCTCTGAGGCATTGAAAGGAGGGGTCCATAGACTATGAGCAAGCTAGGCCAACTTTGCTACTGAAGTCTTGAGAGCTTGTAATGGGTCTAACTATTCGGAATGGTTGAAGCTTGTTTATTTTTTGTAAGCATCCTGGAGAGAAATGTGAACTAGTCTAGTAATTTAGTATTTCTTGGTAAGGTAAAAGTATCTACAAATACATTATGTAGACTAATGCCCTTACTTAATTAGCAATTGCATATACTTTCATACTCTGCTCTTCAATTTCTCCACTGCCCCTATTTGTTTTTTTGTAAAATCAGCTGATCAAATATCTCATTTTAATTGCTGTTCTTCATATATACTATTACATTTACTTTTCTTCAACTGTTTACAAAGAAATATAAAGATATTCCTATTATACCTATGATTTTCCTACAAAAATATCTTCTGATTTACCTCAAGGTTAAAGTAAATTACCTCCATTTACTTAGAGGTTTGTTTGTGCTTTTTGAAGTAATTTAATTTAGTCTATTTTCACTTTTTATTTTTATATTTTGTGAGTTGATAATTGAACCTTGGGCCTTGAGCATGCTAAGGAAAGTGCTGTACTGCTGTGCTACCCGCAACCACACACTGTATTCTATTTTTAAATTTAGCAAAACCAAATGTCCTGCAAAATTATTGCCAGCTATATTTTAAATATTGGGTAATTTTGTTGTTGTTCTGTTAGGTTAGAGTGCTGGGGATCAAACCTGAGGCCTTACACATGCTGGACAAGTGCTTTGCCACTTAGCTACCTCAGCCCTAAAGTATATTTTGTTATGTGGTTTGTTAAACAGAATTTTTAGTCAATCTTAAATTTTTGGTTGGAGAAGAAATTTTCTTTCTTGAAGAATACTATGTAAATATAACATATTTTCATTATGAGTATTAATAACCTTTATCCCTACAAATATTAATATCAAAATTTAAAATCACACTCTTTTTGCCATATGCAAACATTCTTCAATAAAGATCAAAGGTCACAGAGTTATAATGGTTAAAGAATTAAATACCGAAGTATTGTATACAGGAGGATATGCATAGATTATATGCAAATACTGCAGCATTTAAGAAACTTGAGCATCCTTGTTATTTTGGTGTCCATGACATCCATGGGGAGTGTGCGTGTGCGCGTGTGCGTGTGTGCGTGTGTGTGTGTGTGTGTGTGTGTATGTGCGTGCGCGCATGCACGCGCGAGCTCATGCATGCATGTTCTGGAACCACCCCCCCTCCCATGCATACCCAGAGAAACTAGAAAATTCCTTTCACAATTATGTGAAAAGGTTTATCAAACCATCTGGAAGAATCATAAATCACAACATGGTATTTGCTCCAAGGAGTCATAGAACTCACAGTTGATGGATGCTACTAGGATCTCAACCTCAATGACAGGGAAGCCATGTTTGAAACCTAAAACCAAACTAGAAACATGAATCATTTTCTTCATTTCATTTTTAAATATGTGAAGTCATTTCTATTAAATCAGCTCAATTTTAATAATTGAAGATACCTGTACTTGTAGAATGCAAGATAACGGTCACATTTCTACCCTTATAGCATTTAAAAAGCTATTGTTCATATTGCTCACAAAACCAAAGCAATCTTGTAAAACTGAGGTGTCATTTACCATACCCCAAAAGCAATGTGTCAGAAAGAAACAGTTTACAGTGGTGTGGGTCTGGGAAGGAATTGCAGTGAAGAACTGAAGAACTGGAGAGAAGAGAATGAATATCTTTAAACTGATTTGACATTAACAACCAAAAAAACCAAACAATAAAGATACCGCATAGAAACTGCTATTTCCTTTTGTGACATTGAGTCAGGATTCTGCTGCTGTTTTGCTTGTCTCATTCAACAATGGCCAGATAGTTCTCCTCTGGCTTCTCAAAAGCTGAAGTCAGTTGAAGGTCTTGGAGTCTTTTAATTTAGATTAATCAATCAGTTTTGAGATACAAGAATGAAACATTTAAGCCTCTCAAGTTTAGTATTTTAATATCTAAAGTGATAGGCTATATGGTAATCATGAACTTAATTTTTAAATTAGACTCAGCTTACTATTTACTAATGTTAGTTTTAGTTATCACTGCAAATGCAGGGATTTTTGTTTCTAGACTTCATACTTGTTTTGACATAAAGATACCACTGATAGCTAATGGAATCAACAAAAAATTTTTTAGATCATTCAGAATGAAGATGTATAGAAACAGCTCAAGTCATCTGCAAGAACAAGATGAGATCACAAGCAGTGAATGGATAGTTCTTCTGTGAATGGACCCGAACAAGTCAGCCTGACCAAAGTGCTTGAGTCGTTGCCCTGCTTATCTACAGCACATAGATTTGTTGACAGTGAAATAGAAAACTGGAGCCAAGAAACAATATTATATCTTGAATTTAATTTAGATTTAACTAAGGACCCAACTAGCAATACTCTATGAATTTGGAAACCTTTTTTCCCTTCACCAAAAGCTAGTGGTGGAGGGGGAAGGAGCTATCAGAGTGGTTCAAACTGCAAACTCACCAATATTTATGTTTTCTTAGATTATTCATTGGGAAATAATCTTTTTTTTCTTCTTTTTTTCTTTTTTGGTACTGGGGATTGAACTCAGGGGCACTCGACCACTGAGCCACATTTCCAGCCCTATTTTGTATTTTAGAGACAGAATCTATTTTAGTCAGCTTTTTTGCTGCTGTGACTAAATGATCTGACCAGCACAATTATAGAGGAGGAAAAGTTTATTGGAGGGCTCACATTTTCAGAGGTCTTAGTCCAAAGGTCTCCATTCCTCGGGTCTCAAGGTGAAGCAGAACATCATGGCAGAGGAGTGTGGCAGAGGAAAGCAGCTTGCATCATCAGGAAGCAGAGAGTGTCTCCACTCTCCAGATGCAAAATATATATCGCAAAGCCACCCCCCAATTCCCACCTCCCCCAGCCACATCCTACCACTTCAATTAATCCCATCTGGAATTAATTTACTGATTAAGTTAAGAATTTTACCACCCAATCATTTCTCCTCTGAACCTTCCTGCATTGTCTCACATGTGAGTTTTGGGGGAACATCTCACATCCAAACCATAACAGGGTCTCACTGAGTTGCTTAGGGCCTTGCTAAATTGCTGAGGCTGGCTTTGAACTCACAATCCTCTGGCCTCAGTCTCCCAAGCTGTTGTACCCATGAAAACAAGATCATCCAAGCCAGTCACGTAAAGCCAAAAGAAGCCTTTATTTTTTAGCTGGCCAGCAAGGATTGCCCTTACGCCTAAAAGCGGGCTGCCGGGGGATTGCGCATTAGTTCTTTGTTGCCAGCATTTATGGGGAGGCGAAGGGATTAGGGTGGGCCTATAGGGAGGGAAGGGATTCTACAGGAATGGAAAGGAATTTGGGTAGGCTACAGGAAGGGAAAGGAATTTGGGTGGGTCTATAGGGAGGGAAAGGATTAGGGGGGGGGTGACTCTCCCATTGTTGGTGGAGAATCCACCTGGGGAGTACAACATTTTAATCTGCTTTCTGTTGCTATAACAAAGCCACAGGGATTACAGGCATGCACCATGGCGCCTGGGAGAAAATAATCTTTAAATTAGAAAATCTAAATATTTCCAGCCAAACCTGAGTATATTAATTAATTGGGAAAAAATAAAACCCAAAACTTTAGCTCCAAAAAGAGGAGAATGGATGCAATTTGTCCCCTATTTCATGATATCTTGAAAATTTAAAAAATACATAGATAATATGAAAAACTGATAAACATTTATAATTTGAATTAATTAATAACTAAGCAATTATTATTTAGGTATTTAATAATTTCAGTTAAGATGTAGGTGAAAATGAAATTAATATTCTAATGTTTTGCATTGTGTATGTTAGACTGTGCCTTTGTTCAGAATATAGTTATGTAACTTTATAAAAGTCAATAACATGGTAGAGTGCTTACCGTGTAAGCACAAGGCCTTGGGTTCAATCTCCAGTACTGCAAAAAAAAAAAGTCAATAACAATAATCATAAAATAGGTAATCCCATGGCATGAATCAGTCTCACTCTGCATATATTAATTTAGCACAGTAGTGCACATAATAAATTATCATTAACCAAAAATATTTTTACAGGTGTATATTTAAAGGCTTTAACATTTGCAATCTTGCTTTTTTATGAAGGGCTGAGGTAAAAGACACTTATTTCAAATCTGAAAAGCACCAAAAGCAGTCTTTTGAAGCCCACTGCAATCAATATCTATGCAAATGGAGTGGTTATGGAATTTACACAGCTTTGTCAATCAATCATTAGTCCAGTCCCCACCCTGCATGCAATGTCCTAATAGATACTTTTCTTTTTAAAGGGACAGTGATTTCTTTTTTTCTAAGTGTTTGTTATATAAATGAATGCTATTGCTTTGACTATCTCCTCACTCACACCCTTTCTCTACATATTTATCCACCTCTGCAGTGTGTCAGCTCATATTGTTGTCTCTTTCCAGGTAGTAGTAGTTGTGGGTTTTATGGATTCTTGAGCTGCAGATCCTGGACCTCCCCTGTCCCTGTCTTTGGACCTGTATTCTTGAAAGGAGGAAGAGAGTTTTGGGAACTCAGAATTGATTGAACCAGCATCCCCAGAGCATTAATCTTGTGCTCATTGCCTAATGGGAGAGAGGTCTTCAGTGGATTAAAGGGCCCTTTCTTTTGCCTTGATCACATCATTGTCCTTAACAAGGACTGAGTGGGGACACAGAACACTTGTTAACCAAATGAGTGAAGATATAAGAAAGGAAAGATATTTAAGTATATTTGATATCATAATTGGACTTCAAAGTTAATTTCCACTATATGAAGTAATAAATAGACTATAACAAATAAGAAATGTAATAGGGGGCTGGGGATATAGCTCAGTTGGTAGAGTGCTTGCCTTGCAAGCACAAGGCCTTGGGTTCAATCCCCAGTACCACACACACACAAAGAAATGTAAATAGGGGGATATCTTGAGTTCTACACTTAGGTTAAAGATGAAAAAAAGAGGAGGCTGAACATATATATACAAGGCATGTAAAATCTGGTTTAACAGCACTTATGGTAAATAAAATAAAAGTTGGATCTTTTTGGCTGCCTAAAACTACAGTGTGAATCTGTAGTCTCGAGGACAGCCAAGGAAGCCAATTTGTAGAGAGGAAGGGAGGAAGTTAATTCTTGGGGGAGGAGGGAGAAAGTTAATAATCCCCCTATTCTCTGAATTGGTCAGATCACATCTGATGAATTGCATTGAGTTCTATTCTGGTACTTTTAAGAAGGATCCTGGAAAGCTTAAAGGTGTATAGAAGAGGGTGACTTATAGTGAAAATGCTGTGTTCAAGAGAGAATGTAGGTAGAATGTGATTTTTTTTTTCTTTTTTTCTTTTTGGTATTGGGGATTGAACCCAGGGATGCTTAACCACTAAGCCACATCCCCAGCCTTTTTAAAAAAATGTTTTATTAGAGACAGGGTCTTGCTGAGTTGCTAAGTGACTTGCTAAATTGCTAAGACTGGCTTTGACCTCAAGATATTCCTACCTCAGCCTCCTAAGCCACTGGGATTACAAGTATGTCCCACCATGGCTGGCTAGAATATGATATTGTGATAAATAATGAAAGTTATCAGTGTGAGTTCGGAATTATGTTCCTAATTAAGTCAAGGGTTATAAGAATATATGAGTTGTTCTCGTGTAAACAAATTCTGGACTGCTAATCTGGAGTTGACAAAGCAGATCCATGAAAGCATTGAAGACCCAAACTCTTTTTCCCCATACTTTTTTGTATTGGTTATAGTTGTACACAATGGTGGGGTTCATTATTACATGTTCATACATGCACACAATATAACACTCCTATCATATTATGTCCCAATATTTCCCTTTTCCTTTCCCTCTCTCTCCCCCTGAACCCCTTCCTTTACTTCACTGATCTCCTTTTGGTTTTCTTAAAATCCCCATTACCATACATTTCTTTTTCCTTTTTCTGTTTAACCTCCACATTTGAAAGAAAACATTTGACCCTTGACTCTCTGAGTTTGACTTGTTTCCCTTAACATAACGTTCTCAAGTTCTATCCATTTTCCTGCCCAACTCTGATATCTTTAATGTGTGACTGCTTCTATCATTAAGATCACCTCAGTGTAAATGCTGAAACTCCTGCAATCACATGCATAGAGCAGACAGTGGGAAGAAGGGTAGATCTGGTATGAGGAAAAAGAACTCTTTCTCTCATTTAAAAAGCTTTCCTAGAATTTCCACTTCCACTTACAATATCTTTTTTGGCTATGAGTTAGTCTTGTGGTCAAATTTGGTCACTATAGGAGCTGGAAATGTCATTTTCCAGCTAGGTGTTTTTCCTAGGACTTTATTATTAGGGAAGAAAGCATAATGGATGTTGAGAGGCAGATTGCTTTGTAGAGCAGATATGAACTCAGAAGGCAGTGTGGAACTTGGTCAGAGTTAAAAAGAGATCAATTTACTAAATATGAATAGAGATAAATTTCCTAATAGCTTTATTGGTCCCAAATTGGGCTTTTTTTTAGAGGTACTGATGTCACTGTTGCTGAATATTATAAATCAACTGGGATATTTTCTATTGGTAAAGTTTTAGGGGGAAAACCTGATTTACATGATTCCTTCTAATACTATGTGCCAAGATTATTTCAATATAATCTGTGTTAGAAGCCATGTTGAGTTTTAGTTTGATTAACTTTTCCTTCAGGAAATACCAATAAAATAAGATTTCTATTTATTACAATCAATAATGACAGGTGTTCTATAAAGCAAACACTTTGTATGCAAGTCTTTTTTTCATATTATATTCAGCATATTTTTAAATAGAAGACACTGGTGAAATAGGATTCCAGGGACACATACTGACTTCACACACTTAGTAATTTTTTTCTGATACATAAAATTCTAACCACTTTTCATTATTCAATAATTTGCTACAGGGGAGATTTGAGCAATTGACCTAAATTTTACTTAATAATAGCTATAAGACAGATACCTTTTAAGATTTGTCACAACTTTTTTTCTGTGAGTGGTAGCGGTTTTTATTTTCCTGTGATGTTCAAGTTACGTGATGTTTTATTCCCCCCAAATTACTTTGCAGTTCTATGTTTTGAACCCTGGACCTCAGATACTCTAGGCAAGCACTCTACCACTGAGCTATACCCCCAGCCCTTTTTACTTTACTTTGAGACATGGTCTTACTAAGTTGCCCAGTCTGACCTCGAATTTTCAATCCTACTGCCTCAGCCTCCCAAGTGGAATAGCCTCAGCCTCCCAAGTAGAATAGGATTTGCAGGCATGTGCCACCATGCCCAGCTCTTTCCCAGAAGATATTATTATGTTGGTATAGATTTGTATTCACAGTTCTACAGGTAAGAGACATATTAGGATAATGTTTTTTTGTAATTTTAGACAATATTATTTCCCTATACCATGCATTTGAAGGAATGTACACTCTTGTTCTTCTTGTCCTGGTGCTCATTTTTGCTAACACAAATCATAATAAGTAGTTAAACATAATAGTTATTCAATGCCTACTCCATTAGTACCAGAAAATATATTGCTTGCCAAATCAGAAAAATGTCATATAAAAAACTTTGTTTTCAAGATTTCAAGTAGGTAAACTGAATGTTTGTAAGAATGCAATAGCAAACATTGTTAAATGTACTTTTTTGAAGACTTAAATGAATTTTCCAATATATAAAAATACAAGCCATACATAACTTGGCCCATACATATTTTCAAGACATAGATGTGATTACTTATATTTCTTTGTTTTAATTGTTCACAGAGAACAATTCAAGAAAATACTTTGCTTCAATCTAAAGTTTCTAATGGTGCAAGGCATAAAAGAACAGAGTTTGGGAGGAGGCATTGAGGAGACCATCTTTCCTACCCATGTGGGGCTAATGCCCTCACCTAATACACATCAGACCATGTCCCCCTCAGCTGTGTTGTGTGGAAACAACTGTAGGATCCTAGCAGGTTAGTCCTCCTCTTCCTTGGCATCTAGTCCTTGGTTTTTATCCAGTTTGAATACTTTTAGTTTAAGAAATCCTAACTTGATCTTTAGATGAAATCTTTTGCTAATATATTGTGTACTGTATTGAACTGAATTGAACCATGCTTTCTAAAGGGAAAGAGAGATTAAGTTAAAAAGGAGAGATTACTTTCCTCCATTTCTTTTTTCTTTTTTCCTAGCTCTTCCCCAAGGGGGAAAAAAAAGGCCAACCTTCTGCCACTTTCTATTTCTATAGCTTTGTGCAAATAAGTAATCTAGGTCTCCCCAAATTTACCTTTCTTTTAGAAATTTATACTAAATTGTAGCATTTACATGTATGCCTAGCAGGAGTTTCAGTGGCTTTCCCATTTGCTCTGCCTGCAACTCTTTTCCTTAAAGCTTTGTGGGTCTTCGCAAAGTGGTCATATCATGTATCCAGTATCCAGATCATGAAACAACACTACCAGAACCCCAGCAACCCTTGACACTTTCAAGCACTGCCTCCTCTCCAATGGATCACTTATTAACTTCTAACACTTAGATTCATTTTTCCTTATATAAATAAGTCATAGACTACAAAATTCTTTTTTTAAAATTTATCTTCTTTAGTTAGTAAAACTCATCCAAATTGTATGTAATTATTTGTCTATTCTGCTTGCTGTATACAATTTCATTATGTGAATATGCCACATTTTTTTTACACATTTTACAAAATGATAGATATTTTGTGTTCTTTCTATTTTTTTGCCTATTCCAAAGAGTACTGCTATGGCCATTGTTTTAAGTCTCTTTTGGTCAACATCTATACATATTTCTGTTCCATTATGCCTGGGAATGGAATTTAGGGTCATTGTGTAAGTGTTTGTATATGTCCATCTTTAGTAGATTTTGCCAAACTGTTTTCTAAGGTAATGGTAATTTATGCTTTGGCTTGCCTAATAGTTTTGAAAGAACCTCTTGTCTATTCACAGGGTAAACAAGGTCAACTCTATATTGAAATTTTCTCATCTTCTCTTTTCAAAATTAACAATCAGTTTATAAATATTTTGTCAGTTTTGGATCAAACTTTGGTATTTTGGTAATTGCAAAATACCAATATAAAAAGACAATACAGGAAATCTATTGTATATTATTCAAACAACATCTGATTTTACATTACTGCTAATGTTACTACTAACAGTAAGTAATAATGTTAACCAACCAGGTTCTATGCTAGTATTGGCTGTCATTGGAATTGTTGAAGGCAATAGAGAAAACAGACTTACAATTTAAAACTAATAGTTTTTTTTTCCCTAAACACCATTATTTTATTAAATGAATTTTTCAACAAGGGTCTGAGAAATAACTCCTTTAGAGACCTGCTGATCTTAAGGGGATAAAGAAGTTAAACTTTATTGTTGAAGTTGTATAAGATTATATTGAATCATCATAAAGATCTATTGTGATTATAGACCTTCTAGGGGAAAACATCTGAATCTAAAGTTATATTTGTAAATGTATTTTGTTTCAAAATGTCTAATACTAATTAGTATTGTGTTGAAATAAATATGACCTAATTGAGTTTATTTTGTGATTAGCTTTTGCTGCATAAGTCTAGAAAGAACTGAATTCTTATGATGAACACCTAATAATGTCAGTGTTAGATGTCACCACACACTTCCACATAATGACATCAACACAGCTGGAGCTTGGTGAATAGTTTTCCTTGACATCCTCTCTGGAGAGTTTGGTCAGTAGTTCGCTATAATTGGTATTGGCTAATAGGGTAAATAGATAACCATAAGAATGCAAAAGCAAAACTTATATTGGATACTACTACTTCTATTTACAACTAACCACATCATAAGTTTCCTGTGCTCATTCCCCATTGATTTTATATTATGTTAAACAAAAACAAATCACATTTTTAGAATATTTTTCTACCACTTTTCAAAATGTCTTTTTAGATAGTGTCTAACTGCCAGCTAATTTACAACTCTGAAACCTTGTTGTATCATTTGGAATAGAGCATTGGATAACTTAAAGTGAAATGAATCATTATATAATGAAGAATTGCTATTAACTCTTCTGGGATGGAAGAATTCTTTTCTATAATCACATATGTAATTGTACATTCAGTGAAGATGCCCTCTTAACAGTAGAGGACATATCCGTGAGCTGAAGTTCCAAAAACAAATCTAATGATTTGACAGCTCTGCTCAAAAGACAGCAGCTCAGCATTTGAGAGGTTGCCACGTACTGGATGACAGTCAGAGTCAGTCTGGGAATATTCTTCTGTACTCTGACCCTCTTTTGCCCATTCCTCTGTCTCTGGCTGTCATTGTCCTGTGGCACCCACCGAACACAGAGGTCCCCACTCCCCAAACAGGCTTTGGTCTCAGCAGTTGCAAGAGAGTAACAGTCAAGAATCCTGACATAAGAATGGCTATAGCAGCCACTGAAATGGCTAAACCCTTGCTCTTGTTCACATGGAGTTTAAGGAAAAATAATTTCCAGGCTATGCAGGATGGGTTAAAAATACTATTTTGACTTTCTCATATCTAATTTCAACAAATTTTTTGTGCCTAAAAATGAAGAATGGAATAAATATTTTCATAGATTCTTTGACAGTAATTATAAGCAGATCCCAATATATGGACTGTTTTCCAATTTGGCTTCTTCTTACTTGACTATGCTTTTAATATCGCTGCACTTTGTCTTTAAGGATAATCAAGAATGTGCATGAAACCTAATTTCCAGCACAGAAGGATAATTGCTCAGTGATCATTTACTTTCTTCAAAACATAACTGAATATAAACTAAGACAGAAACTAGGAAAAGGAGCTATTTTTAAAAATGGCATTGAAATGGTATATGAAATCAAATGGCACATGAAAAACATATTCACCTTGGTGTTTTTAGACTGCCTTTTATCTTAGTACCTTAAAGTGGACTCTGTAGTTCTCTTGTTCAGACACAAAATAATAGCAGCTTCCTCATCACTAGAGTGTGAACCCCTATTTGAGAGGTTGGGAAACAGCCAACAGTGTTGTGTGATTTGCCCAGTAACAAAGGTAGCTTTGGCCTCCACACCTCTGAACTACAAGAATCCAGTACTTTTCCTCTTGCCTGTGGTTTTATGTTGTTCTTTGTTTCAACTGCAAAGGTAAGATCTCATTTAACATGCTTTAGAGAAATTTTTAGTAGAGTTAGAAGTATATAATACAAGAATTTATTAGAAAGAACACTGATCTTACTGTGATATCCTTTTTTTAAAAAATTGATTTTCATAGACATATCATAGCACTTGTATACATATATGCAAAACAATTTGACTATAGTGTGTGAATAAATATTTCCTGATCTTAATCTGATTTTCCTAACCCTCCTTTCAGGAGCAAGTAGAAAATCATTTCAAAGTAAAAAAAAGTGGAGGAAAATAGAGAAGAAACAAAGGGCAATTTGAGCAGTAAGTGTACTGTTGTATCCATGGGACCCTTCTCCAACTTCATGTGATGGCATGTAGTATAGAAAAGGTTCTTTCAGCAAGTGTTTAGAAAAATATGTTCCAAAAGATCTGCATAGCATTAGTGTAACCAAGTGTTCCTCTCTGTGGCTTCCTGTTTTGGAATTAAATGCCTTCAGGGTACTCAGAATAACTCTGTTTAGAAACACAAGAAGAATTTAACCTCTTATGTTCCTAATCAGTTTTTAAAATATATATAGATTAATTAGAAAGCAAAAAGATCTCATCCTAAGAATTTAAGTTAAGATTTAAAATTGTTTTTGCATAAAGTAGGTGGTTTATTTAGAAAACAAAGATGTAAACAGGAATTCTGACAGGAATTATTATCAAAATTATAAGATCAGTTTTGTCTCTTTATAAAAAATTTTCAAAGTCAAATTGTTTTCACAGATGGGATTATTTCTAAATGAGATCAGTGGAACATTTCTACTGTGGTTATTTGCAAGTGGTAAAGGGAGCAGATAAGCTGAATCTGTTGACTTCTTTGTGTTGTTAATGTTCAACATATTTAAGTTGCTGTGGCAAAGCCAGTAGAGGGAGCACCAAACAGTATTTTTGTTTTTCTTAAAGCTTAATGTTTTTTTATTTTTTTTCCTTTACTTGCATGTAAAAATGCTTAAAATGCTTAATAATGTATTTAAAAATTTTTCCTTCACTTGCAAGTAAAAAATGTCTACAACTAATCATTTATTGATATTACACTTTCACTATCTAGTTTAACTTTAAAATGCTTCTTTGACTTGAAAGGGGCCCTATTTTTGCAATTTAATTCCACAAACATTCATTAAGTGCTTAATATATATAAGAATTGATATGTGATGGAGAGTCAAAGGTGAATACTCCAGTCTCTATCCTTCAAGAATTTATAATTTAGTTAAGAGAAAGAAATGTAAAGGTCATTAAAATACAGAATGAAAATAAAGATAGAATATGGGCCAATTCTTGATTGAGAATCAGTAGAGGCATTAGAGAGAAGTTGACTTTTGAACTGGACCTTGAAGGAGAGGTTTCCAAAAATGGAAATTCTAGGCTAAACAGAACAGTACAAATGAAGGGCATGTCTCGGGAAAGGCAATTAGAGGGCCAAGGCTAGGTAAAAGCTAAATAGTGGAGGGGATATACTGGGAGGTGAGATCAAAAAGCTAAGGTGGAGTTAGATAATGAAGCATCTTGAAATTCATGCTAAGGACTTTTGATTTTTTTCCCACATTTTTTTGTAAGAACTTTGGATTTTATTCTGTTGGCAAAGATAATCCTGTTTCAAGGTGAAATGTTGCCTGGAAGACTGAGAGATTAAAAATAAGACATTTTTCTGAAAGGCCAGAAGGGTACATCATCCTTCTCTCTCAGAAGACCTACTCTTCTCCCTTGAGAGTGTCTCCTTTTCCCTTCTCATCCCTTCTAATAAACACATTCCTATTACTCTGAGGGGAGAAAAAAGTTTGGCCAATTTTATACTAGATGAAGTCAGACATTATAATATCCTGGATAATAACCTGGATAATAATAATGTCTTTCATTTGTTTCAATATATAAATATCACATATATATATATATATTCATGCATACATACATATTTTTTGTATGTGTATGGAGATACCTGGACACCCATATATGTACATATATGAACAAACACAGTATACTGTAAATAATATTATTTCTATATATTTATATAAGAGATATATATCAGGGATGTATTTATGTGTATATATGTGTACATCTCATATATATATGCATATATATCCTTCTGAGTTATTTTGTGATTTTAAAAGATTTATACTTAAAATGTTAGGTAATAGTATACAAGATATAGCAAATTCAAAGCAAAACTGGTACTCAAATCCAGGGGGTTTTGAGTTCAAACTTCTAATTTTTTCATCATATTTGCTGCTTTTGCATTAACTGATATGTGGGTGGGAAGGATGGAATGTACATGAGAGACATTATGGAGCTATAGAAATATGTGGACCCAAGAAATATGTGGTTTTCAGTCCATGTGACTAGGGAGCAGGATGGTGTTGCTCTTGTCCCATGGAAGATGTAGGAAGAGAAGCAGGTCAGGGAGTTGGCTTGGTGACAGGCAGAGAGATAGAATGTGATTCATTTTGGCATGTCAATTTGAAATGCTGGAGGACATTCGTGTAGAAATGTCTAGCACATACTTCAAATTTTAGGTTTGGAGCTCAGAAGAGAAGCCAGAGCCAGACTTGGGAGTGGATAAGATAATTCAGAGAAAGTATAGAGTCTAAGAAGAGGAATGAAGTGAGAACCAAACTTTGGGGGACACCTACATGTAGGAGGCTTAGGAAAAGGAGAAGAGTCAGAGGGAGCATGCACAGACACTGGCAGATGAGACTAGTCAGGAGAATGCCCCATTCATCTGTCAATAGATATTTGCATTTCTGCTGCATGCAAGGGCCTGAAGCCTCTGCCCAGGGCATAACTGAGGGCATCTTAGCAGAGTCAGCTGTTGCAGGAGGAAACTTAGGAAGGGAACTGAGGCAAGGTCTTTAAATTTGTTTACTTGGGAAATCAGGCTTCCTAAATATGCACAGAATTTTGTGCACTAAAATACAAAGCAGACTTGAAACCTCACAGTTCTGCTTATGAGAGGAGATCCCAGAGGACCAAGATCTTGGCCTGAAACCTATGAACTATAACTTTGAACTATAATCTATGAATTATACCCAGGTGAGTTGCTTGCTTATCAAACCACTTGTTCTTTTTGAAAGAAGTGTAACGACCTGAAACCTTGATTATTTATCTTTATTTTATTACAAAATTTTATTTGATTTTTTTGTGACAGCAAAAAGTCACTAAAAATTCAAATGCAAGAAAGAAATTAAAATGTCACACCTTGACTAAATACTATAATTTAGAAATGCAATTTCCATCCCTTTCTAATTCCTCCCTCTCTACTTTCTATCTTTCCTTCCTATTGATATGCTGATCATACTATGATTATTATTTTAAATAAAAAGTATTTTAAATTTATAAAAGGAAGAGAAACTAAAGGTACTTAAAAGAATCATAGAAATTCAAAATAAGTGCTTCTTCACTATAAGAAATGTTTTGGAAGATCTTTCGTCTAAAGTTAAGAAAAGAGATTGTGATAAAATAGCAAGGTTAGAATTATGGCTTTAAAACATGATTCTGTTTAGACCATGCACATTGATCTGCTTTGAAAGTTGCTCACTTAGTACTCTACTTTCTTGCCCCTTTCCTACTTTTGTTTGTTACAACAATATATTTACTTTATAAAGGTTTATAACATTTACATTTGGTTATATAGTTAATTCCTGTATCACCGTGATTTTTTACTTGATTTTTCATCCCAGAATTATAATTTTGAATCATATTTTAATTGTTTATTTTCCATCATTAAGTAGAATTCTTCAGGTCTCTCAGGTGTCAGTTTCATGCTGAGACTGTTTTGTTTATCCTAAGTAGATATATTGGTTTGGCAGACTGCTCTTGAGCTGTGGCTTCTTTCCTTTAGAACTCTTCAGATGTTGGTCCCCGGAGAAGTCAGTGACTGGTTCAGTTGTTCTCAGTTTTACGTGTGGTTTCTTTTTTTCCTTCTTCTTTTTTTCATTCTCTTTTTATTTGTATGTTTTGGTTATCTCTATTCAACTTTGATGTCATAAGCATGTGGAAGATGAATTACATTGAATCTTTATTTTACCAGGTTCCCAGAATAAAAACCTTGGTGGACTGAATAATTAAAACTTTAAAATGAAGTCATATAGTTATGTATGGTAGTTAGGTGAAAACACTGGTGACCCACTAATCTTTTTACAAAAGGTCTCTAGAGACTATGAAGAATTGATCCATAAGTTTTCTGCACCAAACAAAAAGAAATATAGAAAACAACAAAATATGAATACGAAAGGACAAATTGCAATAATAAAAATAATTACAACATATGATAGGTGACAGATATTTGTGGATATACTTGTGTTTTATTCATGGTAAAGCCAACGCTACAAAAGAAATGTTGGTAAAGGGTATAAAGAAGCATTTCCCAAGAGGAAAATTCAAAAGAGAAATCTACTCACTCATAAGAGGCTTAAAGGTGAACTTTTGAGAACTCAGAAAGAAATATTCCTGTTTTGAGCACAGGATTTCTCATGGGTAGATACAAATACTAGATTAAATAAATTTGAACATCCCTTAAAGTTTTGAAATTCCACGGTTTTGGAATGTGTATGTCTTAACCTAGCTATTAGATGTATTCTCTTTCTAAGTCCAAGAAAGATGACTTATGCATCTCTCTGTTTGTATTATGCATCTTTGTTTTTTATGGTGCATAGCCCAGAATTTTGCATGTGGTGGTCCTGAAATAAGTATTTATGAAATAACTGTTATAATGAATTTTTAAGTTAATATTTGTTAGACATTATTTTATAAAAATTTGAGGGTGCTTAGAATTTTTTGTATAAATAATGAAAACAGTGAATAAATTCTCCCCATGTTTAAAAAAAACAGTGGATTTTTTAAAAGATATTTTTAGTAATTTATTTTGTATGTTATTTGGTCTTATATTTAGAATTTTGGTTAACATACTTCATTATTTAAATAGATTTATGTTTTTATAAGGGTAATTGTATGTCTAAATCTCATTTTGCAAAGTTCTATTTTTGTTTATTTTACTAAATGATCATATATAGACCCTGCAGTTTGAGACCCTGATTCCTATGATTGGAAATATTTTTGTTTATACATATGTGATTTATTAGATACTAACCCTGTATTTAGTAAGAACCTTTAAAAATCATTGTACTCTAAACGACAAAACTTGCATGAAAGTGCTCTTTGCATATATGGTAAAAAGTTAGTGATAATTGATCTTTTTTTGTGTTGATTTAAATAGGAAAACTGAAGATTTTCTTAAATCAAGGTACATATTCACAGTGACAGAATGATTTTATAGTCTAGTTAACAGCAAACTTTGGAGCAGCATATTGTGCAAGTGGTTAGTGATATTAAAATTGTTACCAGCCTTGGAATATCAGACATATTTACTTTAAAATTTTATGCAGATATAGTTATTAAAATGTACATTTCAAGTGCAGTTTTAGTGTCTTTCAAAGTATTTTTGAATGATTTCCATTTGAGAGGTAGGGAGTTAGGTTTCTTGGTTATTAATCCAAATATAGTAATATAGCTTATTTTATTGATCTTTCTATGATTTTTAAAATTAGGAGTGAGAAAAGTCACAGAAGCAGTTTGTTGACATATTGCAATCCATATGTGTGCTTTTCTGATAAGGAAGGTATAGCATATACCATTCCTCCAGAACATTTAGTACCAGATTTATGATTTTTCTAATTTGGTTTGTAGCTTGCCAAAGAGCATGTGAGTGCATATTTGATCAGAAGCATATTTTGCCTTGAATCAGATGAGGAATACTTAATGAGTCAATGCTCAGAAGCAATGCAGAGAAGATGCAGGCTAGCAGACTAAAAAGGCTTTAAAATGGCTTAATGTGAAATAAAATAGAGATAAAGCAGTATCATGTAAAAAGTCAAACTTTTCAGTTTTTCATGCACATCTCCACACAATAAAATTCTCCACCATAACTATTGAGAACAATATTTTATATTTATGTGATGCAGTTCACATCTGCAGTGAGGTGAAGGCTTATTTCAAGTGTCTTGTGCTCATTCTCAGAAATGCTAGTTCTTTCTACCTCAGAGGAAGCAATAGACCTGCTCCCTCTAGCAAGCCTCCCTCTAAAAATGAGCTATGAATTGCCATTTGAAATTATTTTTTTTTCTTTTTGCTTGTTTAATAGGGAAGAATTATCCCTTTGTTTTGATTTGCATTTCTTGGATTATCGGTGAAGCTAGAAAATTTTCCTATTCATTTAGACATTTGTATATATTCTTTTACAAATTGCTTATCTTTATTCTTTGTCTATTTTTCTTTAAGAGACCTCTTGCTACTGTATGAGATTATTTATTAAAGATGCTAGCACCATTTTATTTATTGAAAATATTTTGCCTGGTTTTTTTGTATTTTGATTTTTTTTGTAGTGTTTTGGGCATATGTAATTTTTAAATAATCATAGTCGAATAATGATCTTTTATTCTTTCTTTGTCAAGTTTTAAAAGACCTACATCAACCCTATATTGCATAATTTGTTTTTTTCTTTTGAAACTGGGATTTAGGAGTGAATATTGCTTCGCTTATATACATTATGAGGAATTTCCTTTGTTGGACTGTGTGATTTTTATTTAGAATGATTCACAAATATCCCTTATGTATAATCAGCTATTTTACCTCATGGGACATATGAAGTATCTTCCAACTTTCTGTTTTCCTTGTTGTTACCTATTTTCCACTGTAGTAGAGGTAGAGAAAAGGGCAAGAGAAATGAAACATTTCCAATGACACTCTCCTATCCTTTATCCTGAGGAACATTTTTATATATAGAAGAATTATACTATGCATCATTATTTGGCTTCCATGTTAGATCACAACAGCAAGAATGGATTTTTCCTACTTTTCATTGTATAGAATTTCATCTATATTTTGAGTTAACTTGGTTTTAAGAATAGGTAGCCTGGGAACCTGATAAAATTATTTCAAAATCAAAATAAGTTTAAAAGGGGCTGGGGATATAGCTCAGTTGGCAGAGTACAAGTGTTGCATGCACAAAGTCCTGGGTTCACTCGCCGGCACCACAGGGGAAAAAAAAAGTTTAAATGAACAATGGAAGCATAACTCATTTGAAGGCCTGTAAGTCTTCTTGAGGGACCTAAGTACCAGGAATGGTCTAGTTGGTTTTGGATGACTAGAGACTCCTCAGTGATTCTGCATCTTTACTGTGAGCCATTTTTCTAAGTTTTATGAAGTCAGATGCAGTCTGACTGGGTATTAAGTCTCTAGGATCTAGAAGAGCATTCATCAACAGAATTTTATATTTTTATATAGCATGTTTATTATATGACTTTATTTACTGATGGGAGAAGTGTCTGTATCTTGGCAATTCCGTATGTAGCATCTAGTCACATGTGAGCAGTGAGCACTTGAAATGTGACTAGTATAACTGAGAAACTGAAATTTTAATGTTTTCAAATTTTTAATGTTTTTATTATTGCATTATAGTTATAATAATATTGGGGTTCATTTTGACACAGTCATATAAACATGTGGTATAATTTGCTTCATGTTAGTCCCCAGTAATTCCTGTTTCCCTCTCTTCCTTCCTCTCCCTGTTCCCTTTCCTCTACTTTAGTGGCCTTTCATTTATTTATTTATTTATTTATTTATTTATTTATTTATTTTTAAAACTAGTGCTTTATAGATATACATGAAAGTGAAATTCACTGTGATATATTCATATATGTACATAGTATAATTTGGTCAATTTTATTCTGCAGTTCTTCTTTTCCTGTCTCTCTTCCCTCCCTCTCAATCCTCTTCCTCTGCTCCACTGATCTCCCTTCTGTTTTCATGGGATTTACCCACCTTTTTTCCCCCCCTTATTTGGTCATGCTTCCACATGTGAGAGTAAATATTTGACCCTGGGCATTCTGAGTCTGGCTTATTTCACTTAGCCTGATGTTATCCAATTCTATCCTTTTACCAGCAGATGCCATAATTTCATTCTTCTTTATGACTGAGTAAAACTCCATCGTGTATATATACCATATTTTCTTTATCTGTTCATCAGTTGACAGGTACCTGGGCTGGATCCATAACTTGGCTATTGTGAACTGCACTCTGCAAACATTGATGTGGCTGTGTTGCTGTAGTATATGCTGATTTTAGTTCTTTTGTATAAATACTGAGGAGTGGGATAGCTGGGTCACATGGCGGTTCTATTCCTAGTCTTTTAAATACTTCAATTTCAATTTAGATAGTCATATATAGCTAGTACCTATTATCTCAAAAAGCTTAGTTTTAGAGATTTGAATTGATGTGGTAAACCACAGAAATAATTTTATTCTCTTTTTATCTGGTAAAAAATATAATAAAATATCATTGATATATTTGGATCCTGTTAAAAGAAGCTAACTATATAAAGTTTACAAAACATTGTTGACACAGTCTTTGAAATTTGAACATGGATTGGGTGTTAGGTGATTTTATGAAATTAGTGTTTTTTCTTATTTTTTTTAGGTGTGATAATAGCAATAGGTTTATAGTAATAAAATGTACCAGGGAAGTTTCAGATAAAATATGTTTGCTGTAGGAAAAAATATTGGCAGGGGAATGGATGAGACAGGATTGGCCAGTGTTCAGTCTAAGTTGGCTAATGGACATATAGAATTCATTACACTAGTTTTATGTTTTTATTTGTGATGGAAAGTTCTCATAATAATAGTATTGAATTGAAAGAGCTCCTTGTAGGTTGTGTAGACCAACCTTCTGTCCAAGTTCATTTAGTTAGCTATTAAATGGCTATTAGGATTCAAATCTGTCATTCAGTTCTTAATTCTGTTGATTTTCTATGACATCATACCATGTCATGTTTTAGACACATGATCCTATCACCCTGCTTCATGACCTTTGACAAGTCATCTGAACATTTCCCTCCTATGTGGTAACAGAGCTAGGCACATAGATCAGCAGAGGGTAGTGTCTTTTGTGTCAAATTAGATCATTTGGGATGTTACTGGATCCAGATTTGAGGACTGAATACAACAGTAGCTTGGAAAGGAAATGAGAAGACAGGTAGTAGTAGCAGCTTCAAGAGAAGTGGAAGAAGCCAGGTCAAATTCTCAAAATTTGCAGTGAAAACAAGATGGTAAGAAGGCTAAGAGAAGTTTGTATAGTGAGTTAAGGATGTTGGCTACTAATTTTTTACTGGGAGATAGCTACATATTTTAAAAGCAATTAAATGGAATTGACATATATCCAGATTGACTTTTTTCATTATGAAATGCATTTTCTACTATGCCTGATTATCTCTGTTTAATCTAAAGTAGTAGTAATAATATAGAATTTTGTCTAGAAGGGAATGTTAAGTTCATCTAATTCAAACCATTTATTTCTAAGAGTTATCAAATTCATGTTACATTTCCAAAGGGCAGTTGGCATTGAGTTGTTTGTCATAAGAATTACAGAATTTTGGATTTATGTTTTCAAGAGATATTGAGGATAATGAATATCATAGTTATGATTTTCAATTAATGCAACTGTTTGGTTAAATTGATTATTGGTTAAGCCGGGCGTGGTGACGCACACCTGTAATCCCAGTGGCTTGGGAGGCTGAGACAGGAGGATCGCGAGCCAGCCTTGCAAGTTAGTGAGGCCCTAAGCAACTTAGTGAGACCCTGTCTCTAAATAAAATACAAAAATAGGGCTGGGGATGTGGCTCAGTGGTGGAGTGCCCCTGGATTCAATCCCCGGATCCAAAAAAAAAAAAAAAATTAAATAAAATAAATTGATTATTGGTTAAAAGAGAAAATAACTTTTATTTATTTAAATAATAAGAGCTGGAGATATAGCTGAGCAGTAGAGTGTTTGCCTAGCATACGCAGGACTCTGGGTTTAATCCTAGTACTGCAAAAAAATTTTTTTAAATACATTAAAAATGAGATTTATGAGATATAATTTATGAATTGTATTTACATTCATGTTTCTACTGTCAGGGCTATATTTAAACAAGAATTTCTCCCATCAGGAGATCAAATGGGGTTTGGCTATGGATAGTTTTCACTAGGAAGAACCCTGAATAAGAAATTGAAGCTGGGCGTGGTGGCGCATGCCTATAATCCAAGCGACTTGGGAGGCTGAGTCAGGAGGATCTCGAGTTCAAAGCCAGCCTCAGCAACTTAGCGAGGCCCTTAGCAACTCAGTGAGACCCTGGCTCTAAATAAAACGCTAAATAAAATATAAAATAGGGCTGGGGATGTGGCTCAGTGGCCGAGTGTCCCTGAGTTCAATCCCTGGTTCCAAAAACAAAAAAAAAAAGAAATTGAGGCTGATTAGATTGCCTATTATATTAAAATTAGCAACTCTGAGAACCATTTCCCCCCTTTGGTACTGGAGATTGAACCCAGGGGTATTTTACCACTGAGTCACATCCCCAGCCCTTTTTTCATTTTTCGTTTTAAGACAGGGCCTTGCTAAGTTGTTGAGGCTGGCCTCAAATTTGTGATCCTCCTATCTCAGCCTCCATACAGGTATGTATCACAATGCCCAGTGAGAACCAGATTTTTTAAAAAAATTTACACAAGCCATCTGTCCTTAACTCTGAAGTTACTTCTGATTCCATTTCTCCAGTATCTGCTTTGGATATTATTTTGTCCTGAAGACTTTGATCTTTTTTCCTATTAGGTTTTATTCTTTGAGTCTTGGTTGATATCTGGCTTATTTTAGATTATTGACCAACTTTGAGTTGTCTACTGAAACTCTCAGGGTACCCTACTTTTTGTAACTACCCCTGTCCCTTATCTGTTGCAGATTTAAGAAAGAGGAACTTCACTCACATTATCTGGCCAGGCTTCTGGAAACTCACTACAATCAGGACTCCAGTATCTTCCAGTCAAATTTTTTTTTTTCCCCCGAGACCAGGAATTTTTTTTTCAATTTTTTATTTTATTTTAGTTCATTGTACACAAATGGAGTACAACTATCATTTTTCTGGTTGTACACAAAGTAGAATCATATAATTTGCCTATTCATATGTATACATAGGATAAAGATGTTTGTGAGACCAGGAATTTGAAAGAAAGTTGTGGGAGAATTACAAGTGTGCTTTGGCTAAAAACCAGGGTGCCTGAGATTAAGAGGGAGTATTAAGTTTGAAAAGACAAGAGTGAGGGTTAGACTGTGACAACCACGAGAACCATGGATTTGGCGCTTTGGTCTTCATGCCCAATGGCAACTGTAATAGTTTTTCAGAACTGTGACACTATCACATTTAAACTATGGAAAGATCACCGTGTCATGACTGGACCATAAAGTGAAGAATTGCAGTCAGAGAGACCAGTTAAAGAAAAAACACTATGAAGCTATGAATTGGGCAAGATAGTAATGATAGGGAAGAAGAAATAAATCGGACAAAATTCAGAAATGGAACCAATAAGATTCGGGAGCTAATTGAAACCTGACAGTGAGGAAAAGAAAAATATTGAAGTTATTTTCAACTTTTCTGGTTTGGGTGATTGGACAGATTCTATTTCCTTTGTAATTACACTTGCAATTAATATAAAATTATACTTGTAATTATTCATTTATTGAATATCTTCTCCATTAGAACAAACTTCACTATAGAAGAACTTTGTTTTTCTAGCTTATATCTCTATGCCCTGGCCCAGTGTCTGTCAATTGGCCAACTGATTAGTTTCATTCATTCATTAGTTTTTGGTTAACTATCAGACACTGTTCTAGATGAATTTTAATAATTTTAATATGTGAAATACATGAGGATGAGCAGGTTTAGTGAAAAGATAAATTGCATTTGGACATATTGAATGGAGATGCTCTGGGACATCCAGTTGGACATAAAGTTCAGAAGAGTGAACTTTTTTGGATTCAGATTTGGAATATAAGAGGATGTTGAAGCCATAGAAATGTTTGAGCTTAATAGAAGTGAGGCATGATAATGACTAAAGTCAGAACTCTGGGGAATATAAATATTTAAGAAGTAAGTAGAGACAGGAGAGATAATTAAAAGCATCTGAGAAGGATGTCCAGGATTTTAGGAGAAAAACCAGGGGCTAGTATCAAAGGGAAAGAAGGAGAGAGTTCAAGGAGGGATATGTATTAGGATAGATTATTGAAAAAAAAATTGAATTCTTAGAGAGTTCTAGAAGGCCCCCTGGAATATTCCACTCTAGTGGAAATTCCACAGAATTTATGTTTAAACTAATTTTTAATTGATGGTCAAGTTACTTAAACTTGTAGAGATTTTCTACTACTTCCAACCTGTGAAATCCATAGGTTACTTCCTATACAAGTATAGTCCCAAGGTGTATATCCTTATAAATATAGTTCAATTTGAAGTCTGAAGATTGTCACCTGACATGAATTACAAGAGGAGAAGACCAAAGATTAGAAAGAAGTTTCTACTTTTAGATGAAGTATGTGTTCTAAACTATTTTCTCTTCAAAGTTTCATGGTCCATTGCCTCCTTTTACCTGAATAAATTTTGCTTTTCAATTACAATAACGTTTTTAAGGTAATTAAAAGACAAATGAATTTCTATCCATTATAAATGATTGCTAATGCATAAGGGTTTTATTATAACATTTGTGCAAATACTAGTATGTGTGATAGAATGAGGAAACTGTAATTCTTTGATTTGTAAGGCCTTTAAAATTACCACAAAAATTTAAAAACAATAACAAAGATCATAGTCTTGGTTTTACTCTTCTGATTTTTTTTTTTTTTTGGAAAAGCAAATTATTTCAGCAATAGAATAGGTTTCTTAACATTCAGCTAGCCAGAGAGAACTAAAAGACAGACCAAACAAATAAACAAACCAAAACAAAACTCTCCTTGAAAATAGAAATACCTGAAAAATTATTTAGCTGCAGGAGAGCACTACTCATTTCATCTCTCTCTCTCTCTCTCTCTCTCTCTCTCTCTCTCTCTCTCCCTCCCTCCATGATTGGTTTTATAGCTCTGAATTTACAAATTGGACAGGCTGCTATTCATTTATAAGTACTACAGATTTGTAAGTATGACAGGATCTATTTTGAAATAAATCCCATCAATGTCTTTTGTTCCCTTTAAGTAATCAATATATTTAGGTTAAAAGATTGATTATTGACAAAATTTAGAAATTACTTAATGTTTCAAAAATGTCTGATTCATTAACATTACACACAAAAATTCCAGCCTTCAGTTACTCAGCAGATGTTCCTTAACCCATTTGGTGTTAGAACTACTAACCCATTTGGTTAGAACTACTAATGTTTTTCATTAAGGTACAAAGACTTCAATAATGCCATAGTCTGCCCAGGTCCCATTAGCCCAAAGCAAAGTTTTGGAGCCTTTGGGATGCACAAGAAAAAAAATAAAAAGATCACAAAGTAAATGTACTAAATATGGAGTAAGACTAGTCAATCTGGAAAAACCCCTGGAAAGAGTATTCTGGTTTTTGATTTAGGCAAGTCTTAACCTGGAGTAGGATGGTAGTCACTTGATGAAGGGGAAATGATCTAATAACTTTTTTTTCCTGATTTCTCAATGGAAATTTATTTTGGTGATGGATACAAGAGGAGATAAAAAGAATTCTTGTATTTACGTTTTTGTTTGTTTTTATTAGCCTCAGCCACTTTTTTTGACAAGTCTAACTGCCTTTCTTGACATTATACCCCTTTTTTTCCAGGCAATGTTTTGGTCTCCCTTGACTGAGCAGAAGACTGAGCACTTGGTCTTAAAGGAATAATTGTAGCTCAGCCAAGATTTAGAACAGGAGATAGTAAGGTGGTTTAGAGGACAAGTGAACTGAGCCAGGGTAGGGAGGAGAAGTGTTTTACCATCTAGGTTTAAAAGGTTCTAATATTTCTGACAGGAATATTCACATGTATTACCCTGCATTTATTTGAAAAATCTTATGAACTCTGTTTATCTATATCAAATAGCCAAAATATTTGTTAAGTGAGTGAAATGATAGCATTACATTCAACAAAATGGGATTCAGTAATCCTATAATGGCCCCAGAAGGAATGGTTGTAACATCCAAGTGTTTTTTTTCTTTAAGAGATCATGTCACCAGTTCCTTTATAGTTAATTCCTCAGCTTTCTGTAGCAGAAATTGTAACTGGAAGGATCATGGGGACTCCTGAGGTTGTCATAGACAGCTTCAGTCCTGTGTTCTTGCCCATAGGAGTCACTAAGAGATTACAACTAGAAGTTGGAGATGGAGCCTGCAGAGCCAAGTTCAACCCTAAACCATGATTAAAACCAAAGGAAATGGTTGAGTTAAAAATAGATTATCTACTTATTGTTTTATCTCCCCTATATTCTGTGCATTCTCTTTAGTAGTTAAAAAATACTTTTGGCATGTTTGTAGAAAGTAGTGTCAATAACAATATTACTATTTAATTTTGGGGATTTAATGTTTTTTTGTTTTTTTTGGTACTGGGAATTGAACCCAGGGCACTCGACTACTGAGCCACATCCCCGCCCTATTTTGTATTTTATTTAGAGACAGGGCCTCACTGAGTTGCTTAGGGCCTCGCTAAGTTGCTGAGGCTGGCTTTGAACTCAGGATCCTCCTGACTCAGCCTCCCAAGTGCTGGGATTACAGGCATGCACCACTGCACCCGGCGGGGATTTAATTTGATACCATTGAATAAAGATCGAAAGCAGAATAGGATATAGGAATTAATAACCTGTTACTTTAATTTTTTGTTATTGAAACCTATCTCGTTTTAAAGAGTTTCTTGAACTGATACACTTGATTTGATCACAATCATTACTAATTAAACTAATTAAGGAGATTGCTTTTTTGGGTTCAACTTTGATGTGTCCTTTACTTAAAATATCTGTGGACTATGCTGAAAATGTGTTTCCTGCCTAACACCTTCTTTTAGTCTCAGTCATAATCCTAGTTTGGAGGGGGCATAAAAATAAATAGGAAATGCTAAACTATAATTTTAAAGCATCAGTCACAATATACCCAGAAAAGACAGAACAGATGAAAAAAAAATTAAGCTAAACTGGGCAAAATGCCCAGAGATGCCAACAAATATAGCTTACTTTAGATAAGGGGTGAAAAAAAAAAGAAAATAGTATTGAGTGTATAAAATTTATGCATAGCACTCAGGAATTTTCATCTTTTGCCTTTACTCAGGGTAGACTCCTCTTTTGTCTTAAGGATCATTCTAATATATTTTCATAATCCAATTTTGAACCAAAAGATGCACTTACACACACACATAAACCTTTTAAATCCACTAAAATTATACCAAGAAAGCTCAATTGTTCGGAGGATAACCTTATGTTATCTTCACAACTTATATATAAAACACTCATTCTGTCTTCTTTCCCTGTCACTTTAGACTATTTTTATAACCTTAAATTTTCTAAATATGTTATCTTAGTTTTAATACCTTGATTTACAAAATAATTTTCTATCTGGTGAATGTAGTGTTACTATGCATATTCTGTGATTTTAAAAAGCTTAGAAATGGATGACGAAATATGTGCACGTCATATACAAATATGTCACAATGAATCCCACTATTGTGTATAGTCATGTGCACCAATAAAAAAAGAAGCAGATGATGATCTGGCTGCTGTGGACATATCAGTAACCCCAGTGACTTGAGAGGCTGAGGCAGTAGAACAGCAAGTTTGAGGCCTGCCTTGTCAACTTAGCAAGATCCTGTTTCAAAAAAAATTAAAATTGAAAAAGGGTTGTAGATGTAGTTCAGTGGTAGAGTCCTCGCCCTGGGTTCATTCCCTTGTACAAAAAGAAGGAGAAGGAGAAGAGATGGATGATGCAGTGAGAAAAATGAATGTGAAAACACACTCCTGAATGACTTCATGTAGTCAGTCAGCAGGTATCTGTTGGAACATCTGTATGCGAGATGTGGGGTCACAGAGACTAAAACACAATTTCTTTTTTTTAAGGCAACAGTCCATCAGACAGTTACTCTCAAACAATGAAAATTCAATAAAATAATTGCTGTCGGAAAGATATGTACTACTACAATAAGTGTGTGGGAAAGCAGTATCTAAGTTTGCCTGAAAATGCCTGCAAGGTTTCATTGTACAGGTGGGATTCCAGTGGACAGGGAAGATAAGTAGGCATTTGCTAGGTAGAGTTGAAGTGAGCTCTACCTGACTAGGGTGTTCCATATACAGAGGCATAGGAATCTTAAGAAGGAAGGAGAATTACAGGTCTGTGCAGATTGAGGCAAGGGGATGCTAACAGGGTGTTGATGGGCTTGGCTCTTTCTAGCAAAGAACCTCAGATGCCATGCTTGGAAACAGTATAGAATTTTGAACTGTATAATTGTTTCTTCATGTGTCAGGAAGATTACTGTTGTGACAGCATGGTGAATACATTGGAGGTAGTTGTAGAACATGAGACCATCTACATATTTGTGGTAGAGCCAAGAGAACAAGTCTGAACATCTGTACAGAAGTGATCATTGGGACCTTGGGAGTGAGCGAAACTATCATCAAGGGTATCAGAGCAATGGGGATGAATGAGACTCAACAGAGGTGATTGTCAGAGCAAGGCAGGTAAAGAAACCCACTGCATAATAATTTAGACTTAATAGACATATATAGAATACTTCATCCATCAGTAATGAATACACTTTCTTCTCAGCAGCACATGAATCCTTCTCTAAAACAGATCATACCTTAGGCCACAAAGCAACTCTCAGCAAATAAAAACAAAAAAAAATAGAGATAATACCTAGCATTCTATCAGATCATAATTTAACAAAATTATAAATCAATGATAAAAAATAGAAGCTACTCTAACACCTGGAGACTAAATAATATGCTATTGAATGACCAATGAGCAGCTGATAAAATCAGGGATGAAATAAAAAATACTCAGAGGTAAATGAGAACAGTGACACAATGTATCAAAATTTCTGGGACACCATGAAGGCGGTTCTGAGAGGAAAATTCATCACATTGAGCTCATTCATTAAAAGAATAGAAAGTCACAGAACAAATGACCTTTAAAAGAATAGAAAGTCACCAAACAAATAACCTAACATTACATCTCAAAGCCCTAGAAAAAGAAAAGCAAATCAACACCAAAAATAGTTGAAGATAGGAAATAATTAAAATCAGAGCATGGAATTGAAACAAAAAAATTTTAAAAAATCAATGAAACAAAAAGTTGGTTCTTTATTTTTATTTTGGTTCATTGTACACAAATGGAGTACAACTATCATTTTTCTGGTTGTACACAAAGGAGAATCATGCAATTTGCACATTTATACCTATACATAGGTTATAGATGTTTGTCTCATTCTATTATCTTTCCTTCCCCACCCCTCATTTTCCTCTATACAATCCATCCTTTCTCCATTCTTCCCTCACCTCCCTCCACCCCCACTATGTGTCATCAACCAATTATTAGAGAAATCCTTCTCATTCTGCCTTTGGTTTTTTGGGATTGGCTTATTTCACTTGAATGAATTGAGTTGATATTCTCCAACTCCATCCATTTACCTGCAAATGTCATAATTTTATTATTCTTCATGGCTGAATAATATTCCATTGTGTATATATATAACAGTTTCTTTATCCATTCATCTATTGAAGAGCACATCAGTTGGTTCCACAGTCTAGCTATACTGAATTGGGCTGCTGTAAACATTGATGTGGCTGCATCACTATAGTATGCTGATTTTAAGTCCTTTGGGTATAGGCCAAGGAGTGGGATAGCTGGGTCAAATGGTGGTTCCATTCTGAGTTTTCAAAGGAATCTCCATACTGCTTTCCAGAGTGGCTGCACCAATTTGCAACCCCACCAGCAATGTATGAATGTACCTTTTCCCCCACATCCTCGCCAACACCTGTTGTTGCTTGTATTCATGATAATAGACATTCTAATTGGGGTGAGACCATATCTTAGGGTAGTTTTGATTTGCATTTCTCTTATTACTAGAGATGTTGAACATTTTTTCATATATCTGTTGATTGATTGTAGATCCTCTTCTGTGCAGTGTCTGTTCATTTCCTTAGCCCATTTATTGATTGGGTTATTTGTTTTCTTGGTGTAAAGTTTTTTGAGTTCTTTATAAATTCTGGAGATTAGTGCTCTATTTGACATGTGTGTGGCAAGAATTTTCTCCCACTCTGTAGGCTCTCTCTTCACGTTGTTGTTTCCTTTGCTGATTAAAAGCTTTTTAGTTTGAATTTATCCCAATTATTGATTCCTGCTTTTATTTCTTGTGCTTTGGGAGTCATGTTAAGGAAGTCTGGTCCTAAGCTGACATGATGAAGATTTGGACCTACTTTTTCTTCTATTAGGTGCAGAGTCTCTGGTCTAATTTCTAGGTCCTTGATCCATTTTGAGTTGAGTTTTGTGCAGGGTGAGAGATAGGGGTTTAATTTCAATTTACTGCATATGGATTTCCAGTTTTCCTAGCACCATTTGTTGAAGAGGCTATCTTTTGTCTATTGTATGTTTTTGGCTCCTTTGTCAAGTATTGACTTAAAAAAATCAATGAAACAAAAAGTTGGTTCTTTAAAAAATAAATAAAATTGATAAACCCTTAGCCAAGCTGATGAGAGAGAAAAAACTCAAATTACTAAAATTCATGATGAAAAAGGAAATATCACCATGGACACTACTGAAATACAGACAATAATCAGAAACTATTTTGAAAATTTATACTCTAATAAAACAGAAAATCTTGAAGACATTGACAGATTTCTAGAAGCATTCAATTGATTTCATATTGAATCAGAAGAACATAGAAAATTTAAACAGATCAATTTTAAGCAATGAAATTGAAGAAGCCATCCAAAGCCTACCAACAAAGAAAAACCCAGGATCAGATGGATTCTCAGCTAAATTCTATCAGACCTTCAGAGAACTAACACTAGTCCTCCTCAAATTATTCCATGAAATAGAGAAGGAGGAAACCCTTGCAAACTCATTCTATGAAGCTAGCATCACCCTGATACCAATACCAAAGACACATCAAGGAAAGAAAACTTCAGACCAATATCCCTGATGAACATAGATGCAAAAATTCTTAATAAAATACTGACAAATCACATAGAAAAGCATATTAAAAGGGTAGTGCACCATGATCAAGTGGGGTTCCTTCCAGGGATACAAGATTGGTTCAACATACACAACTCAATAAATGTAATTCATCACATCAATAGACTTAAAGACAAAAATCACATGATTATCTCAATAGATACAGAGAAAGCATTTGACAAAATTTAGCATCCATTCATGTTCAAAACACTAGAAAAAATTAGAGATAGTAGGAAATACCTCAACATTGTAAAAGCTATATATGTTAAACCCAAGGCCAACATCATTCTAAATGTGGAAAAATTGGAAGGATTTCCTCTAAAAACTGATGCCCTCTTTCACCACTTGTATTCAACATAGTCTTTGAAACTCTAGCCAGAGCAATTAGGCAAAAGAAAGATATTAAAGGAATATGAATAGGAAAAAAAAGAGCTCAAATTAGCTGTTTGCTGATGATATGATTCTATATTTAGAAGACCCAAAAAACTCTACCAGAAAATTTCTAGAACTCATAAAAGAATTCAACAAAATAGCAGGATATGAAATTAACACACATAAATCAATTGCATTCCTATACACTGATGATGAATCAGCTGAAAGAGAAATTAGGAAAACTATCCCATCCATAATAGCTTCAAAAAAATAAAATACAATACTTGGAAATCAATATAACAATTCAGAATTTGGGAGATTTTAGAAAAGAGAAATAATTTTATAAAAGTAAATTATACATTAGGTTGCATTCCTGGTGGTGCCTGGGCAGCACCCTATGTTCAAACATATTAATATTTCTTTAGATAAACAATATTCATACAAATTGGAATCAATAAACACTATAAAAGGCCTCAGGTAAGAATTTGCTTCCAAATGAGTTTTGAACCAAACTTATGGGGAAAAAGTTTTGTTTTTATTTATTTATTGTTTGTTGTTTCAATTTCAGAGCACTTTGAATTTCATAGTTATAGATAGGGGATTAGGGATTATTGTTAGGCTGTTACCCAGATCAGTGGCTATGGTCTCTAGCCCTGCCCATATTCCCTGATAGTCCCTGTTTCCATGAACACCAGTGTCAATGACACATGCCTCAGACTCTGCCTGAGAATATTCTATGATAGCAAAGACATGCCTTGCTACAGAGTAAAATAGCCTAGTGATTCTAGAAGTTAATACCCCAAGTAGACCTCAACCAGTGACAGGTGGGAGTTATGAATATACATTCCCAACTTCCTAACCTCTCTCGTGGGAAATTCTAAGTATGTTCTGTGGTCTCTCAGAAGCTCCCAATGGTAATAGGTCCCTGTTGCCCAATATGTAACCTATATGCCCTGTCTTGACTTCTTGTCTCCCTTCTCTACTCCCACACTGGTGCTCCTGAATCACTTTCAGATTATTGGTCTCAATGTTTGCTTCTGGGAGTAGCTGTTAAGACATGGACCCCCATGGAATCTGGTTCTTTGATTAAAGAACAGTCTTTTGAAAATTCTCATGGGATTGTTAACCACTTCTTTCATGTTTTAAAATGTAGTAGTGTGCTCTTTGTAAAGTAACAGGAACATGTTACTAGTTTATAACCACCCCTGTGCATGATTACATATACTTCTTGCTTCCTGCTGCTCCCGCTGCTGCCCAGGGTCCTGTTCTTGTCTCCCATGCTATGATCCCACTGTTAGCTTAAAAATCTTGGCTACGTTTTAAGAAATTTTAGCTGATAATATTTTTAACGCCCTATTCTCAGAGAAAAAGCATATTTTTTCTGACTTGAGGACTTTTAAAACACAAGGAAATTGATTTGCAATGGCAAATTCTCTGGCTGCTATAAGGGAAGGTGGTACAGTGATTTTGTTTGAACTCTCAGATTTTTTCATGTTGGGTTTAAGACTGAATCTGACCCTTTGTTATTTATAGCTGCATACAATTTTGTTTTCACTTTCTTGCAAGTAAATTGCTTGAGTTAGAAGTTGAAGTTCTTGACACAACTTTTAATCCATTAAAGAAGTGAAAATCATTTATGGAGGATCTGAAATCATTAATTATGTTGTAGGTCCTTATCTTTTTTATGATACACGTATTGCTGTGGGTATAGTGCTCTAAAACATCTGCTCAATAGTCCGTTATAGAGGCACAAGAATGCTTTTACATGAGTGCAATAAAGTAGCAGATGCTTCTTAATGACAACTTCCCAATTCATTTAGGAAACAAGTCAGTTCTGGATTTGCTTTTTTCTCTCCAAGTGTGGCAACTATGCAGGCAAATGATTCCAAAGAGGTTAGAACTGACAAATCAAGTCACTCGTATAATTTTTTAGGGTGCTGGAAGTTAGTCTAAAAGCCTCATCTAATAGCACTTTAATAAAATTAGCATTTTTCTTACTACACAGATAATTCTTTGCCATTATAAGTAACCAGGAAAATACATTAATTCATTATTACTAGCTTAAACTTTTAAAATTTTCTTCTTTGGAAACGTCTGTTGAATGTTGATTTATTATTTGCATTGCAGATAGAAAAAGTAGTAGAATACCCAGGTTTGGTAACAGGGAGACATGGGGTCCAGGATTTGGAAGGTAAATGTAGCTCCTTCTAGGAGTATATTCTGCCACCTCAGAGTGATTAGGAGGTACAGGTGATATCTACATTACTCTTTGCACTGTCATTGGAAGGACCGTTCTCTCCCCAGTACAAGAGGCAGAAACTCTCAGGGCATGTTCCAAAGCATATCAGGGAAACCACTGTCCATACCCGACCTACCCCCATACTGCATTCTCTTGTTAAAGAAACTGGTTGGTGATTCATCAGTGTTCTCTGCTCAAGGAGCTTTCTCTTAAGATGCAGACTGTTGGTAGGATTAATCTGTCCTGTCCATGACATTTAATATTAGTAAATTTATCAGGCCCTTTTCTTGTGAAGATCAAATCTGAGGGCTGAAGGCTGAATTTAAGAGCTTTGTGCTGTAAGAGAAGAGCCAGATCTTGCAAAGCAAGATGTAGAGGAGGCCAAAGATCAATTTTGCCTTCTTCATAACTTTCTTTAACAATGGTTTGGTTCACCAACATAGTCTTGAAGGTGGATTCATGCTCCCAGAGAGTTTGCACAATAACCTATTCAGATATGGAAGATCACATAAGAATTGGTGTTTATATTTACTCTGATTTTTTAAAAAATTAAGCTCTACTAATATTTAAATATGGATTCATGGTTTTTTTTTTTAACACAGTGAAGAAATTTTATTTTTATAAGAGAGTTAATGAGTCACTAAGATACTTCCAGATACAATATTCAGTAATGCTTCTTATATTTTTTCTGGGACTCCAGATAATATTCAGCCCCTATAGCTACAACAAAAGCAGCAAATCCCCATTTAAATCCTTCAATGATGCACCAACAAAGGAAACATTGTGTGCAAAGTCACCCATGTATCTCCAAGCTTCATTGCGGCCCCATGGATCTCTGAGCCCTTTTGCAGCTAACTTCTCCTGGACAGTTTCTAATGGATTCATGTTTGATGTCTCTATTCATTTGTCAGAAGATCAAGTGTCATACATGTTACTCAAGGCATCTATAAAGAAACTAGGATCCAGAAGTTGGGAAAAAGCTAATAAGGGTGCCCTCAATCCATTCAGTATTTGCTGTGTACAGTACTTTATTGATGCCCTGGAGTTTACTCTGATGGTCTCATCCATTTTCAGTTCATACAACTCCTACTTGTCAGACTAGGGGTTTAATTTAATTTTATTATTTTTCCATATTTTTATTGGTACATTATAATTATACATTGGTATAATGGAGGAATTCATAGTTCCATAGACATACATGCACACAATATAACAATGTAATTTCACCAATGGCATTCATTCCCCAGTGTTTCCCCTTTCCCTCCACTCCTTTTCTCCCCTGGTTACTTTTCTCTACCCTACTGATCTCCCTGTGATTTCCATGAGATCCCCCCCTGTTATGGTTTAGATATACTATGTCCCCCAACTTATATGTGATAAAGTGGGAGAAGGTTCAGAGATGAAATAGATTATGTGTCTGTTTTTATGCCAATACCAAAGTTTTTGTTACCATAACTCTGTAGTGTAATTTGAAGTCAAGTAGTGAGATGCCTCCAGCATTGCTGTTTTGGCTTAGACCATTGGCTTTGACTATTCTGAGTCTGCTATTCTTCCAAATGAGTTTTAGCACTGTTTTTCCTAGTTGTATGAATGTCATTGGTATTTTGATGGGGATTTTATTGAATCTGTTTATTGCTTTTTGTAATATGTTCATTTTAACAATATTCTGCTTTTTCGTGGACTTGGGAGATCTTTCCATCTGTTTTGTCTTCTTTGATTTCTGTCTTCAGTGTTCTATAGTTTTAATTATAGAGGCCTTCCTCCTCCTTGATTAGATTTTTTCCTAGGTATTTTATTTTTTTGAGGCCATTGTGAGTAATTTTCCTGATTTCTTTCTCAGCAGATTCATTATTGGTGTATGGGAAAGCTATTGATTTTTGTATGTTGATTGTATGATCTGCTACTTTGCTGAATTTCTTTATTGGCTCTAGATGTTTTCTGGTGGAGTTTTGTGGATCTTCTAAATACAGGATCATATCAACTGCAAACAGTAGTATTTGACTTCTTCCTTTTATATTTTTATCTCTTTTATTTCCTTCTCTTGCCAAACTGCTCTGGCTAGAATTTGTAGTACTTTATTGAATAGGAATAGTGGATGTTCTTGTGTTGTTCCATATTTTCAAGGAAATGCTTTCAGTTTTCCCCCATTCACTGTGATATTGACTTTGGGTTTATGGTATATAGCCTTTATGATGTTGAGGTAGGTTCCTTCTGTCTCTAGTTTCTTCAGTGTTTTTTTATTATGAAAAGATGCTGATTTTGTCAAATGTTTTCCCTGCATCTATTGAAATGACTATGAGATTTTTGCCCTTTATTCTATTTATGTGATGAATTACATCCTTGCAACCTTGGAACAAAACCAAATTGATGTGCGATTTTCTTAATATGCTGTGGAATATGATCTACTATTTTATTAAGGATTTTTGCATTTAAGTTCATCAGGGATATTGGTTTTTAGCTTTCTTTTCTCTATGTGTCCTTATTTGGTTTTGGTATGAGGGTGATACTAGCTTCTTAGAATGAAATTGGAAGTGTTCTGTACCTTTATATTTTGTGGAATAATTAAACTATAATGTTTTAAATATTCCTGCAAAATATCCTAATAAGCAAAAACACAATAGAATATAAAAGCAGTCTAATCATATCTTTCAAAATTTGACTCTCCAAATTTGAAATTAAGAACATCATTTTAAAAATGGAACTATGTTTTACGTGACTGATGATGACTGTCAACCTTTGTGTATCTTGTGTCTAATGATAGTATGAAGTGATTGTTGACCAGCAACCCTTTGAAGCAGCCAGAACATGAAGACCAAACTCTTCTAAGAGAAGCAGGGGATTGAAATATAAATCATGGTTTACTAACTACAACCAGTGATATACTTCTTCCATGTGAATCTGTAGATCTTTTTTATTCATTGTAATCATTAAATTCACCTATCAAAAGTGGGAAAAGAACTGAAGTCAGACCTAAGAAATGCCATATCATAATCAGGATTTCAAACAAAACCAAACAAAAAAATTGCATATTTGATCAAATTGCTCTCATTTAAATAGTGTTGGCAAAATATTACCTGAATCTTAAGGAGTAAAATAACTTTCTGTCTCTATAACCATTCATTTACTGTTGGATTTACACATTTGGAACCCAGGTATCTTTGTCTATGTACAATTTAGACTGGGAATTTTATTCAGAAAAAAGAAATCACCTCTGGCTCCTCAGAATCAGCTTAGAATTAAAGCTACTGCTCCCAGTGCTGGAGCAAGAGGCAGAACTGTTGGGCACATCAGATCCAGCCATTTGGTTTCTAGGTGTCTGTCCATTCAGGATTATGATCAGGTCTGGCATGCTTTTCAGCAGTCCTAATTCTGGAGCCAGGTACCTGAGGAAAGCCAAGTATCTGTGTGCTCAATTACAAAGTTCCTATATGTGTGACGATTTTGAGGCGAGGTGCTAACTTTTCAATGGCTACCTTCAAATCATCATTTCTGCAACTTTCTTCCACTATTATAACTGGCCCAGAAATACTAGAGCAAAGTGGGCAAGATGCCCAGTGAGGGGATGAGGATGAGAAGCAAACCAAGGTTGTTTGGCACTCAGAACAATGAGCTGGGGGGAAGTGCTACTTCTATTAATATCCGCAGCATCATCTAATTAATTATTTTGAAAATATTTTTCCATCATCTTTTGTATTTAAAATTTTTCTGTTAATAAATTTTATAATATACAGAGTATATGGCACTTACATATGAGTTTGTAATTATTCAAAAGGTAAATATACATGTTAGGGATGAGTATTTAATATTTGCAATCCTGGAATCACAATCAAAAACATTTAGAGACTTCTGTTTAGAGAATCAAAATAGCAACAGACAGTTCATATTCATTCCATTTACTATGTCATTCTACAAATATTGAGAATTCCTACTGTTTACCAGGACCTGTTCAGGATGCTTGAGATTCATGAGTGAATGAGACAGACAGAAGCTTGACCCTCACTCACATTCCAAGAGATATATGTCCTGCAGTAAGAGAAGTCTTTCTGTGACCCCAACCAAATAAGGCCCCCAGATACATTCTTTTTTTAAAATTTTTATTTATTTATTTATTTATTTATTTATGTTTTTAAATTTATTTTGATTCATTGTACACAAATGGGGTACAGCTGTGGTTTCTCTGGTTGTACACAAGTAGAGTCACACCATTTGTGTAATCATACATGTACACAGGGTAATGATGTTTGTCTCATTCTGTTATTATTCTTATCCCCCTTCCTAACCCCACCCCCTTTTTTTCCCTATGCAATACATCCTTCCTCCATTCTTGCCTCCCTCCCATCCTGCATTATATATCATCATCTACTTATCAGAGAAATCATTCGGCCTTTGGTTTTTTGGGATTGGCTAATCTCACTCAGCAAGACCATCTCCAACTCCATCCATTTACATGCAAATGCAATAATTTTATTATTCTTTATGGCTGAGTAATATTCCATTGTGCATATATACCACAGTTTCTTTATCCATTCATCTATTGAAGGACATCTAGGTTGGTTCCACAATGTAGCTATTGTGAATTGAGCAGCTATGAACATTGATGTGGCTGCATCACTGTAGTATGCTGATTTTAAGTCCTTTGGGTATAGGCCAAGGAGTGGGATAGCTGGGTCAAATGGTGGATCCATTTCATGTTTTCTAAGGAATCTCCACACCGCTTTCCAGAGTGGCTGCACTAATTTGCAATCCCACCAGCAATGTATGAGTGTACCTTTTTCCCCACATCCTCGCCAACTCCTATTGTTGCTTGTATTCTTGATAATAGACATTCTAATTGGGGTGAGATGGAATCTCAAGGTGCTTTTGATTTGCATTTTTCTTATTACTGGGGATGTCGAACATTTTTTCATTTATCTGTTGATTGCTTGTAGGTCTTCTTCTGTAAAGTGTTTGCCCATTTCCTTAGCCCATTTATTGATTGGGTTATTTGTTTTCTTGGGGTAAAATTTTTTGAGTTCTTTACAGATTCTGGAAATGAGTGCTGTATCTGAAGTGTGTGTGGCAAAGATTTTCTCCCACTCTGTAAGCTTTTTCTTTACATTGCTAATTGTTTTCTTTGCTGAGAAAAAGCTTTTTAGTTTGAATCTATCCCAATTATTGATTCCTGCTTTTATTTCTTGTGCTTTGGGAGTCATGTTCAGGAAATCTGGTCCTAAGCCCACATGATGAAAATTTGGACCTACTGTTTCATCTATTAGGTGCAGGGTCTCTGGTCTAATTCTTAGGTCCTTGGTCCATTCTGCATTGAGTTTTGTGCAGGGTGAGAGATAGGGGTTTAGTTTCAATTTACTGCATATGGATTTCCAGTTTTCCCAGCACCATTTGTTGAAGAGGCTATCTTTTCTCCATTGTATGTTTTTGGTGCCTTTGTGTAGTATGAGATAACTGTATCTATGTGGGTTTGTCTGTGTGTCCTCTATTCTGTACCATTGATCTACCTGCCTATTTTGGTGCCAATACCATGCTGTTTTTGTTGCTCTGTAGTACAGTTGAAAGTCTGGTATTGTGATACCCTCTGCTTTGCTCTTCTTGCTAAAAATTGCTTTAGTTCTTATTTCTCCAAATGAATATCATGATTGCTTGCTCTATTTCTATGAGGTACATCATTGGGATTTTAATTAGAATTGCATTGAATTTGTATAGTGCTTTTGGTAGTATGGTCATTTTGACAATGTTAATTCTGCCTATCCAAGAACATGGGAGATCTTTCCATCTTCTCAGATTCTATTTAACTTCTTTCTTTAGTGTTCTGTAGTTCTCATTGTAGAGGTCTTTCACATCTTTTGTTAGATTGATTCCCAAGTATTTTATTTTATTTGAGGTTATTGTGAAATGGGTCGTTTACCTAATTTCTCTTTCAGAGGATTCATCACTTACGAATGAAAATGCATTAGATTTATGAGCATTAATTTTATATCCTGCTACTTTACTTAATTCATTTATGAGTTCCAGAAGTTTTCTGGTGGAATTTTTTGACTCCTCTAAATATAGAATCGTGTCATCAGCAAAAAGGGATTGTTTGAGCTCTTCTTTTCCTATTCGTTTCCCTTAATTTCTTTAGTCTGTCTTATTGCACTGGCTAGAGTTTCAAGGACAATGTTGAATCTAAGTGGTGAAAGAGGGCATCCCTGTCTTGTTCCAGTTTTCAGAGGGATTGCTTTCAATTTTTCTCCATTTAGAATGATGTTAGCTGTGGGCTTAGCATAGATAGCCTTTACAATGTTAAGGAACGTTCCTACTATCCCAATTTTTTCTAGTGTTTTGAGCATTTTATCGAATGCTTTTTCTGCATCTGTTGAAATAATCATATGATTCTTAACTTTAAGTCTGTTGATGTGGTGAATTACATTTATTGATTTCCGGATGTTGAACCAACCTTGCATCCCTGGGATGAAACCCATTTGATCATGGTGCACTATCTTTTTAATATGCTTTTATATGTGATTCACTAAAATTTTGTTAAGAACTTTCGCATCTATGTTCATTAGGGATATTGGTCTGAAATTTTCTTTCCTTGATGTGTCTTTGTCTGATTTTGGCATCAGGGTGCTATTAGCTTCATAGAATGAGTTTGGAAGGGTTCACTCCTCCTCTATTTCATGGAATACTTTGAGGAGTATTGGAATGAGCTCTTCTTTGAAGGTCTTGTAGAACTCGGCTGTGAATCCATCTGGTCCTGGACTTTTCTTCATTCTTATAGCATTTGCAACACTCTCAATAATTGATCATGAAGTGATTTGTATTTTTTCCCACTCTCTAGCTGTAGGCTCTGTGAGAGTAAAGACCATAACTATTTTGTTTGTCAACATATCTCTTGTGCCAGTACCATGCCTAGCACATGATAGATGTTCAGTATTAAATTAATTGGATAAATGTGTACATGTGCAGTCTGCACACATGCAAGCAGATGTATATATACACATGTATATATGAATATGTGTAAACCTTAGAAAAAAGCTTGCTGGTGGCAGAAGGAAATGAAGTGAGCAGAACAAAGTAGGCAGAGACTTTTAGTGGGCTGCTGCAGTAAGTTTGTTAGGTAGAAGCTTAAGTGACTGCAGGTGACGTGTGAAAAATTTTAGGTGATCAGAATTGGGCTATCTGTTGAACTTAGATGAAAACAGTTGTGGTATGATCATTGAACTATAAAGAATACTTGGGGCTGAACAGTAAGGATATTCTAATGATCAGTTGTCTATAAAACTAGTTTATACTTAAAAGAGTTGGAAGAAAAAAATATTAAAATGTCACAAATAGAGGTAAAATTATATATATGTACATATGTATACATATGTATACATACATATATTCTGAGGACTATGTAAATTTTCTCTATTAGAACTTGTTATAATCGTGATTTTATAGTTATCTGTATGATTATTTGTTTAATATGTCTCCTCACATTTGTGTATGATATTGCTGTTGTTCTCCCTCTTTCCCCAGATCCTAGGACAGTCTCTAGAGCAGGGTTGGTTAATGATCATGATCTGCTGCCTATTTTTGTACAGCCTACAAGCTAAGAATAGATTTCATACTTTATATGATTAAAGTAGAATAATATTTCTGACACATTAAGTTATATGAAATTTAAATTTTAGTGTCCATAAATAGCATTTTGTTGTAACAAAGCCACATTCACAAATTTACATATTATCTAGGTTGCTTTTATGCTACAGTGGCAAAGTTGAGTGGTTTTGATAAAGATGTAGAGTAGATAAAGCTCAAAATATTTACTCTTTGGCCCCCTTAAGAAAATGTATACGAGCCCTTGATCTAGAAAACAGAAGGTACCCTACAACATTTGTCAGATGAATGAATAAATAAATCACTATTGCTACTGTGTAACAGGTAGTTCTACATATTATCTTCTTTAATCCACATCTAACAAGAGGAATGTGAGAGGAAAGTACAGAAACAAGTGAAGAAGCTGAGGCGCAGAAGGCTTAAATGATCCTCCCATCCCATAAGTGGCAGAGCCAAGAATTTAACCCAAGTTCAACACCAGATCGCATACCGTTTTCATTTCTGTCTATGATATACTTCTTTAAAATCTAGGTGCTTTTATTTGAGATTTTGAGTGTCCCTTGACTTCATCTTTCTTCATTTCTGCTGAGATTGTTTTATTTAAAGACAAAAACCACATCTTTGTCCTAGCACAAGCATGGTGTTTGGCACTTGGTAGGTGCTTGTGGAAATCTAAAGGATTCTCTAGGTAAAAAGCAAGTGAACAAATCAACCCCTATTCACATCCATATAATCCAGAAACAGTTTTGAGGATAGGGAAGGAACATTATGGCTTCTCTGAAGGTTCTTTAGAAGAATTCTTTGGAGAGTCCCAACTCTGATGTATATTTGTTTGTTTCTTCTCTTTTTTTTCGGGGAGGGGGGGGAGCTGGTTAATGGGTATTGAACTCAGGGGCACTCTACCACTAAGCTATATCCACAACTTTTTTTTTTTTTTTTTTGAGACCAGGTCTTGCTAAGTTTTAGGTCAGCCTTAAACTTGCTATTCTCCTGCCTCAGTCACTTAAGTCACTGCAATTACAGGCTGCACCACTATGCCTATTCCATGTTTCTTATGTACCTGCTTTAGGAGTCACAGCCCAATAAAATGACTACAAACCTTGCCTCTGGATCTGTTTATTAAGACTTTATCATTTTTACTTTTTGGCAATGAGATTTACTTATTCCTGGATTTGAATATAGAAGTTTATTCATAGGCTTAAGGAATTTGCAGTTTATTCATCAAGACATTTAAAAATTTCACTTAAGTTATAGTACTGCTATCTTCCTTTACAAAATGGCTTCAACCAAACTGCAGCCCATTGGATTTAATTATCATCTTCCTAACTAGGGCTCAAAATTTTGTATCCTCTCAGGAAATTTAATGTAACATCCTGGTATGGGAAAAAATGCAAAAGGGGAAAAAGTTCACCAAATGGAGACAGGTCCTTTACTAAGGTTCTGCTTATAGCTTATAAAAATTCAATAAAAGGCAATTAAACAGGGCCTTCAGATGGAGTTGCAGGGTAAGTAAACTAAAGTCTATAGGCTGCTGCTTATTTTTCTACATAGAATGTCATTGGCATACAGCTGTGTCTGTTGTTTACCTGTTGCCACTGGCTACTTTCATGCTACAACTGCAGAGACCTTATGGCCCACAGTCTAAAATATTTAATATCTGTCCCTTTAAGAAAAGGTCTGCAGATCTGTGGAACCAGGGGTATTTAAAAAAATTAGAAGAACTAGGATCGTTTAATATGAAAAAGAGAAATCTGAAGATAATGTATTTCTTCATAGTTTTGAGAGGATATTATGTAAAATAATGATGACCATTGCTTCTTAATTTTCTGCAAGGATAAATCTCATAGAAACTGATTTACCCTGTAGCAAGGTAACCAAGAAGAATTTTTTAGCTCTGGAGTTAAAACATAGAACACCTTATAAGTCAAGTCTCACATATTGGGGGTTACATGCATTATACAAAATTAATTCCTCTTTGACACCCTAAATTTTACTATTAATGATTCCTGTTGATTAGGGTTATTAGCTACAACTCTGCTGTTGAATGTAGTAATTGATAAAGGAATAACCCACTAAGCCTTTAATGACCATCAATATTTCAGCAAGAATAAATTAATCAATTCAAAGGAAAAGGACAAAATGAGGGAGTGTTTAGAGAGGAGCAAACAAGGGAAAGGAGCAGTGAACTGGGAGGTAGGTGATAACTGAGGACCTAAGTTGGTGGTGTGCTTTATGTTCCCTCTAAGAGGAGATCAAATCAGAGAATAGTGTTCCTAAATAGCTCCTGAAGGGAAACTGGTTTGTGGCATAATTTGCATCTTTGTGACTGGGCTTTCCTGACTTTAGAATCCCATAGATGCAGAATCCCTTTGTACTCCCATAGAGTGCAAAGCTAAAGAGCCAGAGTAGACACCTCCATATGTATGTGAGACAAGTCTTCTTGGAATGATTCATTAGCCACCTGCATTTGCATTATCAGTAACATTGTTAGTAGGTGGGTTCTTAAGTTCCACTCCAGAACTACTGAAACAGAATTTTAGGGGTGGAGCCCAGGAACACATCACTTTAAAATCTCATGGTTTGGGCAGATTGAAATATCCCTAAACTTTGAAACTAAAGGCCAGATTTGTGTCCTGGCTAAGTTTATTAGTTGCTGGGTGACCTTGGGCTTTTTCCTAGAGTGAGGAACAAAGGACATAACACAATCCATAGCTTTAGAAAAACTAAAAACTCTTCTAACTGATGTTTTCTTATGTAAAGGGTAACTGAAGAGAAAATATTTGTTGGATTTCTGAAGCTCAGAGTACCTGAAAATCTTTCCCTCTTCCTTTAGTCATTCATGAGTTACATAAGGAATTTCTGATTTTCAAATCCCTCATGTTGTTAATTCTTTCATGTTTAACATGCAGAAGTCCTAAAAGTAGATGAGGAGAACCTACCTTTTAAAAAGTCCTTCTCAGTCATTCTGTTATTTTCTAGGAAAGCAATACTTTTTTTATATATTGTTTTTGTGTAAAGGACTAATTTCCCTTAACATACACAAGGTGCTGTTAAGGCATTGTTATTGTTTTTGCATGCCAGACAATCTGTGTTCTCCTGCACTCAATCTGACAGCTTCCTCCATATAGCACCTTCACTCAGCCTGTTTGTTAGGTGCCCAGCTCCAGGCACTAGCTGCCTTGTTGACTCCTTTGTGGTTTTAAAGGAAACAGGGTCAAAGAAGAACAATGGAGCCAGCTTCAAACATCCAGAGAAATGCCAGATGTGCTCTGGTGGGTTTCTGTGTCCCCTCCCTCCTGCCTTGCCCTTGAGCATGCCAGTCTGCAGAGGAGGATTTAATCCTGCACAGGAGACAGATTCTTCCTCTCAGTGGGAACCTATATCGGCCATGCTGATGCTAATTTACTCCCTTCTAATGTAGCAGAGAGAGCAAAGCAAGGAATGCCACCTTGTTTTTTCCTCTTTTAAAAATCAGCAGCAGTGGTGATGATATTACTGGTAAAAGGGGAACCTCAATAAAATGCTATTGTCATCTTGTGACCACTCTCTTTCAGTGTTGCCCTGGATGCTGCCAAACACATGCCTGCCCTATGTGGAGCCCTCTCCTTAGGTATCAGATAGAACATTCACAGTTGCTAAGAGAATAGCATGGCTTGCAAAGTTCTTGTGACAGTCACTTATTCAAAAACCACAGAGGTCATGAAAAAAGTCACTCTGGGAATTAAGGTGGAGAAAAAGACCATGCTATGTCAAAATAATGCGCCATGGAACATAAAGGCACTAGTTACTTAAGTTCTACAAATTATTTTTATAATTCACTTAATATTATGACTTTTTTTTCTTAAAAGTTGATTTTTTAATGGGTTTGTCAAAAGACTTAATCATTTTTATCACTTTTGAAAATACTAAATGGCTGTTGACATAGAAGATTGGCAAGTGAAGCATTATTACACAATACACAATTCCACTGTGGTGAGGAGGTATATGTCCACTCAGATACAGCTAAAGACTGGCCCAGAACAAGTGCTTCCTCAAGAAGACTCATTGTCTTCTTGGCTATGATTCCACTTCACTAATAGTAGTTTTGAACTAAAGACCTGGCTGGTGAAAATAAATAGAGTCTTTTTTCCTCAAGGGATATTATGAATAAAGCTCATAACTTATGTTTGCTGAGTAATAGTAAAAGAGATTGTTAGTGAAAAAAAACAAAAAGGTTTTCTGCTTTCAATTACTTTTCCCTGTAGGACAAACAGAGATATGGATCTCTTTTCCAAAGCCCAATACACTATTTGGGTTTGCTTTTAATAAAATATCTACGAAGTGTCTTCAGCATGATCCCTATTTAATGGGATTTACTTGTAAAGCTTAATTCATATCAGATTTTCTAAATGAGAGATCACTGTCAACTTATTGTTAATTGAATTCAATAAAATCAAGGTTTCTATAATTAATGTGAACCACTTAATCTTTTAGCTCCTTGAATGAATGTAATTTTCTAAACACAGGTATCCTCTCATTTAATGAAACAGCAATATTTTGAAGAAATTAAATGTATTGTGACATTTTTTCCAATAATTCTCTTTAAAAAATTTTTTGTTGTTGTTGTAGATGGACACAGTACCTTCATTTTATTTATTTATTTTTATGCTGAGAATTGAACCCAGTGCCTCACATGCTAGGCAGGCGCTCAACCACTGAGCTACAGCCCAAGCCCCTCCAATGACTCTTAATATCAAATTAAATATACTTAACTTTTAAAAATCACATAAGAAAAATAATAAAATATTAACAAACTAAAAATGTTAATATTGATATTATGGTTTGAAATATCAGCACAAATGAAGCATAGTGATAGTTAAGAAGTGGCACAGTGCAGTACAAACAGCAATGATTTCAATGTTAGTAGATGTGAGTTATAGGCCTGTCTGTGCATATGACCACCTAGGTAAGGACCAGGTAAACCAGCAACTTTTCTGAGCCTTTTTTGTATCTCTAAGGTAAGAGTGTTGGGCTGGCCAGGTGTGGTGTAATCTTAGCATGCCTGTAATCCTAGAGACTCTGGAGGCTGAGGCAGGAGGATCACAAGTGTAAGCCCAGCCTAAGCAACTAGTGAGGCTGTAAGCAACTTAGTGAGAACCTGTTTGAAAATAAAAAGTAAAAAGGACAGGAAGTCGTGGTGATAAAGTGCCCCTTCTCTACATGTGCCCCCCCCCAAAAAAAAGTATTAGACTAGATGGTAAGATTCAGATTCAAGTTCCTTTTATTATTAAATTTATCTGATTCTATATACTGTAACATGGTGTAAAAATATTTTTTCCTTTGTTTTTTAAATTTCAGAGAATTTAAATATTTACAAAAATTGATAGAATTCTACAATAAGCACCCAGGGCCCCATTGAGCAACCTCAACAATCATCCCTTTTCAACCAGTCATAACCCTTCTCCATTTCCATCCACTTACTACTCTCCAGTATTTTAAAAAATTTGTTCTAATTAGTTATACATGACAGTAGAATGCATTTTGACACATCAGACGTAAATGGAGTATAACTTCTCATTCTTCTGGTTGTATATGATATAGAATCACACTGGTTATGTAATCATATATGTACAGAGGGTAATAATATTATTCCATTCTAGTATCCTTCCTACCCCTGTACCCCATCCCTTCCTTTCACTCTCCTCTGCCTTGTGCAAATTACCTCTGTTTTTCCCTAGGCCCCCCTTATTATGACTTAGCATTTGCATATCAGATAAAATATCTGGCCTTTGGTTTTTTGGGATTGGCTTATTTCACTTAGCCTGATATTCTCCAGCTCCATCCATTTACCTGCAAATGCCATAATTTTATTCTTCTTTATTGCTGAATAATATTCCATTATGCATTTTTTTATCCATTCATATGTTGAAGGGAATCTGAGTTGATTCCACAGTTTGGCTATTGTAAATTGAGATGATATGAACATTGATGCGGCTGTGTTACTGTAGTATGCTGATTTAAAGTCCTTTGGGTATAAACCAAGGAGTGGGATAAGTGGGTCAAAAGGTGGGTCCATTCCAAGTTTTCTGAGGAATCTCCATACTGCTTTCCAGAGTGGCTGGATCAATTTGCAACTCCAGCAATGTACAAGTATGCCTTTTCCCCCGCATCCATGCCAACACCTATTATTGCTTATGTTCTTGATAATAGCCATTCTAATTGGAGTGAGATGAATCTTAGGGTGGTTGCACCAATTTGCAATCCCATCAGCAGTATATGAGTGTACCTTTTTCGTCACATCCTTGACAACTTTTATTGTTGCCTATGTTCTCCCATTGAACTTACTTTATTAACGTTACCTTCTGCTGTCCATATTGTTAGCCCATTGAGGTCTTAGAAATTTTATTGTTTTTAACAAGCCTCAAATTGCCTATTTCTTTGCTTTTGATACTGTAATTAATTTTTTTGTAAAAGTACTATAGATTTGCAAGTAGTAATAAGAAGTGATTGGAAAAATCCCATGTACCTTTTGCCCAGTTTTCCCCAGTGATAACTTCTTACAAGACTGGTGTAATAACACAACCAAGATATTGACATTGATATAGTAGACATGATCTTACTTGGATCTCCACAGTTTTCCCTGTACTTGTGTCTATATAATTTTACCACATGTGTATACAGTTCAATCACAAATATTTCTCATTTTGTAACCAGACACTCCTCATTCTCTCCCCTCAATACTGATCTACTCTCTTTTCTTTGTTTAGAAAATTTCTCACTTCAAAAATGTTTTGTAAGTGGATCCATATTGTATTTAACCTTTTCAGATTGACTTTTATCATAATTGCCTGGAGATTTGTGCATGTTTTTGTGTGTGTCAATAGCTTGCTCCTTTTTATTGCTAAATAGTTTGATATGGATGTACCATAGTTTGTTTAACCATTGACTTGTTGATGAGTATCTGAACTACTTCAAGTTTTTGGCTCTTCTGAAAAAAAATATGAACCTTTACATACAGGTTTTTCAGTTTTCTGAGAAAAATGCCCAAGAGTGCAATTGGTGGGTTGTTATGGTAATTCTGTTTAGAGTTTCAAGAAACTAAATATGGTTTTCTGGAGAGGGTATGCTATATTATATATTCCATCCTACAGTTTATAAATGATTTAGTTTCTTTGTATCTTCACCAATATTTGGGGGTGTCATTTTTTAAGGAAATCAGCCATCTTCATTGAAAAGAGAATAAACATAGACACACCCCTAAATTGTGATAATGGTAACATTTAAAATCCATGGGGAAAAGATAGACCATTGGAAAGCATCTGGGAAAAATCTACTTTGTACTATATACAAGAACAAAATTCAGATGGATTAATAATCTCAATGTTAATTTAACAATGTGTATAATGAAGGAATTTAATATTTTTATAATTATTAAGAGTGAGGTAGGACATAGCAACCTGCCTGCTATTGAAGGCATGTAACTCAGAAGGTGCAAATAGAACATGCATAGATTTGACTATATAAAAACTTTTGAAAACTTGATGATAAATGTATAATAAATCAAGTTGGAAGAAAACTGGTGTAGTCATATGTACTTATGTCCAATAATAACTTATTTTTGATACACAAAGTGATTATATAATTAAGCAAAAAAATTATAAGCAAACTAAATATAAAAAGTAGGCAATGGATAAGAATAAGGAAATCATAGAATATACAAATCACTAATAAATGTGGAAGATGTTTACCTTCACTGATAATCAAAAAATTAGAAATTAGAACAAAAGCTTGACATTTTCAAATTCATCAAGTAGACAAAAATTAAAAACAAATAATATTCAATATTTTTGTTTATTTTTTAAATTTTTTATTAGTGCATTATACTGATACAAAATAGAGGGATTCACTGTGTCATATTATTATTCAGTATTAATTGCAATGGGAAAAGGACAGTCTCAGACATATTTTTTAATAATATAAATTAATACAGACATTTTTAGGACAGATTGGCAGTATGTCTTGAAATTTAGATATACATACTCTTTGATACAATGATTTTGTCTTTAGGAGCATGTGTGCCATAGAAAAATAAAGGTATATGAGAATGTATGAATTAGGATATTCCTGGCAGCATTATTTGTAATGGGAGAAAGGTATATAGTCAACACAAAATATCTAGCAATTTGGAAATGTGAAAAAAACAAGAATAATCATGACACAGTCACACAATGGAATTTAGAGAAGGCATCAGTCTACAGTACTGACATGGCAGCAGGTGGCAGAATATCCTTATAGTGTGGTTTAACTGGAGAGTGAAGAGTGAAGTATGTATATGGGCATATGTATTCATGTGCTCCAAACTAAAAGTGTCTAGAAAAATGGACACTAGCTTATTAGAAATGGTTACAAACTTGAGGTAGAGAAGTGCTGGGATGAAGGGAATTTCACTTTTTATTTTTTGTATTTGTGTAGCGCAGTGTTTAAAATTATTATTTTTTTACCATGTATATTAGTCAGTTTTCCATTGCTGTGACAAAATGCCTGAGAAAAGCAACTGGTAAGGAGGAAAGATTTATTCTAGTTCATAGTTTCAGATGTTTCAGTCCATGTTTCCTTGACTTTGGGCCTATGGCAAGGCAGAATATCATGTCAAGGAGTATGTGGCAGAGGAAAGTGCCCATGGTGTAGTGACCTAGAGGGGTGATGGTGGAAAGGAATGGGCTGGGGTCCTAATATCCCATTAAAGGGCATGCCTCCATTGACCTAACTTTCTTCCACTAGATCCCACCACCTAAGGTTTCTACCATCTCACAATAGAGCTATAGGCTGGTGACCAAGCCTTCAACACATAGCCTTTAGGGGACATTCAAGATCCAAAACAAAACACCAAGATATAATTTTCTTAGCATGTTAAAAGGAAGTTATGAGTGCTAAATAACCCAGTTGTTGAATAAAAAGAAAGAATTTGGATGAAAAGAATTGTTGTAAAAGAAGATCTTGAAGGGCTAGGGACATAGCTCAGTTGGTAAAGTGCTTGCCTTGCAAGCACAAGGCCTGGGTTCAATTCCCAGCACCACAAAAAAAAAAAAAAAAAAAAAAAGGAAGATCTTGATACTTAGGCCTAGTGAAAATTAAAAACAAGCAACAAAGAAAAACTTCTTTCTTGACACTATTAATTTTCTGTGTCTGGGATGTTTATTTTAGTACTATATCTCTGGTTATTTAAATCATTGTATTTAATTGATAATATTTTGTAAATATCTCCTGTTGTGATTTATCCATTGTAATATCTCTGCAATGAACTGCCAGTGAGTGGGGAAATAGTAAAGGAGACACAGATCTGGAAAGCAGTCCTGGGTCAACTTATCTTCACAGGCAGCCTTATTTCATATTGATAATGTTTGAAATCTTTCCTGTAGTTCTTTGCGATTGTTCATTGTTGCTGTTACTACTTTAATGAGAAGTAGAAATGAGCCAAACTCACCTGTTTCATTCCTTCTACTAAAGTAATCTCGAAGGAAATTCTTTAGCCCATATAGATAAGTGCCTGTGGATAGAATCAGACTCCGAAGCCGGGCGCGGTGGCGCACGCCTGTAATCCCAGCACTTGGGAGGCTGAGGCAGGAGGATCACAAGTTCAAAGCTAGCCTCAGCAATTCAGTGAGGCCTTAAGCAATTCAGTGAGACCCTGTTTCTAAATAAAATACAAAATAGGGCTGGGGATGTGGCTCAGTGGTCGAGTGCCGCTGGGTTGAATCCCCAGTACAAAAAAAAAAAATAAAAAAGAATCAGACTCCGATTCAAAGAGCCCAATTAATTGCTTCTAAACATTAAGATACCTTTTGTTGTTGCTCTTTTCAGATGGAGTCTGGTTATGTTGCCCAGGCTAATCTCAAACTCCTGGGCTCAAGTGATCCTCCTACCTCAGCTTCATAGTAGCTGGGACTATTGGTACTAGCATACCTGGCTCAAGATACATTCATAAGAAATCAGCATACATTTTTAAAAAATCAACCAATAAGAATAATTAGGTGAGAAGCAAAATTACTATCCTACTTATAAAACCCTGCTTAACTTGGCATTAATGTTTGCTGCCTACTCTATTAGAAATCAAGATTTATTGTGGAACTATACCAAATATAGCACAATAATGAAGAAAACAGAATCATCTCAGGATTTGAAATATGCCTAACAAACTCAACCTCTTGCAAAATAACTTTCTTATTCAAAATGGAACTGGGAATTGTTCGGCACACAATGAATCATTTTTTGGCAAGTACAATAGAATCTTTAGGGACATTTCACAGCCTCTCATTCAATTGTTAGGATGTTTTTAACTTTCACAGGTAGGGAAGAAGGTAGCTTGTATAGCTATCATCTTGTTTCTAAAATTGTACAGTAAAGATTTTTAGAGTTGCTGTTGTAAAAGATCTTTTTTCCCCTTCCTGTTTCTTTACCCAGAGCTGCTTTGTCTCCCCAAAACAATCTGGAATTACTTACTGCTAATGTTTTCTGGTTTTACTATTTATCCAGGACTCAAATGTTAAACATTAATATGGGTAACTCCCTTTTTCTTACCTCATAGTCCTATATTTATTTAATTGTTATTTTTCAAGAAGAAAATCTCATCTTACCCTTTCCATGTTAGTACTTTTTTCTTCCTGACACATTTCTTTTTTTTTTTTTTTTGGTTTTTGCTTTTTTTCAGGAGGTTTTAGAGGTACCCTTGGATGATTTTGAAGTGAATGAGACTGCAACGGCATCTGAAGTGATAAAATATGAATATCATGTGTTATATTCCAGTAGCTACCAAGTGCCTATACTTTACTTTAGGGCAAGCTTTTTAGGTAAGACCATTTCTGAATCTAAAAGTAAATTCATAACATTTACATATAAGGCAGAATGCATATTTGGAAAATCATTCTTGAGAGGAAAAAAATAGAGTTAAAAATAAGAAAACTGTGGGTGAGGTAAGGTTTTACCAGTAAATTTTCTCATGCTTCAGAAAGAAAATCAAGACTTCAGAGTGAATGATATCATCCCAGCCTTAAGTCTGATCTTCAGATTCTTGGCCTCCTGCCTAAAGTTGACTAACCCCCTGGCCCTTTTTTTTTTTTTTTTCTTTAAACAAGTAGGAACAACTTAAAGCTACAAGGTTTATTTACTTCTAACTTTACAGTAAGATTTTCTTTCAATCTCAAGTGATCCCATTAACTCAAAAGTCCCTATGCCTCCTTCCCCAAAAGCTAGTGATTATTTCAAGAAATGTTTATCAATTAGCTTAAGCCGTATTTAAAAATAGCATGAACATTTCCTTTGGCCATCTATACATCTCCAATGCCTTAGTTTCCTGTGATGCTGTTATTCAACTTATTTGCCTGCCAACAAGGTAGAGCACCCTGTCTCCTTGGGGGCCTTTGCTAATAAAGCTTACTTAATCAGCAGCCACATGGAGTCCTTACCCTGCAGTACAGCTGAGACTCCCTCTTAATGTCCACTGCCTGAACCAGGTCAGCACTCGGACATTCTGCCATGTGGCTCAGGTACCACACAAAGCTCCCTGTCCAGCCTGCCCCCTACCCTATGTCTCCTTTTATGCATGAACTTATCAGTAGCATTTAAACAGCCTTCTAACTTTTTTCTGGGTAGCTAAGACATCTGAATTTAGCCAATGATATTTTATTTTTAATTAAAAAGTAGCTTAAGCTGCTTTAAATGTGTATTTGGTAGATTTAATCACTTGCTGCCTTATATTTTTTAATGGTCTCTAATTTTGCAGTGCTGGCGGTTTAACAAGCACTTAGGATTTAAAACACAAGAACAAATTCTTATAGACTCCCTGGTGAGAAGATTTTAATCTGAGGTGCAGTTCCTAAGAACTGACAATTTGGGGTAAATTTTCAACATGGGACATGGGGAATTGAGGACACTGAGAGTTCACTAATTCACAAACTCTTGCTACAGATTTATCTGTATGATTATTAACAGCTTTTAAAACACTCACTTTATTGTAATTATATTTGGTTTGGAGCCCAGAGGTTAAAGAGATTTCTTGTCAGTGAACTGTGCTTTACCCAAAGTAGAAGATATATTTATTACTTGGGTGGGAGTGGAGGGGAATGTCTTTCTTGGATCTGGTTTGCAGTGGCTCTACCTTGCACCTTTTAGATTCAAAGACAAGTCGAGGCTGCAGGTAGAGGAAATAGGGCACTACTCTTTCAATACTGTACTTTCATATAATTAGTATTCACCAAAAGCAGTTAATCACCAGAGAAGAGCTCCCAGAGACAAAACAAGTTGTTTAGCTTGTCAGCATTAGGGAATCGGAGGTGTTGAAACATGACTGCTTCTAGATGGAAGTGGGTCTTGCCGAGGCTGGTGGATGAGCTCATACGTGTGCTTTGCTCTTATGTGCCAACAGCTCCCCTTACAGTACAGCACAGTAATTGTTCCTGCAAGTCCAATTATATTTTAATGACATTAGTATATTTCCTCAAATCCTTTCTTCATTATGATTTTCTGTTCCTTAAAATATACAAGCATGTATAACTAGCATTCTTGGATTCTGTTTATATACTTTAAGATGTCCTTAATTTATGTTGAATAAGAAAACCAAAACAAGTCATATATTTTGTGTGGACACGTTTCTCCTACTCCTAATTCTATTTTGTACAGAATAAATAGTAAGAATTTTAAAAATTCCATTTTAATCCAGAATGCATTCAGTACTTACTTGCTTAGATACATTAAAATATCAAATTTAATTTTTACAAAGCATACTGAAGTGCTCGCTTGTAGAGAAACATGAAAATGGTTCTTTCCTTTATCATATCCTAATAATTTCTTTTTTCTTTTCCTCCTAACTAAAATTCATGGATATTCTAAAAATGTATCACCCTTTACTCTGGAGTCATAATTTTCCATTTATTCTCCCCAGTCTATTTCCTTTTCCTTTGATATCTGATTACCCCAGTTCCTCATCTATTTGTTAAATAAATCTCTGACAGTGTAGTGAATGGATTCCTGACGTCTTCCTCATATTCCAGGTCCAGATTTTTCTTTGTCTCATTCTAAGAGAGTTCCGACCTAGAAAAGGGATTATTGTAAAATTTCTCACCCAGAGGTCTTTTTTTTTTTTTTTTTTTTGGTCATTGTTTTTTCAAAAGTAGTTCACTTAGCCTTGTTTTTGATACTTAGAATTTTGTCTTTGTTAGTAAAAATTAATTTATCTTCTTTGCTCTGAATTTTCTTCCTGTATCTTTTCTTTTAGTAGGAAAAGCAAACCAAGTAGTAAGTAGTTCCCATTTGAATTAGCATTACCCTTTCTTTTATAAATTGGCTTAGATTTCAGAAGAAATCTTTATTTTGCTTCTTGAATATAAATTTATTGAACTGTGACTTCTTCTTATTCTTATATATGAATCCAGTATCTACCAGACCAGTTACTGCCCAAGACCCAGCTAACATGCCACATACCCTTGCCACTCCCGTGTCTTGGCATATAATCTCATACTGTAAATTCTATCATATTGCAAGTTGCACTATAACTGAATTATTTATTTGTTTGAACCCTATAAGATGGTGAGCTAGAAGGTGAGACCTTAAGGTAAAAAAGAGTAATGAAAGAAATTGATACTGAGTACCTATACAATGAGCAGCTGTGTTTATGGTTGTCTGTGTGTTCAGTACTTAGAAATGTTTTATAAGCACTGTCTTAACCATTTGATGCCTGCAGTCTCAAATATAGCATAGCATTAACAAATATTTGTTGAGTGAACCAATAATGAAGAAATTCTAATCATTTCTGAATATAGTCAAAGAATTAAAATGTTGTGATGGTGCCTTCTTCAGCAGCTATGATAGGTTCTAAGGAGGAACACTATTGTCCCAGGAGACCCAGGACTCAAATCTTCTATATATCTTTACTGTTTAGTTTGATACTTCTCAGATACTATACCAGTAGTGGACTAAGAAAAATGGAACATCCTAAGGACTCAAAAGTGGATATCCAACCCAGCTAAGAAGCCATTCTGCTTCTATAAACACATATTTTCATTTGATCCTTGAAAGTATACAACCAAGTTCAAATGGCATTCTTCTGCATGCCTCTCATTCTACTACTTGGGCCCATAGGAGCTCAGTTCCCAAAACAGTAGCATGCATTTAGGAGAAGATAGAAGCCCTTCCCAGAGTTGTTTTTCTCTAACAACTTTTGTCATTGTAGGTTTGGAAGAAATGGTGGAATGCAGTTAATTTAATTTTCCATCCAGCAATGAGGGAGAGGTAACTGCCCTTCTGTTTTTCGTTTTAAGACTGAGGATTGAACCCAGGGGTGTTCTACCACTGAGCTACATCCCCAGTCCTTTTTATTTGTTATTTTGAGACAAGTTCTCACTAAGTTGCTTAAGGCCTTGTTAAGTTTCTGAGGCTGACCTCAAACTTGCAATCCTGCCTCAGCCTGCTAAGTTGGTGGGATAACAGGTGTATGCTGCAGCACTCAGCTGTTTTTGAAACACAGTGTATTAAGGAAATATTAGTATTATGCCAAAGCCTCTTATCCACTCCCCATCATTCTAATCATTCTTTGGCCTTTTAGGTCCCACTTTCCTTTTGGGGCTTGGATTCTATCAGAAGTCCATGTCAGGGACTGGGGTTGTAGATCAGTGGCAGAGCCCTTTCCTAGTATATATGAGGCACTGGGCTCTATCCTCAGCACCACATAAAAATAAATTAAAGGTATTTTGTCCACTAAAAAAAAAAAAAAAAAAAAAAAAGGCCATGGCAAATGTTAGAAGGGTAGTAAACATCTTAGGTATATACATAATGTCTTAACAAGAGTCCTAGGCTTAAATATTTTTCCTTTATATTATAATGAGAGAATTCTAAATTTATTTCCTTTTAAATTCTGGTTTATTTTTTCCCTATCTCTGTTCTTTTGTTCTCGATCTCTATTGAGAAATGGACCAAGTGGTTCTTCTGATTTTCAAAATATTTAATTCTTTGGCTGACATATGGGTTCTTCTTAGGAGCTGTTTTGACACATTTCTTTAATTAGCAAGAAAAACTGCTTGTGGGTAGAGAAGGAAACACTTCTTACATTCAGCAATTGAATGTCTGTTTACTATAGGCCCAGGGAAACAGGATATAGAATTAAAAATGTTACTAGGTACTTCATGTGGAAGATCTGTTTACTTATTTTAGGATGCTCATGGAGAAACAGGGTGAAAAAAATAGCCAAAGAATAATTCCTTCTTAAAGGTAGTATGAACCAAACCAATTTAAAGGACAGGGAAAAAAGAGAATAATGGAAAGTTTGGAATTCAAATGGTGTAGAAGTCATCAAGTAGGAGAAAGAGAGTTGTTCATGCTTTGAATCATGAAATGCATAGAGAATGATAGGAAAACCAGAAAGATGGAGATTAGGAGTTGAAGAATAAAATTAAAGCATCCTTATCTCTGTCAACAGCTTTAAAGTGCTGGTAACAGGTTAGCTTTCCTGAAGAGGATGAGAAAGTACTGTAGAAGGGGAGAAAGGTGAGTGCTGAATTGTTGGACGTGGAGAGAGCATGACATATTTTGGGAACAGTGAGAGAGCTGTTTGGATTAGGAGTTCCCTCAAGATGAATTGTGGAAGAAATGCTTGAAAATATATGTAGAGGTCAAACTATGAATTAGAGATAATTAGGTTGGAGGATTTGAAAATGTGAAAGAAATGAGCTGAGATGAACTGGACTAGCTGAGGGAATTTCCTAGAAATTATGACTAAGGACTAAATGAAGGATAAAAATAAAATTTGAGGAAAAAGAATTTGTGCTTTATTGTTATCATTAGCATTATTAATTTTTTTATGTACTGGGGATTTAACCCAGGGGTGCTTAACCACTGAAATACATCCCCAGCCCTTTATATTTTTTGTTTTTTATTTTGAGACAGGGTCTTATGAACTTGCTTATAGTCTCAATAAGTTGCTGAAACAGACCTTGAACTTGCAATTTTCCTGCTTTAGTCTCCTTAGTCTCTGGGATTATAGGTGTGCCACTGCAACCAGTGTCAGCATTATTAAATTTTAAAATAATAACCTCTTAAAGAAAATTAAATGGAAAGAACATATTTCATATTCTCAGGGGAAAATTTCACAATATAGTAGGAATTAAGGTAGGTTGTTGAATAAGAAGAAAAAGATAGATTGGAGAAATAAGAACTCTGGTTCAGTTTATTAATTACAAAGAGCAGAAAAGAATTTGACAGATAATTTAATTTAGAATCTCATTTGGTTTTAAAGGATCTTTAAGAAAGTTCATATATTGGGCTGGGGGTACAGCTCAGTGGTGAAGTGTTTGCCTATCATAATGTGAGGCTCTGGGTTTAAGCTTCAGTACTGCAAAAAACAAAAAAAGGAAGAAGAAGAAGAAAGAAAAGAAAAGAAAAGAAAAGAAAAGAAAAGAAAAGAAAGAAGAAAGAAAGAAAGAGAAAGAAAGTTAATATATTTACTTTACATTTATATTTATGTAAACAGTTAATAAATCTAGCCAGTCATAATAATGACCTAGAATATGAAGTTTAGTGGATTAAAAAGAGATTCTGGGGATTTAAATGAGATTTGAAGAGCAAACAGTGAAAGTTATTAAGAAAAATAATGAAAAATTATTTAACTAATATAAATAACTTCAAACTGAAAAGTCCAAATAATAGAGAAAAATTAATGAGAATAATTTGTTCAACCTTGTGCATGTTGGAAACATGGGGAATTAGGGTAGAGTAGGATATACTGAGTTAGAACATGAATAGAATATTCTATTCTAGGAATAGAATCACATTGAAAAGAATCAAGTCTTGATTTAATAATGTACTAAAGTGCAAAAGAAATGTTAAAAACTGTGGAGACAAAATTAGCCAAAGGTTTAGTCTAACGTACGTTAGTACAAAACACCATGTATACAAAAAGGAACAGATTTTAAATGGACCCAGATGCCTGAAAAAGGAAATTAAAGGTAAGTAAACTTATTTTCTTGCCTCTCTTCTGTAAGAGACTATATTTTTGCTTTCCTATATAGGTGATTGTGCTTCCATATGGAAGACACATCTCTTTGCTTTTACTCTTGGCAAAGTGAACCCTCTTTTAAACATCCACTGAAACATGCATGAGTGCCTACTGTGTACACAACACAAAATTCATGTTTTTAAAAATAAGCTGGAAAAAACCACAGCCCAACTTATTTCTGGCTTATTGCTTTCCTCCTTGCTTTAAGTCATCAGAGCAGAGTTCAAGTCCCTACATTAGGTACCATGTTGAAAAGGTAGAGGTTGCATTTGCATTCTCCAGGGCAAGGGGTCAACCAAGTTTGCTGTGAAATAAAGATAATCTGAGTGCTGCTATAAGAGTTATAGGTCCAGTAATAGGTTCTGGGGCACCATAGTTTTGAGGGAAGCCAAGAGTCCATACTGCTGTGAACTGAGATACAACTGAGAGATTGAGATAAAAACCTTGGAATACTTTGGACAGGGTGGAAAATGAGTATCCTGTGTTTTAGAACCAGCAGACCTAATGTTGTAGATATCGATTGGATCTTTGAGTCCTCAGAGCCCCAGATCAATAGTGGCATCAGGGTCGGTATCTCAGGTATCTTATGGACTCAGTGTTGTTTCCCTTAGGACATTTTCTGATTCAACAATTCCTCAAGAAGGTCTTAAATGTACCTCTACTAGGTTAGTATTTAATTTAATTTAAATGAAACATTATAGCATCATTTGCATTATTATTAATTTCTTAACATAGTATATAGACAGTTTAAAATTACCTATAATTGCTTCTTTATGTGCTGTTGAATGTGCCTCATAAAAAATAAAACACATAAAAAGTACAACATGTAAAAATTTCTTATGCAATTAGAAACCATCTTACATTTATTTTTCTACTCAAAATTATTACACAAATATATTAAAACATTTGGGTTGATAATTTTGAAAATAATTACCAAGCAAGACTTTTAGACAATATATTTATGCTATATTAGCTATATTTGCAACACTTGGTTGCAAATAATTGAACATGATCATGAAGCAGAAAAGGACTTAGAGATAGATCATAGAGTCAAGTGAAGATAGTAGAAGGGTAAAGTGAAGAGAATGTCTACCTCCCTTTGGCTTTGTGGTGGGAAATGGAACTCTGATTTACCTTATTTTGGAATTTCTCTCTCAGTTTGGAATTATGTTTGGATAGTGAGAAATCATATATCCACTGTATCTTATCTGCATCAGCTTAATGCTATGAATTTACATTAAATATGAGGTTTTTTATGTAAATTGAAAGCATTGAATCAATGAATTTTAAAATCATGATTATTCACAGTCTTTATTCCTAGTAAGAATTGTACTGCTTGCTCTAGAAATAATGTACTTTCATCTCTCCATATATTTGAAAATATTTATGCACAAGGCATGAGATGTTTCTGCAATGCAAAGATGAATAAAAGCTGTCAGAGATGGTTGATGCCCTTAAAGAGCTGACAGTCTACTGAAGAAAATAAGACAGGTCTGAAATTCACTGTAAGAAGTAGAGTATGTTAGGGACCATAAGAGAGGTAAAAAGTGACACCAAGACTGAGAAGGCTGATATGACCTTGAGCTGGAATGATCAAGAAAGACCTTGGCTTTCTTGGAGGCACCAGAGAACATGCCTGTAATCCCAGTGGTTTGGAAGGCTGGGGCAGGATGATTATGGGTTCAAAGCCAGCCTTAGCAACTTAGTGAGGCCCTAAGCAACTCATTGAGACCCTGTTTCTGAATTTAAAACATATATAACAAAAGGGCTGGGGATGTGGCTCAGTGGTCAAGTCTCCTGGGTTCAATCCCTGGTATCAAACAACAACAACAACAAAAACCAACCAAACAAAAAAACAAGAAAGGCCTTGGGATTTGTTCATACAATGATGCAGGTGGGGGAAGCAGTACAGATCTAGGAAGAAAACCAGAAAGGCAAAATTCTAGTACTCCTAGGTTAGCCAGATTGATGGAGACCATTATTAGTAGCAACAAAAAGGCACAACTAATGTGTGTATCACTTTACAGTTTATGAAGTGGTCCTGTGTACAGATACATAGCTGTAGTGGTGAAAAATGCAGGATTTGAAGCTTGAAAGCCTTGGTTTTGACTTCTAACTCTGCTACTTACTATTTATATTAATAAGGTATTGAAATTTTCTGTTTACTGCCTTTTATCAAGTGAAAACAAATTTGAGACAACAATAATACCTATTTCATAGAATTCAAGGATTGTCACTAATATGAAATGGGCTTGGCACTGCCAGCTTTCAGTCCTGCCAGCTGCATTTTGTATCTTGATCTTTACAATAACATCGAAGGTCAGGAGCTGTTTTTGTCTTCATGCACTAACTTAAAAATTGAGTGCTCAGAGAGGTTAAATGATTTGTTATAGAAAACTATGGAGTTGGGATTCAAAGTCTTTGGCCTATTTTTTGCTGCATGACATTCATTCAAATAATTAAGTGAAAGTTAAGAAACACCTAAGTTAAATTAAGTAATTAATATTGTACATAAGTAAAAAGAAGTTGCCATAATCTGTACTTTTGAAATTTTGACTTAGATTTCCTGATATGAACAAAGATACAAAATATTAGAATATTTGTAGAGATAAGTAAAAATTACAGAATTAGCCAGTATAGTAGCTGATATGAATGTACATGAACAATTACACTCATTTCATATCACAATATAATTTTCTCACTGAAGCAAAAATGAATTTTCTCCTTTGGTGGAGCATCCTCTCTGCCTCATTGTGGAGTATGACATGAATTTTTATATCCTTCAAGGCTCTGTTGAAGACAATCTGTTGAATAATGGCATATTTCATTATGAAAAATATACTCTTTCCTTTTTATTTCCAGTGACCACATCCAGGACATTATTCTTAAACTACTATGAATAATTTATATTCATTCTAAGCTTCATTTTAGGAGTTAAAATTTTTAGTGAAACTATGCACAAGAAGGATAAAGGTAACTTCAGTGTGCTTGCACTAGAGTTGGGTAGTGTTAGTGAAATATCTCATGCTATTATTGGATTCATGAAAACTAATAGCCCTGAGAAATTTAATTTAGGAAGCTGCACATTTTGAGTAATATATAGATTACTTGACATGTAGGTTATTATTCAATTGAGAGATTTTATATGAAAATGTTAAATTAAATGCTACTGGCAGTTGCTAAAGATTGTACTTTTTAATTATTCTATTCCATTTTTTGCTCAGTGCCTCTTCCCCTTTGTCATTGACATTTTAGCTTGCCGACAGAGCATTGCTTTAGCTTAAATATATATTATCGTTCCAGGTAATCAGCATATAGTACGCATTCAACAAATACTTGTTAAATAAATGACCTCGATTTATTATACTCACTGTGAATTTCTGCTGAAATTATTTTGTTTTATACTTCAATTGTTCAAATATTTGAGGGATTTTATTGATCTTCTCAGCCTCGATGTGATAATTAATGAGATTTATCATTAATTAAACATGTTAAAATTGGTGCTACTGAGTATCTTGTGTTTGAAACTGGGTGATTGTTGATTGAGTATATTTGTGCCTCCTCTGACTAAGGCCAGACAGAAAAAATAGTCCTTCTTAAGATGGATTATAGCTTCTAATTGGCGATGCTTTGAACTGAACATGTAGGTATAATGTGTTTTATGCACTTAACCAAGTATTTATATTTATTAATGGCCATATTTTAATTTTTGGTTAATTTTTTTGTTCTTCAGTTTTCGTCAGTAGATAGGTATATATAAAATACTTCAAGTTTCTGCCCCATTTAAGCTTGTTTTCTGTGATATGGTTCATTGCATATTTGCCAAAGTGGTTTTAATGGGATTTCTGAAGATTTCTTTTTGTTTTTGAAATAATTAGAGTTACAGTCATTTGAATTCATTTGAGGTGTCAATAGTATATATATCAGGGTCTTGAAAATATTGCTGATTAGGTAAAAATAATCTTTGTGCTATCTTTTGTCTACCTTTGATCATGAAGGTGTGAATTATGACTAGCAAAACCAATGGTGAAGGCTGAGGAGAAGAGAATCCTTTAAATCATTATTGTCAAAGAGAAAAAGCTAAAATTTACCCAGATATTTTTATAGTGTAAATGGTTATTGGAAACTGGAGAGATTCATGAAGCAGGGGAAAAGTAAATTACAGAATTTTCCCAAATCACAGGGCTACAACTCAACACATTTTGGAAATTATGGATTTTGAAACTTCTAATCCTTATGACTAAAAGTCAGCAGGTAGTTATCTGCTAAAGGGGAATTTGTTTTGAGACAGAAAAATCATTTGGAGCAAAATATAGGGGATGCAATGGGTTTACTTTTAAAAATTATTATTGAAACCTATTTGTGACTACAAAGTAATTAGTTCCGTGCCTGACTCTGAAGGTACTTTGAAAGGAGCAGTTCCACTGACAGCATTAGAGCATTGTTGGAATAAATACTTGTTGAATTTGTTGAATAGTCAGTTAACCTCCCTGGGTGACTATTTTGAAGAACAGAGGTCTTATAAATATTTAAATCTTGATTTGTTTGTTTTAAGCATTTAAATTCTTTTCCTTTCAGTCCCACCAGGCCTCCATGCTCTGGCAGAGGTGCCAAACAGAAGAGTCTCAGGAGGCACTGAAGAGACTTTGCAGCAGCCCTTGAGAATGATTCAACTTATAGGCCTAAAAGGAGCTTGTATTTTGACAAGGCATTATAATTGCTTATTGACCTTCTTCATTTTTCCTAGGAGGGTTGGATTTGGGAAACTGGTTACCACAATCTGGAGAATCTAGTCAAAGAAATCATAACTGTCAGAATTGTCCCAATTAGAACAGACTTCATATCTTATACTCCATTGTATTACTAACTGTTTTCTAGTTGGTTCTGAAAATTGGGTTAACATGAAAACAGGGTTTGTTGTAAAGAAAAAGGCTTCTTTGGGAGTACAGCCAGGGACTCTGCTGAGGCAGATGCTTTCGTGGACACTTGTGGCTGCTTTTCTCTCAATAGCCACACTTCTCTCTGCAAGCCAGTTTCACTATTTACTCCTGACTTCTATATCCTCATAATTTGAGCTTGTTCATGGCTGTGTCCTGCTGAGATACCAGTCCTCGTTCTCATTTTGTACTATCTTACAGTTCCAGCATTGCACACGCTGATCTAGGTGCTAGGAATAGAGCAGGGAACCAAACAATCAAGGTTCCTGGCCACATGAAGTCTGCGTTGTAGGTGGAGGAGACTTCCAAATAATGCATAGAGAGCAATAAAATAATATCATACAATCACATATCCAAAAAAGATGTATGAGCATTTTTGTTTCATTCAGTACAAATGCTTGAAGGAGATACAGAATGTGACCCTTATCAAATTTAAGTCAGGTGATGCCTCACCTCTGCTGAAAACCCTGCAATGTCTCCTTGTTTCAAAAGCCAACATCCTTGTAGAAGAATATATGGGAGTAAATATTGGTAATCTTGTATTGTCCAGATATGTATTAGAAATAACATCAAATGCACAAGCAAAGATTAAAAATAGATAAGTTGGATTTCACCAAAAGGAAAACTTTTGTGCCTCAAAAGACACCAAGAAAGTGAAATGACATCCCACAGAAATGGAGAAAATACTAGAGGGTAAATATATCTGATAAGGGACTTGTATGTAGAATACATAAAAAAGCTCTTACACCTTCATAGTAAGACAAATAACCCAATTTTAAAACAGGGCAAAGGATCTGAATGGAAATATATTCAAAGAACATAGTGCCGTGAAAGTATGCTCAATGTTACAAATAATAAAGGAAAATGCAAATCTAAAAATCACAATGAGTTGCCATTTTGCACCTACTAGTATGACTATACTGAAAAAGCAAAACAATATCAAATTTTAGGAAGAATGTAGCAAATTAGAACCCACATGTACTGCTGATGAGATGTTAAATAGTAAGACCATTTTATGAAACAGTCTGGCAGTTCCTCAAAAGGTTAAATACAGACTTGCCTTAGGACTCATGAATTCCATTCCAACAGAAAGCAAATTAGTGGTTTCCTAGAACTGGACAGGTTGGAGGCATTATGAGGATGGCTACTAATGAGTTGGCCTCTCTTTTCAGATGATAAAATGTTCTAAAATTGATTGAAGTGATGGTTACATAACTCTTGAGACTTACCATTGAGTTGTACACTTTAAATTGGTAAATTGTATGGATGTGAATTACATACAGCCATTTCTTAAAAAAAAAAAAAAAAATCGATGTCTTTAAATACCTTGCAAGGGATTCCCTGACCCTGTTTTGCTGTAGCTTGCTCTCCCCTCTTCACTCTTCCCTCTCTCATCAGGAATCTGCAGAGCTAATGCTTCTCAGTGTTTGCACACAAGTCACCTTTTCAGTGAGATCTAAAGTCACAACCCCACCCCTGGCCAGCACTCCTTGGTCTGCTCTCCTTTTTCTTTTTACCATAATCACACCACACCTCCCTTATATTCGTTGTTTATTGTCACACCATACCCCCCAGCAAGAATGAACAAAAAAACATGTTTTGCTTCCCTATATATTGATGTTATTGCAAAGTCTTAGTTAGAATAAATGCTTGGCATATTTTAGGTGCCAAATTATATAAATATCTGTTTCTAAAATTAATTCCTTATCTCATTACACCAGGGAGAATCTTGATGTGGCGAGATACTAGTTCTTCTGTATTGAATTAAAACTTATTTTTCACTTTGACTTAGTAATTCCATTCTAGTGAATTTATCAAAAGAAAATAATTGAAAAGAAGAAAAATTGCTTTGGCTTACTTCATGACTCCTTTGTGTCAGGTACCATTTCAAAGCTGGTAATAACTTAAGTGATCAACAGCAGAAGAATACTTAAGTAAGTTACAGTGTATCATCTTAGTACAAGATCACATAAACCATAAAATCATAATTATTACTTTTTACCAGTGTGGGAAGTGTTTATGTCACAATACTGTATATGAAAATGTATATAAACCTGCATCTATACCACTGATTTAATCAATTTAGTCAATCTTTATTGACCACTTACCCTGTACCAGACCCTGATTCAGGTGGTGGATATATAGAGGAACTAGAATAATCAAGATCTGCCTTCATAGAACTTGCATGCTACTTGGAAAGTCAGGGAAAGATAAGGGAATAAACAAGTAAGATGATTTCAGAGAATGATACTTGCTGTGAGAAAAACCATAGGGTGAAGGATTGACTGGTTTGTGTGAGCAAGTGGTGGCATTGACTCCACCTTGCCTAAGAATGGCAGAGACAACAACAGAGGCCAGGTAACCTAAATGCTTGGGAGAAGTGAAACTAAGGAATGGTGTTCACCAGATCAGTCACATGATATTTATGTTTGAAACCAGCAGGGTAGGAACCAAGCTCTGGAGACTGTTGGAATGACAAAGGTTATTGTTGGAATCTTGAACTAGAACTCTGGTATAGCGAGAATGCAATGGAGACCACAGATTCCAGAGAAATTTAGAATATAGTAACAGACCCTACATTTCATTATGAGACATGAGGTTGAGAAAGAGGGATGTAGAGTGGCTCCTGATTTTCTGGTTTAGCAGCACTGTGTGGAGAATAGAGAAAAGGCATGATCGGGTGTCAATGTAGAGACTGGGTTGTGGTAATTTTTTTCATTATTAAAATATTTTTCTTAATATAATTTTTGGGAATGTGGGGATTAACCCCAGGGTCTTGTGCATGCTAAGCACATGCTGTACCACTCAGGGATACCCCAAGCCAACATACTGTAATTTTTTTATTTTAAGTTAAAATCAAGGACAAGAAAAATACATTTATATTAGTCATTTTTTTATCAAATGATATAGAAAGAGCCAAAATACTATTGATATGGTATTGGCTTTTAAAAAACTAGAAAAGTTAAAACCATAGAAATTCTTAATCATTTTAATTATATGAATTTTTGTGATATAAATAAAACATTCAATTTTTATGTTTTGAACTTATTTTTAACTTTTTGTTATTCTAGGTTACTAAATCATTTGTTAATTCCTGTATTTTAAGGAGTTCATTTTTTTCCCTCTAGATTTGGTGTTGTCTGAAAACTTACAACACATACTCTCAATTCTAGTATCAAAGTCTATCACATTTGTTCTGGGTCTCTGCATTCATTTTGTATGAATGTTTCTAGCAGAGTATACAGGGTTTTGACAGTGGTAACATCCAAAGCATGTACTTCATATACTGACTGAAATATTTTAAGGAATAAAATTAAAATTATTACTGATTACCAGACATTAAATCAAACATTCTTCTCTAGGTCTGCAAAGCTTTTTCTTAGAGGAAATAACATTAAGAAAGGCATTCTTTCATTTCTTATTTTTCAATAAATATGTATAAGGCATATTCAATATCTCTGCCCTCAGAGGCAGCACGGCGCAGCAGGAAGAGCACTAGATTGTGAGTCCTGAAACCTGGATGCTGATTTTGGCTCAGTCATGAACTGACTGCATTATTCTGCAGATTTGTGTTTCCCAAGACCTTGGTTGCCTTGTTTATACAATTAGTAGTTATACCAGCTCTGACCTTTTATTATCCCACTACTTGAGTTCCTCTAACTTTGACATGTAAAAGTTATTTTAAAAGCATGTCATCTTTTTGTAATTTGATTATTTAGTTTACTACTGGACACTGTAGTATGTAAGATTGTATTTTCCTCTTCCAACATCAACACACACATGCGCACACGCACACACACATGTGCATGTGCATAATTTGAAGATGTGTATTGCTTATCTTAAGAGCAGAATTTGGCCCTACTCTGTAAATGTGTTCAGAAAACAATATAACACAGATACTGAAGGCAGCTTGTTTTTAACTTGTAGCTAAACATGACATTCAAATGTTAATTGGATGAATAAATCTTGTTCATTTTACAGACATGGAAATGTCAATGGAATAAAACTATTTATCACAAGATAATGGTCTCCTGCCGCCGGATAAATGCCAAGATGAAGATACTTATTGAAAATGTATCAAAATATTCTTTTGCTATTTATTGAAAATAAAGGTTGAGGAAAAGTTCAACTTTTCAGGTCAAACATGAGAAATGCTCTGCTTATGGTATTAGTATATTACTATATCAAAGACAGTGTGCAAGGTTAGAAACTTAGGAACACTCTAAGAAATAACAGTTAAGAGCTTTGAGAATCATTGACACAGTGGAGTTGGGACTAGGAGAAGACACCTAATATTTATTGTGCATCCAACATAGTCCTGGGTGCAGAACAAAATTTGAGAAGAATTATCTTTATTTTACAGGTAAAGTTAAAAACTAACTTATAGTTTCACAGGGAGTAATACAAACATGAATGTTTAAACTTAGACTGAACTCTAAATGTAGTGAATTTCTCTGACACCCTCCCTTTTTGTTTATACTCTATAAATCTGAATGCCATAATGCTTTTTAGTTTTTTGGAGATTTGGGGTAGATTATTTCCCCAAGTTTTGTAGGACTTGATGACCAAGCACTTCTTTGGATCTAATGATTCAGTATGTAAGGTATTCTTTTTTTTTTTTTTTTTTTTTTAGGTATTCTTTTTAAGTAATAATGTACACTTCTACAAGCCTCCAGAGCTTGATAGCTCTGAATGGGCCAAGTAGTACTAAGTTCTAGCATTTAGATCCCTTCTTTCAGCAGTATGTGTTTTGGAAGTCTCTACATAACTCCCTCTTTCTGCTTTTTTGAACTTAGGTATGTGTTTTAGTCAACTTTTTCACTGCTGTGACTAAAAGACCTGACAAAAACAATTTTAGAGGAGGAAAAGTTTATTTGGGGGTTCACAGTTTCAGAGGTCTCAGTCCATAGTTTGGTTCCATTCCTTGGGGCTCAAGTTGAGGCTGAACAGCATGGCAAAAAAGTGTGGCTGAGGGAAGCAGCTCTCATGATGATCAGGCAGCAGAGAGAAAGAGAGACTCCACTCACCAGGTACAAAACACATACCCTAAAGGCACACCCCCCTAGTGTGTGTGTGTGACTGGTGGTGGTGACCCTCCACCAGTCACACCCTATTTGCCTTCAGTTTCCACAGTTAATCTCTATCAGGGGATTAATTCACTGATTGGATTAAGGCCCCCAAACTCTTTAAACCTTGCATTGTCTCACACATGAGCTTTTGGGGGACACCTAATATCTAAATCATAACTATCTTTTTCCTCTTCACTTATCTTCTATATAATATAAGTGCCATAGTGGTCTTCATAAAGGATATTGTTTGGGTTGTTACTGAATATAGATGGATAAGTGAAACTGCCTAAAGAATTAAAAGGAGGATTATTGTTCACTAGTGCTTTTTACCAATATCTTCATGCCAACCCTTCTCATGTTTCTCCATCCCTAACAGTCCTTATTTCCACCCACCACAGCCACTGGGTGCTAATGTCTCCCTCTTCTGGACTCTCAGAGAACTGAAGTTTTCCTCTGGCAGCTACCTCTCTTCTCCCTAGTATTTTAAATTATCAATATGTTTGTTATAGTTTCCCTGGTAGATGGTAGGCTTCTTACTAGGAGAAAGTATATGTTTTCTTTCTCCCTGTTCTCCATGATATCCAGCTGAGTGATTTGGACATTGTACATCATCAGCAGGAGAGTAAAAGAAGCATGAGTATTATGTCTTTGTCTTAAGGAATAGAGGAAGTATCAAAGTTTCAGAAATTCTTAGTGAGCCCTTGTGAATCTGGGAGCCTGTTTACCTGGTCCTTTGCCTATGCTTGTATCTATCATTTCTCTCTAGAACACATTTGGCTTTTATTTTTTTTTCATAAAATTCCTAGATGCAATGAGTGAACAGAAAATTTAACTGCTAGGCAGATACAGAGAAGAAAAATTTGAATGTTATAATGTTTCTCAGGAAAAAACTGTAATTCGTACAAGATGGTTTTGATATGCAAGTAAGGTGTGCCCTAGTAAAGTTTTTTTAAAAGTCTTGGTGTACTTCTAGTACTTTTAGATCAACACCAAGCACCACTGTGTGATGTGGATCACTAACAGTCTTACCATTCACCTTCACAGATGGGAGACCATTAGCCCTGAAGGACATATGGGAAGGAGTCCACGAGTGCTATCAGACAAGACTGCTACAGGGACCATGGGACACTATTACCCAACAGGTTGGAGAATATTTTCATTTTATTGTATGTAATTGTTTCCCTCTGCTCATCTTTTCATCTAGTTCTCTCACCTACTCCTTTCCCTATTTTATTCTTCCACATCCAAACAGATCTCAGTACGAGAACAGTTTCCTTAAAAGCACCTCCCCAGACCTAGACTTGGTTTAGGCTTCCTATTATAAGCTTTCATAACACCCTAAAATTTTCCTTCATGCTTCTTATCACAGTTTTGAATTACATATTTGGATGATTTTTTAAATTAATATCTGTCTTTTCCACTATTTTGTGAGCTCATTTATGTCCAGGTTATGTTTGTTTTTCTGTTTTTCTTTTTATTGTACATTCAACATAAGCAAGGTACTTAAATGAAATAGTAAGTGCTCAACAACTGTGTACCCCATAAATAAAAATAGAAACTAAATTGGCACATACACTGAGAGAGAGGTGCTTTAACTTGTGTTGTCTGTGTTTCACAGTTTTACTCATAGGTGCATTTGCAAAGAAAGTGAACTTTTGATTAATAATAGGTTGGCAATGGTGATTTGCAAAAGTAGACAAATAGATCTGCAAAAGGAGATATATAAAGTAGATTTGCAAGAGTAGAGAAAATAGATCCGTCAATCATGTAAGTCATTATTACTGCCTCGCTAAAATCAGCAGTAATTATTTTAGAAATTTAAAAATACTCATCACCTTGCAACCAATCATGGTCTTCTTAGAAATTATTTTTACTTAAATCAACATCTATTTTTTCTAAGTCTCTGTTAAGCTTAATGAAAGCTTCCTTTAAAAGTGACTTTATGAGCCATTAGAATTTCATGCCCTCTTATGTATTTGATCATAATAATGGCAGTTTACCTCCCAATCAATGTTAAGAATCCTTAGCATCTCATAAGTAGTTCTTTAGTACTGACTGCAAGTGGCCATTCTCCAGGTATTAATTGAGGACAAAACTAGCTTTAAGTATCTTTCATACTGCCCCTTAGGTTAAATCTTTTCCTTTCCCTCCCACTATCACCCTCCTAGATTAAAGTCCTGTGACCTCACCTGGATTGATTAGTAAAGCCTCTTGCCTCTGGTTTTCTGCTCCTTTCCTCTCTACTTGTTACCATTTGTCACATCTTCTTAACTATTCTTGTTCTTGTCTCACCCATGCTCAAGCCTGAAGCAGCTCTTCAGGGGCCTATGGGGGATGTAGTTTAAATGCCTTGCCTGGGCCTCAGTGGCTGTCACTTGCTGATTCTCACCCACCCTTTAAGTTTTTCTTCTATTCCTCTACTCTACACAGCTTCTGCTGAACGTGGCTATTCATTTCTCTGTACCCATTTTGTGCAGTTTGTTCTTGGAATTCTTTCAGGTTTAATCCTTTCCCTTTATGCTCTATTTCCTACCTATTCTCTCATATGCTCCTTTCTCTCTGGAACTACTGAAGCTCACAAAAATGATTCCCTCTGAAATCCAAGTTCTGTAGAACAGGCATATGTGGTTGCTATGAAGAATGATAATGTGATATATGAGCAAAGCAGCTCTGAAGATTTTTGGCAAGGACATCTTACTTTATGCAAACTATTTTACATTAACCTTGAAGTATGTCAAGGTGAGTGCTGGGAGTTTCAACTTCCTGTTTTTGTCAGTGACCACGAACTATCAAAAAATCTATACTTGTAGAGTCAGAATACAAAGGACCCAGGAAATATTTGGTTGTAAGAGTCAAGGAAGATGACAAAAATAGAGGAAGAGAGTATCCAAAATACATATGTAATTTAACTTTAGCACCTTTTCTCAGTTCCTTCCCAATTTATTTGCAGTGTGCTCCTGAGACCAATTTCTTTCCTTTTTCCTCTCACTAGCAGCCCTATTATTAATCTCCTCAATGCCTGTCTACAGTGCAATTCCTGGTGGTGTATGTAATTTTGCATTTTAATTCCACATGCCTCTGTTGAACCATGACACAGGAACAAGATTTTGAATTCAACTCTATTTCCTTAGTTTCCTCGTCCGATGTTGCTAGTAGATTTCTTTACATTGATAGAACCCCTGAGATGTTAAAATAACCAAATAAAACAATAGAATTGACTAATGTACTTTAGTTTATAAATATTTGAGTGGATCATTTTTTCCTGTTTATAGTATAAGTAAAAAAGGAATACCTTCAATTTTGTTTGAAGATGTGTATGTAAGATGTGTATATAAGTTAGCATTACTATTTCTTCTTTTCCCCACATTTTTCATTGATACATTATAGTTGTACATGATGGTGAAATTTGTTGTTACATCTTTGTACATGCACACAGCATAACTAAATAATTTGGCTAATATAATTCCCCAGGCATTATTATTTCTATCAAGATTGGGGCTCACGTAATAGGAATATTCAATATGACCAAATGACAACCCAATTCTAAAATTTAGATGATCATTTAGAATTTGTTTTATTGGAGTTTGATCTGTGGACAGGTATGCCACTTGTAATAATAATAATTTTTAAAAACTTCATTTAAGCTCTGGAGTTGCTCAACATAGTATATGTCCAGGCTTTAAAGACCAATCAAGGGAAACTTATTGGTAACTATTGCACTATTTGGCATTTGAAAGTCGTCACATATTTCCTTTGAAGGTCTTGGTTTTTAATACCAGTTGGTTAATGGGATAGTATTATGTCTTTTTCTTTGCCTGAGTTCTTTGGGATAGTGGGACTTCATTTGTCTAAGACCTCATGTGGAGAAAAATAATGTGTCCTCAGTGGGACTGAAAGGGAGGGTATGATATTGCCCTAGCAGGGGAATAAGCTGATAGAATATTGGTGGTGCTGAATAGTAGCCATCGTTTTGCAGAATTATTACTAAAGAAGCATTACCTTGCAGACTGAACGTGATGATGATATCCTGTCCTCTAGAGTGACTTAAAAACAAAAGCAGCCTTTGTACAATATAAAACGTATTTTGCTTCATTTTCAGGCCTGATTGTGCTGATATAGTTTGTTGCTCTTCATCTTTAGTAATCACACTTCTGTTCTCTCAGCATTTGTCTTAATGATAAGGGCCTGCTCATGTCAGACGTGAACCTCTCTTTTGAAGACAAACCTGTCATGAATCTCATACATTTGATTATGATGATTACTCACCTGCCTTTGTCCAACCTTACGAACTACCTATTATCTCAACCCTGTAGTCCAATGAAGAATGTTCAAAAGAAAGCTAACAGATGCCTACATTGGATTTGGCTTGAGAGACAGATACAGTAATAATTACTGAAAGGTGTGCACTCCATGTTTTAAGCAAAGAATTCCTGTGATCTTGAAATGGGCTAGTCACAAGATAAAACAGGCATGCCTTCAATTTTGTTTCAACAGAAGTGTGTGTTTATGTGGATGTGGAGTGGTCAAATAAGTAATTTCTTCTCATTTTTAAAAACTTTTACTTTGGAAAAATTTAAACATACAAAAGTAGAGATAAGAAGATAAGAAGTTCATGATGATCTTTCTTATTTATTTGTTTATTTATTTATTTTGCTGCTGGGAGTTGAATCCAGGGCCTCAGACATGCTGAGTCACTCTACCACTGAACTACATTCTTTTGATGTCTCATTCAGTCTGGAAATTTTTTTTTTAAGGATATTCTAGACATCAAATGTTAGTTCATTCATTAACATTTAAGTAAGGTAAGGGCTTTACATGAATGTTTATAACAATTCGATTTACAATAACTCCAAATGTCTTTCCAATGACGATAGCCCCAAATGCCCCAATAGCCCCAAGTGATGACCCAGGTGTTTTTCAGTGAATGAATGTTTGAACAAACTGTTGTACATCCTTATCATGGAATACTACTCAGCAATTCAAAGGGAACAATTAATGATACACTCAACAACCTGGATGAATCTCCAGAAAATTATGCTGAGTGCAAAAAGGAAATCCTAAGAGGTTGCATAGTGTATTATTCCATTTCTATATGACAAAATCAAAATGACAAAATCATAGCCTGGAGAACAGATTAGTGGTTGCCAGCTGCTAGAGATGGGTATGGCTTTAAAAGATAAAATGGGTCCAGGCGTGGTGGGGTAAACCTGTAATCCCAGAGGCTGGGTAGGCTGAGGCAGGAGAATAACAAGTTAAAAGGCAGCCTCAGCAAAAGCGAGGCACTAAGCAACTTAATGAGAACCTGTCTCTAAATAAAATACAAAATAAGGCTGGGGATGTGGCACAGTGGTCAAGTGCCCCTGAGTTCAATCCCAGGACCCTCACTCCCCCAAAAAAGGTAAATGGGGAACCTACAGTAATGGAAATGTATTCACTGAATCAGTGTCAGTATCTTGGTCGTTGTAAGATACTATAATTATGCAAGTTGTTATCGTTGAGGTTTATAAGGGATCTCTTTGTCATTCTTTCAATTGAATATGAATCTTCAGTTATTGCAATAAAAAAGTTTATAAAAGAAGTCTGAAAATATGCAAGTGCAGTTCTGTCATCACAATGAAAGTAAAAATTGTAGATGATTTCTTAATATTATTAAGTAATTATTGTATAAATTTCCCTAGTTTATATATTTTTTACAGTTTGTTTGAATCAAGATCCAGAAAAGGTCTACACATTTATTTATTTATTTATTTACTTATTTACTTATTGATTCATTGAACACAAATGGAGTACAGCTATTGTTTCACTGGTTGTACACAAAGTAGAGTCACACCATCTGTGCGTTCATGCATGTACACAGGGCAATGGTATCTGTCACACACTCTGTTATTAATTTTACCCCCCACCCACCCCCACCCCTCCCTTCCCTCTATGCTATCTATCCTTCCTCCATTCTTGCCACCCTTCCCCCCCGCATTATGCATCATCATTCATTTATCAGAGAGACCATTCGGCCTTTGGATTTTGGGGATTGGCTGATCTCACTTAGCTTAACAGTCTCCAACATCATCCATTTACCTACAAATGCCATAATTTTATTCTTCTTTATGGCTGAGTAATATTCCATTGTGTATATATGCCACAGTTTCTTTATCCATTCATCTACTGAAGGGCATCTAGGTTGATTCCATAATCTAGCTATTGTGAATTGAGCAGCTATGAACATTGATGTGGCTGCATCACTGTAGCAGTCTGATTTTAAGTCCTTTGGGTATAGGCCAAGGAGTGGGATTAGCAGGGTCAAATGGTGGATCCATTCCAAGTTTTCTAAGGAATCTCCACACTGCTTTCCAGAGTGGCTGCACCAACTTGCACTCCCACCAGCAATGTATGAGTGTACCCTTTTCCCCACATCCTCGTAAACACCTGTTGTTGCCTGTGTTCTTAATAAAAGACATTCTAATTGGGGTAAGATGAAATCTTAAGGTGGTTTTGATTTGCATTTCTCTTATAAGCCCGAGATGGTCGGTCTCTGCCTGGGAGGTTGCTGGCTGGTGCCGGAGCCCGGCCAGTGACTCTAAAGCCGCTGCTGTGGACCCGCACTCACTTGCTAGGGGGCGCAGACCCAGGTCGGTGACTCCAAAGCAGCTGCAGGGTCTGGCGCTCCCGGGTGGCCGAGCCCAGCCCGGCAGAGTTGGTTCCGGAGCGGCAACTGGGGACCCCTTATATGTGATTTGAATATAAAATCTTGTTGAGAGCCATATTCCTGCTGTTTGAATCCCGAGCAAGTAGGAATCCACGGAGCAAGTAGGAATGCAGCCTTCCTCTAGCCCGCCATCTTGAATCCCCTACACATTTTCAAATGGTTAATACCTCTTGTGACTTTTCAAATCTATATAAATTCTTATTTCTCCCTCTCTTTTCTTCCTGATAATTTTTTGTTGAAGGTTGCTTGTCCTGTTGTGTTTTATAGACTGGATTTTGTATTCTAATTATGTCTTTGTGATGTTTAGTATGTTCCTCTCTACATCTACTATAAACTGGTAGTCAGATCTTAAAATTCGATCAAATTTCAGGTTAAGTTTTTGTTGTTTGTTGTTGTTTTGACAAGAATACTTTGTAGGTGTTTTTGGCTTTGCCTATAAGGAAGCACATAATCTCTAGTTATTGCTCTTTATTTTGGTGATGTTAGCAGTTATTGATGATTATTGTCTACACTCATTAATTCATTCAAAAGTTATTCATTGTAAAACAATGATGTTTTAATCCTCTCATTTTGTATTAGTTGGACCACTTCTGTAATGACAAAGTTTCTCCCATAAGCTTTGTTACCTGAGGTATGCTTTGTAGAAGAAAGGAAATATGAATGTTTGATTCTTTCACTTTATGCTCTAGCTTTCCAGGTAATGAATTGGTTTTCTAGCCACCTCCAGAGGTGACTGAGAATTTTTTAAAAAATGAATCTTTATGAAATCATAGATATGTTTTACACATTTCAGATCATTGTAGTGATTGTCTTTACTGATGTTCAGTTTGCCTCATTTGATAAGTGATAGTTTCTTTTAAGTTGGCTCTTGAGTCATGTTGATAACATATTTATTTTTGATGGCTTTGGGAAATGGTAGAGCCTTTCTATGTGTGCTGGAGACAGAATGGATTTGATTCAGGATCAGCACTTAGGCTGCATGACCTTTGGTAAATTATGAAGAATTTCTATGTCTTGGTTCATTTTTCTATTAGAGATGATGGTGGCATCTGCAGAGTTGGAGGAAAGAATAAATGACTCAATAGATGTAAAACAATTTGAACATAATCTAGACATAATAAGCAATCAATATATAATTTTCATAATCAGAATTACTATTATTTCCAGGTAAACGTAGTTATTTCAATAATTTTTTTCAACCATTTATGATTAAACTAGGACAAATTTAGGATTTGACCCATTCTTGTCTTTTACTCTGGAATTGACACTAACCCCTTGATCTTTAGTCAATGCGTCTACCTCAAGGTCTCTATTTCAACTCTATACTGCTTGTCTCTCTTCCCCTGTCTTACCTTCCCTCTTTCATCAAAGTTTTGTATTTTCCAGAACCTTATCCTGACTTTTTTTGGCCTTGGATATATTTGCCTTCATGGGCTCTGTATTTGTCTATTTTGTGTTGCTAGAACAAAATATCTGAACCTGGGTACTTTTTTTTCTTTTCTTTTTCTTTTAAAGAGGCTTATTTGAGTCACAGTTTTGGAGGCCAAAAGTCCAGATTGGGCAGTTCCATCTGTTCATCCTCTGGTAAAGGGACCTCTGGTTGTATTATAGGAAGGGTAATGTTCACATGCATAAGAGATCACATGGTGAGACCGGAAGCCAGAAGGATTTAAGGAGCAGCTTTGTTATTTTTAGTTTACTCTCAAGGGAACTAAGTGGGGGTCCCTTGAGAACTTATATTAATCCCTTCTGAGGGCATCACCTCCAGTGACCTAATCACCTTCCATTAGGCCCCACCTCTTAAAGGTGGCACTTCAACACTGCTATATCGGGGACTAAACTTCCAGCATGTGAACTTTTGGGGGACACATTCAAATCATAGCAAGCTCCTTTCTCCATAAAAATATGAAAATTATATTTACAACTACATTGTAATAAAGAGATTGTGTTCATGTTATTAAAATATTTTATGGCTTACAAGTTACTTTTATTTTTAAAAGCAATTAAAATATTCACATGAATTTCTAAAGGTATGGTAAACACTGGGCACTGTGCCTACTCTAATGAATAAGTCAACCCTGCTATATCCCACCCTTTTCTGCTGTGGACCCCACTGCAGAAACTTGATGGTTTTCTTTAGCTCTCTCATGCCCAGACAAGTCTTGCTGCCATTTCTACTATGCATAAGCCATCTACACATAATAATGTGACTTGCCAACTCTGAAACTCATGAACCAGACCCATATCCTCTCTATTCTCTAATTCCCAAACCAGAGGAGAGTTTACAGTGTTGGATTATTCTATACACACATGTATGCCTATTCATCAATATATGTACAGATATGCACATACTTCATCCCTTTTAGGGAATAACCCTTAAAAATTGCCTTCTTTCCAAGTCCCTGCTTTGATTCCCAGCCCTAAGAGGTGAAAGTGGTATGTGAAATTCAATCTATGTTTTATTTCCTTCTGAATATGTTCCTTCTAACACCTGAATGACTTGCTTTAAATTTTGAGATACTTGTTTTCTAATTCCGCATATTTGGGGAAGGTGAGTACAGGTAAATGAATGGGGTTGGGTAGATAAAAGTGAGAAGAAAATCACTGATTACTTTCTTCATTTGATCCCACCATTCAGGTAGTATGCAGGAACCAAGTTAAATATTTGTAGAGAGTTACATTTTGCATTTCTCAAATATCACTGATTTCATTTTGAAGACTTTGGCATGCCTAAAACATGCAAAAATATGATGATTTCACTGAGTTTCACTTTCTTTCCATGATGAATTTCTCAGGGTAAAAAAAAAAAAAATCAAAACATGCACTCTTGAACAAAACACAATACAACACACACACACACACACATACACACTTTAGGTACCTTTTGGTGAATAGATTGCTTTTGACTCTCAGTGATGCAGGAAGTCACTGGTTAAGGATTCTTAAATAATGAAGCTTGATATGTTGCCTGGTGATTTATAATGATGCCTGATAAACTGATGATTTAATTGTGCTTCCTCTAGTAATAATCTTAAGTGCTTGAGTGAAGTTCCAGTGATTGGCTTTCTTCTGAACTCAGTCTCCCTGGAGTCTTTAGGCATCTCTTTTACACAACATCCGATAACTGACTTTTAACTGCTCCAATTTTAAATAATACAAATCAATTAAAACACACAGCTGTTTAACAAAACTTCTCAGTGTTGGTATAGGTCTCGGTGGGTATTTCCTGAAGGCTCATAATGACATCAATTTAGTGCACCTGGTAGGATCTGTGTGAACTGGAAGTGGTTTAATTCTTAAATGACAAGAAATTAAGAAGTCTTTATGGATTGCTGCTGCTTCTTAAGAATCAACTGCCAGCTCCACTACTGCCTTCTTTCATGGTGAAGTTTTATTTAAATGGGACTGTAGTCATCCTAGATTGTTTTCTTTGGAATTTGTGATAAATTTGTTGAATCTGAGTTTTTCGGTATTAGCCTAGGCATTCATAAGTCACTTTAGTAGGCAAATTTATGGCACCACAGTAATGTAGCCATCTTGCAGGATTTTTGTGGAAACCTCCCAATGTTTCCACAGTTCTCAGTGATTCTCCACACTTTCTTATCTGAGTAGGGTGAAATATGCTTCCATCATTTTATTCTCACTTACTTTAGTATCTTAGAATAATAATGATAGTGTTATTTTTCTGTCTCTACTAGTGATCATTTTTAGATTGTCAGTCTATATGTGTATTGTGATTTTTAATATTTATTGAGTGCTGATGCTGTGGATACTGTACATCATCAGAGTACTTCGCTTCCATATTTATTCCTTTATCATTTCACAAATGACCACTGTCTTTCACATTCCATATCCTTTTTGTGTTTGGGGGAAAAACACATTGTTATGAATTTTGTTTGTGCCTTAGATTTTCCTTATATTAAGAAGTATATGAGCCAGGCATCATGGCACATACCTATAATCCCAGCTACTCAGGAGGCTGAGAGGCAGGGGGATCGTAAGTTGGAGGCCAGACTGGCAAGGTAGCAAGATCCTATCTCAAAATAAAAGGGCTGGGGTGTAGTTCAGTGGTAGAGTACCCCTGGGTTCAATCCTCAGTACTGGGGGTGGGGCAGGGGAATGCATATGAAACTTCTTCCTTGTTTTCTTTAAGCAATTTTTTCTTTTTTTTGCAGGGGGTTTGGGATGCTCTGTATCCTGGAATGTTTATGAAAAATCTTAACTACATACTAGTGCTATTTAGGCATTGGTATAACATTATTTTCTTACCTAACTTTTACTTTCTGAAGTTTTTGACTACTAACCACTGATTAAATATTTAAATTAATCTAAATAAAAATGGGGATGATTCATTGACTCTTGTTTTATTAAAATAATTTCTAAGATGTTTTGCTTTAGTCCATTTTAATGAGAGTAGGCAGTAAAAACAAGAGACTGGTTAATATTCTTTGTTGTATGTATATCTGGTTGAGCAGAGTATTACTTAGCATTTTACCATCAAAGTTACACTTTTGACTCAGCACATGCTTTGAATTTGTACAAAGACCTTACTGAAAGAATTTAATAACTTTTCATTGATCCTTAGAGTTCTATTCCTAAAAAAGGACCAGCTTATAAATATAAAAAATAAAATACCATTTAAAATATTTAATAATTAATTTTAATATTATTCATCTTAGCATATTTCATTTTTATAATTACCTACCATCAATTTTTAATTTTTAATAAACATCCTAGTTCCCAAACTTCAAGTTTGAGGAATATTTATATTCCAATTTCCAGATTTTGTAAAAGAGGTTAATGGTGGCTAGGCGGTGAAGCATGAGTTAGAGCCAGGCGGGTAAGGCTGGGGGTGTGGGAAGGCAGGCACAGGACCTGGAGGGAAACGGAACATAGGTTTTACTGATAATTTACCTGGGTAAGTTTTGAATACCCTGGAAAGGAGTGTATGCTTCCTAAGAAAGATCCCATTTGTTTTATTTTGAGTAGAATTGTTGCTGTACACACATATTATATCATGCATTTATTGAACATTTTTTGAAATCCTACTTCTTGCCCCCTTGAGCTTCTCTTTTCACCATTTCCCTGATTCTTGTCAGGGAACTGTCAACTACTAAATGTCAACTATTAAATTCCTCTTACTACATTTGCTGTCTACATATCATAGTTAAAACATTGGCCAATAAATAATGATAATACTAAAGTGTATCAAGTATTTATATAAGTCATTGCAAGTACTTTGCTGTATGCTGATATTATTTTTTCAGTATATTAATTCATGTTTGCTTCCTTCTTTCCAAGGAAAGTTGTTCTCTCCCCAACCCCTCTCTAATAATGCATAAATACACTACAAACCGTTAGAGAAAGTGAATAAGAACTAAGAGATGGAGAGGAAAAGACAGTTTTAACAGAAATCCTAGGCTCAGGGAAGTTTCCTAGCTTTAGAAAACAAAAACAACAAATAAAAGGGGAAAGCCAATTAATTATGTTGCTTTATTCTGTTATACAAGGGAGAAAACAAATCTATCAAAAAGACTTTTTCTTATATTAAATTCTAGGTAGATCACTTTTCAAATATTAAAAATGGCCTCATTTATAGATACCACTTAAACCAATCTAGGAGATGGGAGGGGTGATGTTCAGTTGTAGTTATAGGAGAGAGCTACAGTAATGTGTTGTGTGTGTCTGTAGATTTAAACTGGAAATACTGCCAGATTACTGTTCATAGTTAGCCTACAGGCATATTTTAGTGTTTTGAAATGTTTCTGAATTTGAATATCTTTGGATTGGGTACACTATAGTTAATCGTGGTCTCCTCCCGTTCCTATTGCATCATATTCTGTTTTACTTAATTTCTCTGTCTGTTTTCAAAAGACATTTGAATTTGCCTGTTCTTCTGTTGATACAAGATACAAAGAAAGAGCTAAGGACACTATGTGAATCCGAAAGCATGAATGCCAGTACATTCCTCAAAAGTACTATCCTCAATGCCAGTACCATCCTCAAAAGTGGCATTGTCTAAGCTAAAAGTTTTTTTCTTTATAACCATTTTTTTCTGATTAAAAAAGTAATATATGTGGAATATTCTTAATAAAATTCAAAAAACCATGAAGAAGAAAATAAAATTGTTCATAGTCCCACAGTAGAATGAATCAGACATAACTTTCCTATTTCACATATGAATATATGACCAGTGTTAACTCCACATCATGTACAATGTTATACTCCAAGTATGTATATGTCAAAATACATGCCCCGGTCATGTGTAACTAAAAAGAACAAATACTTTTTAAAAATTTACTACTATTATCTTTTTAGTACATAGCTTTCCAGAATTTATGCATGTATGTATATGCACACACATATAATTTTTATATATATTACATATAAATACATACAAATGAATATAACCTGCACCTTGGGTTTTGAATTATAGACATCTTTTATTCCAGTATTTAAATACTTTTTAATGACTGCACAGAATTTTTTAAGACCATGCCATAATTGCTTTTACCAATTTTATGTTGTGAACACTGAGTTTCTTTCAATTGTTTGTATTATAAATGTTTCCTAAATGAACATCCTTCTACATATAATTTATACAATTGTCAAGTTATTTCTTTGTGAAAAATTCTTTAAAAATGGAGTTGGTGAGTCAATGAATATTTACTTTTACAAAATTTTGTTAGATAATCCCGTGTCCATCTCAGAAAAGATATGCTTATTCCTCCTCCCAGTAGCACACTGAAGTTCTCATTTCCCTAACTGCTCCCTGACACTGGTCATAATCATTTTTCTTAATGTGTTAACAATCTGATGTTAGACAGAATTTTGATCTGAGTCACAAATCAAACAATTTAACACTGAAGTTACTTATAAATAGCTGAAATGTAGGTTTTTCTTGTAGTAGATTGCACAAAACATTTTTAGATACTGAAGAAGTCAATGTATAATCAGAATTAAAGGATCTGATTTTCATTCTTTCCAAGACTGAGTGTTGTTTCTGTTGTTCAGAGGCAGCCTGTGGGAATACCTGCTGGCAGGATTGGGACTTTTCTAATTGTACATTTCATGAGAGTTTTGCAAATGATTGAGCAGAACCTCATGAAAGCCTTTAAGCTCTTCTTTAAACATGGAGAATGTGCTGTTGCACTGCAAGATTTTTGTGAGCTGGAGTTAGTCATCCACCTCCCCTGGATAATAAAACTGGTGTGAATATTTTATTAATTAAAATTGTATCTGAATGTACCTGCTAGAATGAAGCAACTATGAATATACTCCCTTCAAACAATTGAAGAGTTAGCATTTTGAGTACTTTAAAAATATTCATTTGGGTCCTGAAGCACATCTTCCAAACATAACAAGTTTGGTTTTGGCTAGTTGTATTTTAGCTGTTCCTCCTGGCATTCATTGGCCACTAAAAAGAATGAAGTTATCACCATAAGATGGGTACTTTGCTGTCACAGAGAATCAATACTTGTTTCTTCTAAAAGCTCTATGAAATTGTTTGGAAATAAATGTAAAAGCATAGGGCTCAAATACAACTCTGTTTTATAACCTGTTACAAGTAGAATTTATCTTGTCTAAAAGTTATTCCAGTAACAATAGCTAACACTTAGGGAGAAGTCCCCAAGTACCAGGCATTCTTCTAAGTACTTTATACATAATATTTCACTGAGTCTTTGAACATCCTTATACTGTTCTCCACATTTTAGAGAAGGAGAAACTGAGATACAAAGGGATAAATAACATACTAATGGCCAAACATCTTAGTAACAAAACCAGAATTGGAACTCAGATAGCTATAGTTGGGAGCACATGTCTTTATTCACTTTTTTTTTTTTTTTGACCATTGTTTTACCTCCTCCTACAATGCTAATCTTGCTCTCCAGATGATATCATATCATATTAGATTATATTGGATCTGTAGAATCTGATGAAAACTCTGAAATCTGTTCCCACATACAAAATTTTGCAACCCTAATCAGGATTCTTTCAAACCACAACATCCAAATCCTAAGAACCTGTAAAGGCTGTAGTGATTAGAACTCAATCTCCTTTCTATCCTCCTATTCTTATGCCTTTTCTATACTGCAGATACTGGAAAACTAAACCATAGGTCTCGTACCCCCTTTCAGATAGAGGTCTGAATTTAATTTATTTCTAGACCATTAGAGATACTTGTACAGTATTTGGAAGGCAGAAGTGTGCGGAGGTCGTACTTTGTCAGCAGCACTGGTAACACAGAGGGTGTCTTTGTGACCTCTGCAGACACTCCAGTGTCCAGTCACTAGGGTTATGAATTGGCAGCAGAGTCAGATTCCTGATTATGGAAATGGAGTGATTCCAGAATGGCAGATTCCTAACCTGAGAAGAAACAATAGCTCCTATGGTTTCTAGTTCTTCAGTGTTGCTTTGGGAATTGTTCCTGGAAAGTCATCTAGAATTTGTTTTTCAACTCTCCAAATAAGGGCTTTGACTAAAGAGTTTTGTTTTTTGTAACCGAATGAATTTTGACTAATACTATCATATATAGCTTGACCCAAGGGGAGTTTCTAAAGCAGTTTGGGAGTTTGGTTCTGAATTCAGAAACACTTGGATTCTATTTCAGGTATGTCCTGCAGGGGCTCAGACACTGGAAAACAGATTCAGGATCCTGGCACATGAAAAAAGATGCAAGATGCCATTGGGATAGTAGACATGCTTTATTTGGAGGCAGCAGCAGCCCTCTGATTATTTCATCAGCCATTTTTATGTGCAGGCCAGACAAAGAATGCCCAGTGCCAACAGGTTACATAAGTAAGCACTTTATGAATGTTTATGTTCTTGACTACATATACTGAATCAGGGTGTGTGTAAACTTGACTACATACTAAAACACAGCTGGCCAAAAGTCTTGGTGAGAGAGCCAAACTATAGCCATCTTGGGCCTGCCCCATAATATTCTTCTACCACACACAAGTAATTTGACCTTTCACCTTCTTCATGTGCAAAGTTTCTAATATTCCATGTTAGGAATATTATAAGAACTGCCCCCATTAGATTATTATGAGAATTACATGAGGTAATGCCTATTAGGTGCTTAGCATTTGCTTGGCACATACTTGATGATATGAATGTCAAGTATCGTTATCATTAATCCATAAATGTGAAAGAAAAACAGTGGACATCATTTCTAATTTTTTTTTTTTTTTTTTTTGCGGTGCTGGGGATTGAACCCAGGGCCTTGTGCTTGCAAGGCAGGCACTCTACCAACTGAGCTATATCCCCAGCCCCATAATTTCTATTCTGTTTAAAATATAGCACTACAGTGGTCAATAGGATTGTTACACTTCAAGTGTTCTACAGTATACATTCAGAGGACCAGAATGACAATTTATTGAGGAGGAGGCTGAAGTTTGAATGCTTAGTACATTTGCTATTTTAACTGTTAAGAGTTTCTCATTTAGAAGAGAACCTTTAAGGGCTGGGGATATAGCTCAGTTGGTAGAGTGTTTGCCTCAAAAGCACAAGCCCCTGGGATCAATCCCCAGCACTGCAAAACAAAAAAAACTAAAACTAAAAATTCAGTTTTTTTGCAGGTAAAGCCCTCCACTTTAAATGACTAGTTGAACATGTTGCTTATTATCAGATGGGGTCAGCAGATATCAGGAAGAATGTCCCAGGGCAGAAATGGACAGGAGAAATATATTTGTCCCTCTAGGCCTTTGTGAGAATCTGTCTCCAGAGAGATTCTCCCTCAACCCTGCCATTAGCAATTGCATTCTATAATCCAGAATTATTATTGGACCTGTAGCTAAACTTACAGCTTTCCATTGAGGTATAAATATATCTTAACATATCTTACATCTAGAATTGAGTAGTATAAATATTGTAGTCCATTGTTTTAAACCACCTGCTGGTGAAAGGAGTTAAATTGAATACATGTCTAAGTGGTTTCTTCTTATCAATATGCTCTTTTTCTGCCAGGACGTTTCTTTTATCTCCAACACCACCGTTATCAAAATGGTCTTTACTAACCAACATTGAAATGGCTTGTTCCTCACATGCTTACAAGGAAGTTCAGATTTTTCAAATTTAGACCTGTTCATCTAGTGTAGGACTTCCACCAGAGGTCATAACAGTCAACACTCGAACCTTGAAAGATTTCTTCGGATACTTCATTTAAATGTTCCTGAGGCTTTCCTCCTTCACCTGTACTTTCCCTCTTCATGCATTCAAATTAATTGCAGGTAACTGTTAAGGGAGAAAATAAGTTTGAATGAGTACTGCAAAATAATGACTTTTAATTCTCCAAAGATCATTCATTGATAGAAATAATCAATTAATGCAATTATTATTCACATTTTACACATTTTATTCCATTTTACATGAATGTTTGATATCAGTGCCTTTATCACCACCAAGAAAGGCTAAATGATCAACAGTTCTGGTCTCCTGAGTATTTGAAGATGTTTCCCCTTGGACTTAAATGTAGGAGAATTGATTTGTAACTTTACAAGAGTTTGGCCAAATATTTTCCCCATTAATCAAGATGTCTACCCTTCAGGTGTAGACCACAGGGAGATAATCTTCTCAGATTAGGTATTTTTTCTATTGATGAAGCTTTAATAAATCATTATCATTTCATGTACTTCTAAGTTGTGAAATTATTGAGTTGGGTAATTTGAGTTTCATTCTAGGTTTAGTAAAGGCCCAAATTTTTTTTTTCTTGTGATGTTTTTTTCTTTTTTTTGTTTTTAATTTTATAGACTATTTTGATTTTTTGTACACAAATGGGTAAAACTTTTCATTTCTATGGTTGTACATGATGTCAATTCATACCATTTGTGTAATCATACATGTACATAGGGTAATGATGTCTGTCTCATTCCACCATCTTTCATCCCCCTGCCCCTCCCCCCTCTCATTTCCCTCTACATAATCCAGTGTTCCTTCATTCTTCCCTTTACCCCTCCCCACAACCTCTGTAATGTATCATCATCCACTTATCAGAGAAAACATTTGACCTTTGGTTTTCTGGGTTTGGCTTATTTTACTTAGCATGATATTCTCCATCCATTTACCTGGAAATGTCACAATTTTATTCTTTATGGCTGAATAATATTCTATTGTGTATATATACCACAGTCTCTTTATCCATTCACCTATTGAAGGGCATCGAGGTTGGTTCCACAATCTAGCTATTGTGAATTGAGCTGCTATAAACATTGATGTGGCTATGTTACTGCAGTATGCTGATTTTAAGTCCTTTGGGTATAAACCAAGGAGTGGGATAACTGGGTCAAAAGATGGATCCATTTCAAGTTTTCTGAGGAATCTCCATACTGCTTTCCAGAGTGGTTGCACCAATTTACAACTCCACCAGCAATGTACAAGTGTGCCTTTTTCCCCACATCCATGCCAACACCTATTATTGCTTGTGTTCTTGATAATAGCCATTCTAATTGGAGTGAGATGAAATCTTAGGGTGATTTTAATTTGCATTTTTCTAATTACTAGAGATGTTGAACACTTTTTCATATATTTGTTAATCAAGGCCCAAATCTTAATGAATCTATCTCTGAGCTCTTCTTTGTTAGAGTGTATGTTAGTGGGAGAAGAGGGGGCATATTTGAAAGAGGCCAAGTAGCTGGGCCTTGTGGCACATGCCTATAATCTCAGAGGTTGGGAGGCTGAGGCAGAAGGATTGCAAGTTCAAAGCCAGCCTCAGCAACTTAGTGAGGCCCTTAGCAACTCAGTGAGATCCTGTCTCTAAATAAAATATAAAAAAGGCTGGGGATATGGCTCAGTGGTAATTCGCCCTGGGTTCAATCCCCAGTACCAAAAATAAACAAAAACAAAAAACAAAAAGAGGCCAAGTAGATGGATGCTTGGAGCCCTCCACTTTACATCAATAAGAATACCTTTATTCCATTTTGTGTTTCTGAAGTTGAGCATTGAGATCAGTTCTTGTGCCCAACTCCCTATTTAATCTACTTGGCCCTTGTCTTTTATAATAATCAGATTGCATTTTCTTTCATTATCTTCAGTTTGGTGATCAGCTAGAATGTCCTGCGGCAACTACCCCCTCTAACATGTCCATTGTGTAATATGTCAGGAACTGCATGTGGATGAACTAATCAGTGACAAGAATAATCCAAGAAAATGACAGTATTTTGCTTGAGATTTGCAGCATCTCTGACTAGGAAATTAGGATCAGATGTGTATCATTTGGCCACAAGTCTTCACCTGTGAGAAGGTGCCCACCAGTCTCCTATATAAATGATGATTCCTAAATCTTCCTGGAAAGATGTTTCTTTAGGGGAAGAATCCCTGCTGTCTTCCAGTCAACTAGCTTATCATTTCCCTATTCCCTTCTTGCCTCTTCACTGATTGGCTGCTGTGGTGAAGCCAGCAGAGTGAGCCTTTCCTTGATAACAGTTACATGTAAGATTTTATTTGCAAAACATATTTTGCTACTTTAAAATGTTTGTAAGTGGCTGAGATAGAGGATATATCCTCTAGATATAATTCAAAAGACTGTCAGGTTAAAGCCTGGCAGCTAATATTGAACTTGGATAAGAGGAATTTTGATACTGAGACAGGTCAGGCCTATATTTGAGAGTGCTAAATCAGGACTATATAAGTTCATGTTGTTTCTAACAGACTGCTCAGGAAAATATACTTTTGGTCTTAACAGAGATCAGTGTGGCCAGGCCTACCATCTGCTAAAGTTTTTTTGTTGAGTGATGGAATAAAAATAATTTTTAGATTCCACAGACTTGGATATTGAATATTATAGAGTTTATTCTTTCAGACTGAGGCTTCTAAAAGCTAACAGTAGAGCCTAGAAGGAAGGTAGGCAGGATGTTTGAATTTAGCTCTTCATCTTGGGACTTTATAGGAGACAGTTTTTGGATCTTAAGGTGTGCTCTGAAGTTCCTTTACAATCAGAAAATGTAGAACTTTGGAAACTAAGTTTCTGCAACTGCCTCTAGTGACACCCATGCTTCTGGATCTTTAAGCTAGCATAGCTTACTTTTACCTCAGATAAAGATGGCCAACCTGCACACATACCAGTGTAGCTCAGGAAAGTCACCCAGGGCACCCCATCTTCCCTGCTTGTCCACAATCTGCTTTCACTCCTGTCTAATCCAGGCTTCAAGCATTTTGCTTTGTAACCCTAGTGTTGACCCCTATGGTCATGTGACATTGGAACTCAGGAGTGGTCTTCTTAATGTACAACCCTCAGCTCTCTTCTGCCACCACTGACTTTGGTCTTGGTTCCCTGTGTTTCTTGAAATATATTTCTCCTCTCTTATCCTGGCCTACAAACAGCACTCTGTCTGCAAACTTGGCAGGACCTATTTAACAATCCAAATTCTTTTCAGTCAGAATTGGACAGAGACCACAGATATCTGAAGTTTAGCATAATCACTAATTATGATTGAGATGGGAGGTTTTCTAAATCCATCTGTCTGAGGACAGCTGTGACTTTCTGGATGATGGTTGACAAATCTTAAGGGAATGAAATTAGTCAAAAGAGGACCTGAGATAAAATCATACTGGAAGACAAAGACTATGTTATGAGGAATTTGTATGTTTTCAGTCAGTCTCTTAGTAATTCAAAGATAGGAGAAATCAGGATCTTTGGTAGGGAAAAAACTATTAGATTGGTTAATTCAATACTAGGACCTGAACTCCATATATGGGCCATATGATTTGAAAGTCTACTAATAATTTATAGTTGCCATTTCCTGACTACCTACCATATCACAAACTCTCTGCTAGGGGCATTTAGATAGATTTGTCAATCTTCATAATGACCCTGCAAGTAGTAGATAATGTTATTCTTATTTTACATAAGAAGAAACTGAGGCTAAAAAAAGATAAGTGTATAACCTGCTCCCAAGCTGAAAAGTAGTGGAGATAAGAGTCAAATCTAATTTTTTTTTTTTCTTTTTTGGAACCGAGGATTGAACTCAGGGACACTCGGCCACAGAGCCGCATCCCCAGCCCTATTTTGCATTTTATTTAGAGACAGGGTCTCACTGAGTTGCTTAGGGCCTCACTAAGTTGCTGAGGCTGGCTTTGAACTCATGATCCTCCTGATTCAGCTCCCAAGTCGCTTGGATTACAGGCGTGCGCCACCACACCCGGCTAGTCAAATCTAATTTTGTTTGAGTTCTGATTTGTTTTGTATCACAACTGGTTTAAATCTAAATATTTTTAACCACACTGCATGAATGATTAAATCTCATGTAGCACATTGCTGGGAAAAGAAATACCATCAGAAAAACCAATGGCACATCTTGACATTTTGGTTGAGCTATAATTCACATACCATAAACTCCACCATTTTGAAGTGTACAATTCAGTAGTTTTTAGTATATTCACAAGGTTGTGCATCTTTCGCCACTATATAATTCTAGAACATTTCCATTATCCCTTAAAGAAGCCCTGGGAATAGTTATTCCCCACTTGTTTCTCTCCTCAGTCTTTGATATCCACTAACTTTCCTTATGTCTCTTATAGATTTAGCTATTCTGGAGATTTTATATGAATGAAATCATACAACATGTGACCTTTGAATATACCTGAATAACATTCCATATAGATAGCTCATATTTAAAATTTGTCCATCAGTTGATGAGCATTTTAGTTATTTGTATTTTTTGACTCTTATGGATAATGCTACTATGAACATTTGAGTTTTTTGCATGAACGTGTTTTCAATTATCTTGTGTAGATACTAGCAGTAGAGTTTCTGGGTCTTATGGTAATTTTATGTTCAATCTGGAGTTGCTGACAAGCTTTTTTTTTTTTTTTTTTTAACAGAGGCTTTACCATTTTATAATCCCACCAGCAGTATATGAGAGTTCCAATTTCTCCCCAACCTTGCCAACATTTGCTATTGTCTATCATTTTTATTAGAGCTGTCCTGTTGGGTATGAGGTTGTATCTAGTTGTAGTTTTGATTTACATTTGCCAAATGTCTAATAATGTTGTTTATCTTTTCATGTGCTTATCATCTACTTTGCCGAGGTCCAGCCTAGCAGGGGTCGTGGCACAGCTTGGTGGGGGGAAGGTGTCATCGACGAGAGTAAAGCGACAGACTCGAAGATCTGAGGCTTAGTTGTAACTTTACTGTTACATGGCTAAATTCTAAGTCCAACTACTGTTTCACACACGATCTCTATATATCTATACATTCAACTTGAGTACATTCTTTTGAGATTACATAGAAGGGGAGGTGATAAAGCTCTAAGGAAATGTGATGGACATAAGTATAATCAAACCAAATCAAGTTCTACTTAAACAAAACATCACTAAACCATTAACTGGTTCTGGTTTTCGTCTTACTAGGAATGATAAGAGTCGAGGCCATCCTCATAAACTATATAGGTTTTGATATGTCATGGTTTAAAGTTATGTCAAGGATAACGAACAGTTGTACTTAGACATCTCTGCGAGGCTGAAGCATAAATACCTTTTGACCTGTCTATAGTATATAAAGTGGAACTTCCTTCTGCTAATAGTTAATTGACAACCAAGATGCAGCTTCCCATTAATCTTATATGCAATCCACTGAGGTCCCTGAACAGTGAAAACAGTTTCCCTAAGAGGGGGGCACATCCTGGTTTGGGTTAAAGCAGACAGGCAGTCTGGCTGCGTTAAGCTAACTGAGAGCAGTGAACAATAACTCTTGTTGATCTGACACACAACATTTTTTCTGTTTGCTTGAGGTAATATTAATATGAAATCAATTAACTTGAGCAGTGTTATTTTTATGTTCCAAATCACTTAATATCTGATTATCTACTGAAATCTTTACCGATACCAATAAGAAATAACACAAAAACAAGAAAGAGCATACCATGTCCACGTTTCCCAGAAGATTAGACCAGGCAAGAACCTTTATAATTCCCAGTGGAAACGTGTCAAGCACTGAGGGGAATAGTGGTGGGCATGGCACCACTTGTGTATCTTCTTTGGAGAAATGTGTATTCAAATTCTTTGTACATTTTACAATTGCCTTTTTGTCATTTTTTTTATCATTGAATGGTAAGAGTTTTTAAATATATAGTCTGAATATTATACCCTTATCAGACATATTTGCAGATTTTCTCCCATGAGTTGTGTTTTCACATTCATGATAGTGTCCCTTGGTTCACAAAAGTTTTTAATGTTGGGCTAGGGATATAGCTCAGTTGGTAGAGTGCTTGCCTTGCATGCACAAGGCGCTGGGTTCAGTCCCCAATAACAACAGAAAAAAGTTTAAGTTTTTAATGTTGAAGAAGTCTAATTTATCTATTTTTTTCCTCTGGTTTCTCATGCTTGAGGTATTTTATTTACAGAACTGTTAGGTAACTAAGGGCACGAAAATTAAATTCTATGCAGCCTCTTAACATTTTTATGGTTTTAGCTTCTGAATTTAGACTTTTAATCTATTTTGACTGATTTTATATGTGGCATGAGGAAGAGGCCCACATTCATTCTTTTGCATGTGGATACCCAGGAGAACCATTATTGTTAACCAATTCATTTTCTTATTTAATTGTATTGGCAGCCTTGTCAAAAGTCATGTGACTGGAAATGTCTGTATTTATTTCTGGACTCTTAAATCGATTCTAATGATTTCTAAGTTTGTTCTTATTGCCAGCATCACAGTCTTGATTACTGAGGCTTTGTATCAATCAGATTTGGTAACCGTAGTCATTTGTTGAACTCAAGAAGCGTGAATCCTCCTATTTTGTTCTTTTTGAAGATTATTTTTTGCTAGTTTGGGTGCTTTGTATATCCATATGAATCATGAGATCAGCTTATCAACTTCTGCCAGAAAAGTAGTTGGTTTTTAGATATGAGTTGTAGTGTATTGAAAGATCAGTTTGGGGAGTATTGCCTTCTTAATACCATTAAGTCTTCCAACTCATGAACATGGAATGTCTTTCAATTTATTTAGTTCTTTTAATTTCTTTCAATAAATGTTTTTTAATATTTCAGGTTACAAGTCTCACATTTCTTTCAGTTTACTACTATATATCTTATTCTTTTTGATATTACTGTTAAATGGAATTGTTTTTCTAGTTTCATTTTCAGATTGTTCACTGGCAGTGTTTAGAAATACAGCTGATTTTTGTGAATTGATGTTGTATTCCACAACCTTTACGAACTCATTTATTAGTTCTAATGATATTTTTTATAGATTTCTTAGGATTTTGTATACACAAAATCATGTAATTGTGGCATGTCTTAATTTCTAATTGTCCAGAAAGTTAAGGTGGGAGCATGTTGTATGAAAAATAAATTGTTCAAAGATCGTAATTCTCTGCTTCTTTCTACTCAGTTTATTTTTTCCCTGGGCACTTGACCTGTGTCTATGTCCATCCTTTGGTATTTAGATGTGTCCTATCCTAATTAAATTATTTTCCTTCATCCTTTCAGGGATTTTCTATCCATTCAACTTCTCCTTTGATTACTTGCATCCTACTCTGATTACACCTTGGCTCTGTGTCCCCCTTGTTTTCTTCCTTCTTTCTTTCTTTCTTTCCCTATCTATCTATCTATCTATCTATCTATCTATCTATCTATCTATCTATCTCTATAGATTCACCCATACTAACTTCTTTTTACTTTGCCATCTTCAGTGATTCAGGTGACTTATCTCAATCTGAGCTCCTATGCCCTGAGAACTCTGTCAAAGGCTAGAACTTAGAACTAAAGTCCTTTTTTTGATCTCTAAATTTTTTCCTCAGATCCTGGTTCATTCAAAACTGTTAACATGCTCTGTCCATAGAGAAGAGAAGAAAGTCTGAAAATGAAAAGAGAAGTCTTCACATATTTTAGAGTGAAATCTGATGGAAAGTGGGAAATATCAAGGGGCTAGGCCTTGCAAAAGTTGATTTAAGGAGATGTCACCTTTAATTTACCTGCTGGATTCTATTTTTCGATGGAAATTTACTTCTCAGATATCCTTACTAATATTAGATCACCTATAATAGAGTGGATATAGAAAATTCACCTTTAGTTTCAAGTAAAGTAGAAAGTGAATGAAAGAAATCAGATTTTCATTTAATAAACAAAGTAGGATGCCAGGATAAGGAGGTGTTTTTCCTACATGCTTTCTATGATTTCTATACTTTGGGCCTTGACTTTAAACCTTCTCCTCCAAAACAGAGATTCCATAACCTGACTCCATGGTCTAAGAGATTATTACTCTTATTTTGCCACATTTTGATGACAAGAAACTGTTGTATTTTAATTGAAGAAGTTCCAGATGGGAACAGTATTAGAATTGTTTGTTGGGATTTGGGGACTTGCTTGAAACTTTGCTTAATTGCTCTTTTGCTTACCTTTTCACATTAACTTATTGGAAGACCAAATATCCTAATTTTATCAGAGGAAGTATTCTTAATGTTTAATATGATCAATTACCTTTAGCTTCCTCTAAGGGGAATAATGGGCAGTAAAAATTTCCATATGCAGTTGTACTTTCAATTCACACACAATACCTTATAGAGCTAATTTTCCCATTTTTCCTGCTAATGTTTCAGTTAAAAGCAGCCAGATTCCTTTGGTCATCTATCTGAGCCACAGGAATTCTTCAATGCTAAATGCTAACACTATTTCTTTTGGGAAAAAAATACTAATAAAATTTTGAAATTTTTTATGGAAATAATGGTGATTTTGAGTACTATTTCTATTTTATTTCTATTACTATTAAAAGAATACAAGGTCAGGAATCTCCAAGTTACACAAAACACTATCAATGGTTTTAATTTAGTAAACGTTTTCCTGGATGAATATTTATGGACTTTTGGTTGATATGTCTCAAAATATAAAAACTGCTTTTATTTTATGGTGAAATTCATATGCCTGTGAGGAATTGTCTCCAATTTTTTAAAAATAAGTTATCCAAATCTTGATAACTAGAATGGAAATCATTTAGATGTGTTGAAAGAACTCACAACAGCCAAGCTATGGAAACAACCGAGGTGTCCTTCAGTGGATGAATGGATAAAGAAAATGTGGTATATATACAAAATGGAATATTACTCAGCCGTAGAGATTTTGAAATTATGGCATTTGCCAGTCAATGGATGGAACTGGAGAATATCATGCTAAGTGAAATAAGCCAATCCCAAAAATCAAAGGCTGAATGTTCTAATTTGTGAAAGCTAACCCAAAACAAGGGAGGTTGGGGAGGGGAATA
>JAJEJO010001974.1:0-12666 GCA_020662805.1 Glaucomys volans
ATTGTTTGTAGGGAGCCACACCGAATCCATAGTTTATGTACCAAATGGAGAGGCGAGTAGGTTGGTTTTGAAATATTTCTGTTTTTTAAAAATAAGGAACACTACCATATTTGTTGTCCTTTATTTGACAGTGAACCCAGAGGAATGAGTTCCCACCTAGTGTTCTCTAATTATCTGAGTGTGTTATTAGAAGCGTCAGGCCAGTCTGATTCTAAACATTGGCAGCTGAGGCAGAAAGGTGGGAAAACACACCTTTTATTCTCCCACCATAGCAGGAGGTTAAAATTCTAGGATTGCAGTTACATTCAGTGTTGCAATTTTCTTGATAGTTCATTACCTTTCTGATGATGGAGTAGGTTTCTTTTTCCAAAGGCATGTTTAATTTAAGCATTGTAATTTATAGTGTAATTGGTGCTGAATTTGCTGAAGACAAAATTGTGCCAGGTGTGAAGCAGACGCCTCTAACTGCCATTCATCCTAGATCATTTCCTGGTGAAACAAAAGTCTGACTTCCCTTCCTTTGAGGGTTTTTTTCCTGTTACCTTTTGGGATGGTTTCCAAGTAGTCTTACTCTATAAGCAAAATCTCGGGCCTGCTTCTACCTGATACTTTTTAGGCTGCTTATCTCCAGATAGTCTCAAGATTGTCTCCTTACGGGCTGCTTTCTGGGGGAATGTGCATAGCTATAGATTGTGCCCTCTTGTGGTTAGACTCGGAAATGTTCTTGTTCAGCTTCACTGTTGTGTGTTTGTGCTTTTAACCTGTGGATAGTTTCTTGTTTAAAATACTTTCACTTTGAAGACAGATACCTTTCAAGTCTGTGTAAGACTCCTTACTTGGTGTCAGAAGTACTGTGTATTATGTGGAAGGTATGTAATTGTTACTTAGCATTTATTTTCTGTGTGTCTTTTTTGGATGTGTAAAACCCTTGTGTTTTACCCATATAGATATATGGGTATTCATAAATGGAGTTCCCTAAATCAACGGGAGAGGGCAAGGTTGGGGTGGAGAGATGCTGACTGCTGCTGTTACTAAAGTGGAGGTGCTCAGTAGTGTCCACACTCCCAGGCGTCTCTTCGATGGTTATATGGTTATTTCAAACGTGCCAACTCTAATCCTTGCATTTCTGGACAGCTCATCTGTGGTGCAGGAAAGGCATTTCCTCTGAATGTTAATTGAGGAATTCACACTGCGGCTTCCCGAATTTGCCCCTTTTTAATATTTCCTGCTCATTTTTCACAAAGAGTGATAGAACATATTGCTGAACTTTGGGAGTATTCCTCCTGACTGTGAAGGGGCAGAGTTTGATATAAACACAGTCTGCTCAGAGAGGGACAGGCTGACCCAGGACCTTGCCCCTCTGCCATGAGAGAAGCTTGTGTGTGGGCCCTTCCTTCTCTGTTGAGGGTTGGGTCCAGCAGGGGCCTGTTGGCACACAGTGCTAACTTTCCCAGCTTGCCCAGAATATAGAGGAGTCCCCCAGATGAGGATGGTTTTTGGCAAGAACATATTTTGGAAGATTGAGCCTCTGAGGCATGTGTGGGGAGCACAGTGCTGGGTACTGGGGTCTGGGATTAGATGGTTTGGAATCTTTGGAATCCAGGTGTGAGTATTCGTGCAGATCAACACACCAGTGTGCACTCACCCCAGCACAGACAGCACAGTGTGTGGTGTGGCTTGTTCTGTGAGTCTGGCTATTTCCTGATGACAGGGACCAAGTATCCCCACTTAAAGGGAGCATCCCATAGATCAGATCATGTAAAGCAATTTGGAGTCAGGTCCTTAATCTTCCAGCATTAGAGGCCTTCTCTTTTCCCAAAGTTTTATTCTTATTTATTCTAAATAATATAAACAGGTTATATAATAAGTAGGATGGAAGCAGTGTCCCCTATGCCTCTAGACCCTGCCCAGGGGCAGCCTCTGCTCAGGCTCTTCTCCCTGTGTCTGGCCCACAACCCTTCCGGGGATGTGGAGGTTTTGTCTCCTGCCTCACCTCCCCTCCTCTCTGTTCTGCAGAGTGCTATTTTGCTCTGCTCTTCCTCTGGTTGGTGATGCTAGTGATAGGCTTCAGTCTATCTTGCATCCCATCAGCATTGTGTTTTTCTCTCTTGCTGCTGCCCTGTGACACAGTGACTTAACATGGCCCTGTTCTCTGCTCTTCCGCTTTTCTGCCTTTGGTCAGCTACATTTTCATATTGCATTGTTAAGATTGTTAGCAAATGCTTCTGGTTCTGAGACCACAAGCAACACCCATTCAGCACACATGTTAGAGTTTTAGCTTAAAACTGAAAAGGTCACTCTTGCAAGGTGAACATTAAACTATTGATAGGTAAAATGATGTCATTTCTGGGATTGACTGTATATTGCTTTCAGAAAAGAAAAATAATATATGATAAGATTGGCTAAATGTTGGTGGCTGTGGAAGCTCTACTTCTGTATGTAAACGTAGGGTTCTGTAGTAGGGTTAGGACAGCGACTGCACAATTCCACATTTTCAGACTCCAGTCAGAAGTAGTGCTGTCAGCTGTCAGCCCTTAGAGAAGGAGCGATTAGGAGAAGAGTCAGCGCTTGGTGGAACCACGACCTGGCAACCTGGGACTGTGGGAGGGGATGAGGGATGAGGGGTGGGGAGTGGGGAGTGAGTCGCAGCCTGGCTGTTCTCAGGTCACAGTGGTGAGGAGCCACAGTCTCTGAAGGTCAAAGGGGCAGGTGCTCTCCAGGCAAGGGGAAGAGGAGCAGAGGGAAGGACAAGTTCCCACTGCTTCCAGGAAGACTGGGAGAACAGGCCATGGGCTGGGCCACCTGTAGTCTGGTGTTGGGCCTTCTCTCGGCCAGGCAGGAAAGGGCCCCATCGTGGACCTGCTGCTGCCCTGGGGCACTCGCTTGCCAGTGGGTGCCCCACCTCAGCCCAGAACACAGGCTTCTCAGCTCTGGAAAGTGTCTTCTTAAGCCCGCTCCTCCTCTTCCCTTGTTTTCTCATGGAAATCTGGTGAAGTCCTGGTTTTGTCCTCTGTGGTTTTTAATCTGGTTTTCTTTTTTCTTCTCCCCACCCCTCCCCTATCCTCCCCTGCCCTTCTTTGGTTGGTTCTGTTCACGGGACCCGAGTTAATTTCAAATACATCTTCAGAAATTTTGGTTCATGGATTTCCCACTCCCCTGTGGTGTTAACGTGTCCATTGAGATATTCATTTTAGTGATCATATGAGTTATTTCTTGAAGTTTTGCTTCATTCTTTTTCAGGTGTTTTTAATCTTTTTGGTACCTTTTGCATTCATTTTGGTCCCGCTTTCTTCTCTTCCTTGTCATTTTAATCACACTTCTTTGGTTGTCTCTTTTCTGCCTTTGGGAGCTTGGCTCCAGTACCTGTCGGAGCCCTGAGCTCTGACTGCATTGCTCCTGGCGACTTGGACTCCCTCAGGCGTGCTTCTTTGAGGGCAGTGGTTGTTCAGCACAGTTCCTTTGTGCCCTGTATGGCAGGGCTCCTGCTGTGAGGAGCAACACCTGCTTCCTCAGGTTCCCGTGGTTGAGTGATAGGGAAGTGTACATTTGGGGTACAGAGTAGGCAGGTGCGGGCTTGGGCGCTGACTTCTTGCAGGCTCTGCTCTGCTCCTGTGCACTGGTGGCCAGTGCCCAGTGCCCAGGCTCCTCTTGCGTTTACCCTGCTGGGACTGACCTGCCGCCCTGTGCTGGCAGTGGCCTGCCTGGGGCCAGGATGAATCTGCAGGGGGCGACCCCCCCCCCGCCCCCAGGTGGTGGCCCACAGGTGGTGCCTAAGTGGACTTTGACCTTCAGGGCTGTCCTTACTTGTTTTTCTTTCACACATCTGTGTTTGAATTCTGTTGTTTTCAGCATGAATTTTTTGAGTTTATTGCAGGAAAAGGAAGACCTGCCACATCAAGGCAGCCCCAGGAAAGTGGCTCCTGAATTCTTTCCTTTTTATTTCTCCACACAATAATAGCAGGTTTTAATAATTTTTAGCTGCAAGATGGGCCAAAGGTGTTATTTTCGTAGGGAACTAAGATTGAGTGTTTGGGTACCAATTTCCTGGCTGTATGCATTTTTTCATTTATGAATGGCCATAACTTCATCTGTATTACATTTTCGACCTGTTTTTGGTAGACGCTACCAGAGGTCCCTGAGGTTGTCTGTTGACTGCCCTGTTTGGTTGATGTGTTCCCTCCTGGATCCCAGACGCTGATGGCATGAGCAAGCAGATGCTTCCTCCTGTGTCAGGAGGAAGGGGCAGCCTGCTGGCTCTCCTGGGAGCAGGTCTGCCTCCTGCAGGGCTGGGGTGGTGTCCTCTGGACACTCACTCCATGTAGGGCTTGTGGCCTTTGAAGCTCTTTGTTGAGAACTGACTGCAGGGCAAGTTGGGGAATGTGGTTGGGAGACCTGCTGCCCCAGTGCTGTCCATGCTGCAGCCTCAGAGAGAGCAAAGACAGTTCGTGTGGGGTTACTCTGCTTTGTCTCAGTTTCTTCTTTCCACCTTTACTGTATTTTTGTATAAGATGAGTAGCCTGAACCTTTTTCATTTGAAAACCTTTTTCCTTAAAGTTCTCATAGGAAATTGAGTCCAATTACTTATTGTGGTGAGTGTGAGGTGTGTCTTAAGTTTAAGTTAGATATTAATTCATTGCTTTTAAAATAAAGCAGATTCAAGGTCATGCTTGTGCAGTTAACCACGCAGGCATTTGTGTTGCAGGCATTTGTGTTGATGCGTGTGCTCTGCCTGTGGGGTTTAGGATCAAGGTGGCTTTGAGTCAGCCTTCAGCCCTCTCACCTTCTTTGTCCTTTTGTGTTCTGCCCCCAAATTGCAGACTTCAAAGGTGAAAAAACATTGTTTTTCTTCTCATATAAAAGTGCCAGTTTTCTCTTCCACAGTTGCATTCTTAGTGTAGGAGCTGAGTTGAGGAGGAGTGGGTGTAAGAGCAGATTGTTTTCCATCTATGGACTGAGAGAATTTTTTTTAACTAGGAAGAACATTTTCATTTTTGTTCTTGCCAGTGAGGTGCTCAGGAAGGTATCATACATTTCCAGGGGGAGGAGTGTCCAAGGTTAAGGGTCGTGAGTTCTTTTGGGCACTTTGGGCTTGTTGTGTGTAGAAGAGATGCTGAGCAAGCAGTTGGCTTTAGGACTTGCAGCCCAGGAGAGTCGAGTTTGGGAAGTGCTGCCTAGATCCCTGTGCCTTGGAGATTGTGGGCAGAGAAAGTATGCAGAGAGAAGAGTGGAGGGCCACTCGGATTATGTACCTCACACACTACAGGTTGGGGTATGTCCCTGCCCAGTACCAGATTAATACAGCAGGATTTTTTCAGGGGAGGTGAGGGATGAGGGGGACTATGAAGTAAGTCCGCTAGGAAATAACTCAGGAGAATTTCTTGGCAGAGAATGTGGAAGAGACCTCTGTCCCATTGTGATGCCCTGCCCTGTAGCCCCAGAGGACCAGTGATAGATGGACCACAGAGCCAGTTAGACTTGCATCACTGCCCCTGGCCTCAGAGCCAGTGCTAGGCAGGCTGATAAGCTCCCCTGATGGGCGAGTCATGGTTGATATAGGTGGGCAGGCTGCAGAGAACTACTGGTGGACACACATAGCCAGCTACATGGCCTCTACAGAGCAGTCGCAGACACATGCACACACCTGCTTCTGTGGAGCCAACCCTTCTCCACTGCTACTCTGCTCAGGGTCTTAGACGCCTGCTGAGTGCGAGCAGCGTCTTCCCAGAGTGCTCACCACGTATGGCTGCATCCACTGCCGAGCTGCAGTGTGACGCTGCTTCCCTGGGTCTGTACCACCTTTCCTTCTGCTTATCTCCCATTGCCCTCTGGGAAGCCTTGGGCCCTGGGCCCACTTGGAGTCCCTAGAACTGGTCTAGAACCATGGATCTTAGTGTTCTAATACTGGTCTGTATCTGCCAGCATTCTCTCTTTCTCATGCGATGCTTTGCATTTACGATGCAGTGAAGCTGCACATGTAGCTCAGCTCTTCTGTTCTTGGTTGACACTTGTGAATCATAATTTCTTAGACTTTTCCAACCCACAGCTGGAGAACTGGGTAGGGGAACTATGTGCAGGAACTGAACCACTGGCCAGTGACCTCCATACACCCAGGAGGAGCCTCGTCTGGTCCAGACCCTTCCTCACTTTCTCCTCTGGCTCTTTCTTTGAGCTGAGGCTGTGGGGCAAGCAGCTGTGGATGTGGGAGGGGCTGGGCCAGCACATTTTACCCTCTCTGGTATTGGCCTGTAATACTGCTTTGTGTTTCTATTCCAGAGAAGCCTGTCTCCCCCAAATCAGGAGCCTTGAAGAGCCCCCCCAAAGGGTTTGACACAACTGCCATCAACAAGAGCTATTACAACGTGGTGAGTTATGGATGTTTTTGTAAATAACTTCTTCTTGAATATCTCTGAAACTCAGGAATGTGGGCTATGTGGGAGGAAGTAGAACTCTTTCACTGTTGGCACATAGACAGAACCACCAGTGGTGTCGCAGAGTGGTCCTCTAGCCTGTGTGAACTTTTATTGTGTTGTGGAATTGAACCCTGCTCTTGTCACATAGCATAGTAGCATTATTTCCCCATAGCATACAGTAGATCTTCACAAAAGAGATTTTAGAAAGTATAGAATGTGATTTAAAATTGTTATATGCATCGAGTTGCATTCTATTTGTATTTGGAGTGGAATGTAAATACTGTAAAGATCAGTGTAGTTTCTAGTTTATTTTGTACTTTCTATGTAGTCTTTTTCTAGGGCTATTGTCTGTATATCAAATGGTATGGTGTTAGAGGTGTGTGTCTAGACTTCATGCATGTTAAAGACAAATATTTCTGGATCCTGAAACTTGCTGTACTTTGAAACAATATGATCAGTTCGTGAGTTTAAAAAATGTCTATGGTCTTCACCTGAATCACATAAACCCTTTTTGTCTCTAAACAACTGCATATGCTGTAGGAATAGAGTTTTTATTAGATAAAACTGTTAAATTGCTGGGATGTTAGCAGCAAAGTGAGCTTCCTAAACATGTGTGTTTTGAATTCTATGGAAAATGTACATTATTTTGTAACTTTAACCCTCCCCTCCCCCCACTCCCATACATGAACTCTTGAGGGCTTTGTATTTTTATGGTATGGTAGTAGCTGGTTAGTGTCTTTGAACACCCCTTTTATTGTGATTGTTTTCTTTTCTGGACCTGTATTAAGAGATGTGAGTGGACACATTTGAACTTGAGTGGGTTTGCTGCATTGACTCTGCCCAAGTCTTGTGCTGGTCCTGTACACTCAGCTTTCTCCTCAGCACTTGCACTCTGGCTGCTCCCATATCTTACTACACAGCAAGTTGGCTATGGGGAAAACACACTTGATTAACAGATAATTATGTGGTGCTCATGCTGCCCAAGCATCGTCAACAGCACGGGTCCAGGTGCTGTTCTAGTGCTGGACACACTGTTTAATCTCCCCTTCTGCCTCTGTCTTTTGGGGCTCCTCCTAATTATAGTCTGTCACCTCCTCTGGCTAGCAGGCCTCTCTGTACACCATGCACCTCTGCTAATCAGCAGCCTTTGGCTTTTTGCTTTTTGTGGGTCAGGTCTTTCTCTCCCTACAAACCTCTTCTTTGAGTCTCAGCCTCAGCTTCTCATTTCTTTCTTTCTGTCTGATGAATTGGGACCCTGACTTATATCTGAGTGCTACCAGTTTTCAGAATGTCAGACTCTTCTCAAAACATTTGTGACCTGTAATTGTGTGGGCTTGCCTGCCTTATGCTTTTTGCTCTCTGTGTGTGCCTTTGTAGTAGGCAGTTCAGCTAAGGCTGGATGGCGTGATACAGGGGAAAGAGTCATGTCTTCAGTCAGTTGTCCTTGCCACTTAGCAGTGGAGTGGCCTGGAGGTAGCTTTCCACCACCTGAGCAGGTACTGATTTGTGAAATGAGGTGGCTGTGCTGGCCCCATCTTTGTAGCACGATCAGTGATTGGCCTTGAGTACCCAGCAAAGTGCCTGTCCCCAGGGTTTCCAAGTGCCAGGAAGAGCACTTAGCAGCACTGGGGACAAACCCTAGCTGAGTTCACTCACCATTCCATTTCTGGGAAGGTACCCCAGTTATTTCCAAGGATGACCACTGAGACCTGTTGCCAGGGTGGTCTGATCCTGTAATTGCCTGAGTTTAATGGCTCTGATAGTGAAAGCTCATTACTGCACCACAGTGTGGTGACAGGCATCTTTCCCTTTGTGATCCCAGAAGGACCAGAATGCCCCACCCTTGAGAGTGTGACAGGCTTATGTCACCTCCTATGGGCCACGAGCATGTCCTTGTTGATGAGTGAGTTTCTTATTTAGTCTGCTGACTTAGGAAGACAGGTCTGTGGCCTGTGTCCAGTATGTCGTGTGTTTTGCTTAGCAGCCGTGCACTTGTGTCTGGTGTTGTGGAGAGGCAGAGTGGCTCTTGCCTTTGGAATGCTGCACGTGGGAAGTGTGGGTCATGGCCCCTAGTTTAATCTACAGTGCACAGAGCAGATGCTGTCTCTGTCGGAGGCCGCTGCTCGCCTCCACTCCTGCTCCTGTGCCCCAGAGGTGTGCTCTGCTTGTCTGTTTCTCCTGGTGGCCGGGAGGTTGCCTGCAGCTTCTGGATGACAGGCCAGCAGAAAAACTGAGACTCTAATGACAGGATGTCTGGCTTAACCCATCATCACTAGTCCTAGGCTTTGGTTCAGCTTCATCTTTTACTTTCCTCCTGGCTTTTCCTCTCTGTGACCAGTATTCCTTTTAATTCCTACCAAGGCTAATTATCAGGGATGTCCAGGGATTCTCAAGGCATGTAGCTTGATTCCCTGTGACTCTCTGAGAAGTAGCTCCCTCGGGTGCACCTCACCACGTGTTCTGCTGGAACTGGGGTGCTTGCTGGCTTCCCTGATTGACTTGGCTCCCTTGGTTCTTAAAAAACTGCCTTGGTTTATGTAGACTGAGATGGCACAGATTGCGGTTTCTGGTGGTGGTGACGGGGGTGCCTGACAGAATCAGAGCCAAGTGGTCTTAGTGAATGAAGGAATGCTTGGTAGAGGGAAAGCTGGCTTGTGAAACAGACCCCCCTCTAGAGGGGTCCCTCAGGAAGAGGCTCGAAGCAGGGTTCCCAGCTTGGGTTGGGAGGTGTACAGGATGGCTGGTAGGGTTTCTTCCTGCTTTCAGCCAGTGACAGATGGTGCTCTTGGCTAACTGTTGTAGCCAGTAAGTCCCTTTTTTGTAGAAGAAATAGACTGACCTGACTCCACTGACCCAGCTGCACACTGCAGCGTTGGCGTGCACTCGTGTTTGCACGTCCCTGCCCTCCATTGCCGCGTACCTCGTGGTGTTCCCAAAGCTTTGTGGTAGCTGCTGTCTGATAAACCTTTAGTACTTGGAAGAAATCCATCCCAAGACCCTGTGAACTCCCAGGCTTACAGATACCCTATAACACAGCTCTTCTAAAGGGTCCACTGACACCGCAGAGGTGCTCATGTGTTCCCTCCACATCTTTTTGAGACTTGATATTAATAACAGGTGTTAAGCATGGAGTCATTTTTAAGAACAAATAAAGATCAGCAAACGACGTCGGTTATGGGGAGTGCTCCATGTGTCCTTGGAACCCATGGATTATGGGGCCAGTGAGCTTTAGGGATGTTAGTTTAGCACCCTGCCTTCCTCAGCACAGGCGAGGAGTTGTGCTGTGTCCTCCCTGGTAATTCACTTTTTGAGAATCTGAATAGCCTGGAATGGAAGGTGTTGCTTAAGTGACTTCTCATTCTTTGTGGTGGCTGCAGGCAGGGCTGGCTGAGTAGAGCAGAAGAGGGTTTGGAATAGTTGTGTATTTTAAATTTTTATGTGTTTATAAATTAAGATTACTTGATGGACTTTTGGTTTTAGTATATGAGGATGGCAATCTTTTATCTGTATGAAACCTAAACAGAATTGCCCCTTGTGGTTTCTCATGTGTAAACCATAGAATGGTTAATGTTAATGACACGCAGTGCCTGCTGAGTTTTGTGGGCAGAGTTGTAGCTCATTCGTGGCTTCAGTGGCACTGCTGGTGAAGCAAGTTTCTGTGTGTGCGAGGGGCAGGAGCCGGTCCTTTGCACTCCAATTTGCTTTGAGGTTTGACAGTGTGGGGATGTCAGTGGGCCGCTGAGGCCACTGCTCTCCTGTGTGGCACCTGCGTGACTGGACGATCTCTGTGCCTGGGCCACTCAAGGCTCATGCCCCCATAACTCTCCTACCGAATCCACTTTGCAGGGGTTTTGGTGCCTTCTCCTGGGCACTTTGGTCCCTGTGTACTGTGCTTCAGGTGCTGCAGCTGAGGAAGTGCCATTTCATTCTACAAGCCTCTGTACCAGGGGAGTTTTTATTGGATGTTCTTCTCTTCATATTCATATTGTGTAGGAGCATTTTTCTTTTTAAACTTTTAGTCGTAGATAGACACAACATCTTTTTAAATTTATTCATGTGTTGCTGAGGATTGAACCCAGTGCCTCAGGCATGCGAAGCAAGCACTCTGCCACTGAGCCACAACCCCAGCCAGGAACGTTTTTCTGACTGAATAAAATCTTTGTTTTCCAGCGTGCACTGAGCAGTGTGGCTGAGTGGTCTCCAGGGTTTGTAACCAGGAGGCTGCCTCATCTTCTGACCTCTGCTTTCATGTTGGAAAAGGACTTCTAGTGCCTACCAGTTTTGTTTTCATTCTGTTCGAGGCCAGCTGTGCTTGGCTCACTTCTCCTATAGTCTCTGTTCAGGTCTGGTTCTGTGTCTCTGGTGTGGTAGCTGGTGCATAGTATGTCCTCTGCCAGGCTTTGACTCTGCTGTTGAGCATGTCTTTCATAGGAGGAGGATGTTGTCATCTTAGGCTAAGGCATGCGTTCCCCACAAACAGAGCCACTCAGGCACCAGAGCAGTGTTCAGATCGGCAGTGAAGAAGCCTCGGGTGTTGCCATCTTGGATGGCTTGGCGTGCACATTGTTCAATGAGGTCTGCATTTCTCAGGAGCAACAGTAGACAGAAGAATGAACCAGGTCATGTGTATTAAGACTGAAGTTTGAATTTAACTACAGTGACTTAAATATATTAACCTTCATTAAGTTATCAGAAGTCTTGGGAAGAACATCAAGTGCTCAATATCTCAATCACTCCTGTACACTCTCATTTGTGTGATGGATGTCGAATGATCTGTTGGTTTTGAGAGGCACATAGCATAAAGAGAAGATGCATGTCCTGTGATTTTTCTGGTTAAAACAATACTGACTAAAGTAGAGAATGATGAAAAGGATCAGGGAAGGGACTCTGACTCCTACTCTCCCTCCCTCAGGTGCCCAGAGTGGCACTGTATTGCAGATAGTGGCAGGATGCAGGGTCCACTATCTGGTTCTGCTGCTCACCAGCTGTCTTGATTTGGGACAAGTTAGCCTCTTAGAAGGAAATGTGTGTTTGCAAGGATCAGAGATACCATATGCAGAGCACCTGCTTGGTGCCAGGCATGTACGGAGTGTCAGTGCTTGGAGAGTCCAGTCCACCAGAATCCCGTTAGTGGTGGCACCTTTCCTGGGGCTGTGGGAAACCTTACTACCTCTTGGAGCTTCCCAGGGAGGCATCTTTGCTGTGGGTGATGTCTGATAGAAATCATTTGTTCTCTTTCAGCTCTTTTGCACTTCAGTTGTCAGGTTTTAGGGATTTTTTTTAACTAATTTTGGTTAAATTTGCTACACACACACAAACACACACACATATATTTAATTTTAAGGTTAGTTTATTATTATTTAAGGTTAAATAAATGTTATTAAGATTAAATGCCATAAATCTTTTAAATTGTGCTATTATTTAAGGTTAGTTTATTATGCTGTCTTTAAACAAAGTAGTGGCTATTTAAAGATTGTTTACTTGGGTAGACTTTTAATTTTTAGTAGATATGGTATGTAGAATGATATAAGACTTACCGTATTCTGTAATCAAAGTCTGTAGTTCACAAGAGTTGATTTCAGCTTTTCAGATCCAATCTAAAGAGTAAGTGTTACCTATTTAGTTGAGATACATTTTGTTTGTTTGTTTTTTTGGAACCGGGGATTGAACTCAGGGGCACTCGGCCACTGAGCCACATCCCCAGCCCTCTTTTGTATTTTATTTAGAGACAGTGTCTCACTGAGTTGCTGAGGCTGGCTTTGAACTCGCGATCCTCCTGACTCAGCCTCCCAAGTCGCTTGGATTACAGGCGTGCGCCACCACGCCCGGCTTAGTTGAGATACATTTTATACACAAGTATCTCTTGCTAAAATGCTTGAGACAGGAGCTGTTTGAGATTTAGGAGTTCTTGGATTTTAGAATATTTGCAAAGACTTTACTAGCATTCTTAATCTGAAACCCAAAATGTTCCAGAAGTCCAAAACTTTTCAAGACCTGAAACTTTTCAAACATCATGTCAGCCCTCACAAAGTTTTGGAGTATGGAGCATTTTGGTTTTTGGATTATGCTTTACGTGTATCTTAAAACACAGATTTTAAAGGTACAGTTTATGAACTTTAACAAATGTATTTATCTGTGTAATCACTACCCAAATCAAATTATAGAACTATCACCCAGAAATTTATCTTGTGCCCCTTCTCCCTTCCCCACCCCACCTTCTACCCCAATTCTGATTTCTGTCACCATAGATAAGTTG
>JAJEJO010001974.1:12676-73607 GCA_020662805.1 Glaucomys volans
GCTGTGCCTGTGGGTGGACATTTGTGCATTCCTCTGAGGACCATCCTTTTCATCTAAGTAGACATGGCCCTGCTTGTCTGATGATGGAACTTAACTTGCATTCATTCTATGCATACCTGTGTCAAGGGTGGCCGGCGAGGAGATGAAGTCTGACATGTGACCTTAAATAATAGTTTATGACCTGGGGTGATGTTACTAATCCTAGGGATGGTTATATCCAGCACATTACTATTGCACAGAAGCCACAGTGTAAAGTGAGCAATGGTGGTGAACATCCCAAAGCTTACAAATCTTAGTGTCATATAACATTGGAATGTCAAATAATGCTTATTCATCATTTATTGTAGGTGCTACAGAATATTTTAGAAACAGAAAATGAATATTCTAAAGAACTTCAAACCATGCTTTCAACTTACCTACGGCCCTTGCAGACCAGTGAGAAGTAAGTTGGATGACAGTTGCTTGCACTGTTGGTCCTCACCTTAGGCTCTTCTCTTTCACTCTTATATTTGGGGAGTAGAGATTGAAATAACGGAGTGGAATTCAGCATAGCAACCTGCCTCAGACAGAGCAGTGTGTCTACTCGGTTAAGACTGTACCAGGACCCTGGGGTTGGGAAGCAAGGGAATACAAGCCAAACTCTTGACATATTGTTACTGTTATTTTTCTTGGCTCTAGGTTAAGTTCAGCAAATACTTCATATTTAATGGGAAATCTAGAAGAGATATGTTCTTTCCAGCAAATGCTCGTACAGTCTTTAGAAGAATGCACCAAGTAAGTAAGATGCTAAAATTTACAATATTCAGATAATTGGTACCAAAAGGACCAAGTTTAACATCGTTTTACAATTCACATTTCTGAAGGTACAAACTGCTTATTTTAAATCCTTTGGGTAGATCGACCTTTATAGTTAAGGCTGTATTTTCGACAATCAGTTTTTATAACAGAGGTTTTCAGAGAAAGGGGAAGACTTCACAAGGATGATTTTTGAGGTGTTCTGGGGAGGGAGGGTGAGGAGGAAGAGGCTGTGGAGGAGCTGGGTTGGTGGCTGGCCAGGAGGCCACAGGTGGCTCAGCTTTCCACGTGCTACGTGAGCTGCAGGGGGAGATCCAGGAGGTCAGCATTTGCTTGTGTGGTCTTCTAGTTGTGAGTTGTTCCTGGCCTGTAAGAAGCTGGTGTAGGTAAAGTACCGTATATGTACAACATGCCATGGGGTGGTTTTTTAGTTCTATTTCAGTTTTTTAAGGCGTTGATAGCCCCCTAAGGTGAACTTTTTGTATAGGCCTATCATTTACAAACACATTCTTAATGTGTCCAGACACTGACTTCACTTTCATGTGTTAACTTATGTGACCCTGTCAGTAACCCCAGAGGGTAGTTTCCTAAAGATATGAATGAAGATCTGCACACCCAGAGGCTGGGTGACTGATCCTGGACCATGGGAATGGTGGACTCTGATTTGGAGCCAAGGTGATCTCCCTTCTGCTTAGAGGGAAGCAGAAGGTTCTGGACTTGTTCTGAGAAGCCCCTCCTACTGTGAGTCTTGGAGTATGGTTTTGTGTCTTTTAGTTAGCAACATTGTTGCCAGTGGGCTCCGCCCATCTGCTTTTCATCACTGCCCTCTAGTGATCTGGAGTAGTCTCTTCCTTGCTGCCCCAGAGGAGAGCCACAGGCCAGGCTGAGAGCCCAGGTTGTCTGCTCACACTGGGAACGGGCCTCAGCCTTGCTTCAGTGGTGGGCAATTTGTAGGGAGAGATGAAGCAACATGTGCTCCTGAGAATAACATTGGAAATGCAGTTTTCCTTTAAAATATCACTTTAGGTGATGGAGAGTTCTTTACATGTGCTTTACCTTAGGCACATTAGATCGTGATTTAAAGAACTTTTCCTTTGGGACCACTCACAGTAGTCTGGAGTGTGCAACTGTGGCTTTAAATTGACTTCTAGAGGAAGATGGTGGGACTCTGGCAGAGCCTCCAAAGCAAGGCTTTCAAGTAAAACCCATTTGTAAGTGGGGGACTTGCTTGTGTTGTATTGTGAAGAGCAGGGTTAGTTCTGTTGAAAGTAGAACCTCAGGGTTGTTCCCTTTTTGAAATGTTGTTGTTATCACTCCACGCTTTACTTGTGTTTATTTTGGTAATGACTGTATGCTCTTCTAATATTTAAAGGTATGAAAACATACCAGCCCTCTAGCTCTTTGTTAAGTGTGGATGCCAGTGTGTAGGCTGGCAGTCATTGGGGTGAAGGGTTTGCTGGCAATCCTGCCCTCTCCCTGCCCCTCATTCTCTCATTTTCCACTCTCCTGCCCTCACCCTGCTCTGGTGACCTTCAGGGCCACAATTGGCCTCTCACAACCTGGTGTGATTATAGTGTCTCATAGCTTCCCTTCTTCTGCTTTGTGTCACAGTGTCATATATGGGACACCGTTTCATCATGAAGTTTCAGAGGCTTATGAATGGTCCTGCCAGGTGAGAGAAAATATACTCTGGCCATCTAGAAACAGCTTACAAAATGCCACTGTCAGTTGGAGATAGTAGGGAGACACATCCTTCAAAGAAGTAAAAAATGCAGCCATTGTGTTGGTCCTGGGGGCCACGTTCAGGGCAAATGAGGTCGTCATATTCTTTAGAAGTTTGGTTTTGGGGCCAGCGAAAGCAGACTTGCCATGAGATTGCCAAGCCCTGTGGCCATAGTGGCCTTGGCACTTCTGGCTCCGCCTTGACTAAGAATAGGAGACACTCGCGAAGTCTCTGAAGGTGCCTGTGTGACATGGACAGACTGGTGTTTCACATATCTGAGTATGCCTGTCACCTGCCAGATGGCAGGTCATACTGTTCTGAAAACATGTGTGTCTTGTGTGTCTGGATCCTAGGGTAGACTGCCCTGGTTTGTCTTGTGTGTGAGCCTCTGTTGGGTGTGCCCTGCCTGCACATGCAGTTTTTCTCTGTGGGATACCCCGTTCCTCACACACTGTCTCCTGTCCAGTTCACTGCTGCACTTGTTTGTATTTCCCAGAAAGGTGGCACTCGTTTCTAAGGCAGAGACCACTCTTACTCTGCTTGGTCTCCCAGTGCTGGGTAATGGTGCTGAATGAGTAGTTGAAGCTACTTTGCTGTCAGCAACTCTATCTTGCAGGCAGAAAGAGCTGTGGCAAGTCCTGATGGGCTGTCAGAACCCCACTGAGAGGCTCACACTTGGAAACGCTTTCATTTCAGTTCAGGGTGACTAAATCAAGAAGTAAAACCCATGGTAAGCGTGTGGCCCACTCAGGGTTTGGAAATGTGGCCTGGGTGAGCTAGGCAGCACTGTTCCCTATAGGTGTTTCCTGGTATAGTGGCTGCTGGGCGGCTTCAGCCAGGAAACTGGAGTTCTCCTTTTATTCATTTTCAGTTAACTTCATGTAACATCTTTGGCTAGTGGTTTGGAAGCAAAGAAGTAGATCAGAGAAAGCTGGGAGGGCAGACCCTGGTCTGTGAATGGATCTATTCATCTCGGCCTCCCCTGAAGGCGTGGCCTTGCTACTACAGATGGCACTGAACTTGCTAGTCCCTGAAGGCACCTCCTGTGCTCCTGGGAGCCTTCTTTTGCTGCCCTGGATAGGGATCTAAACATCTAAAAGAAAGCTGTATGAGAAGAAAAAGATGAGAATTTTACTTGCTGATGGGGGACACCTGTGTCTTCTAGAGCAGAACCAGTAAGGCACAGTGTATCGAGGCACTTCCTCTCAGTCAGGCACTGGCTGGCAGGTGCTCTTTACACGAGCAGCTGTTTAGCCCTCCCTAGGTCCTGAGTGGGACACTTTGTTTTCCACTTTATGTTGACTTGGTGTTTATATCTACAAATTGTTAATGTCCAACGCCTATATCTCTCTTTCGAAACTGGGTGTTTTAAAACCATATACTACCTGAAGTAGAAGGGAAGGCTAGTGGCAGGAGCCAGGAGAGAGGGGCTTGCAGCCATTGCCAGTGTTACTTCCCTGTCCTTCTGTGCCCCACGGCATTGAAGGGCAAACTTAAGTTGGTCAGGAACAGCCTTTGTGCCTATCAACAACAGGGTTGAGTGAAGGTCATTGAAGACAGGGAGAAGACAGGCAGCGTGATCTCGAGTGTGCTTTGTGCTTTGAAGGAGACTTTTCCTAACACTATGACTCAGTTCTCCCTGGCTACATGACAGGAGTGGGTACCCCTTTCTCCAGTGGGTACTTGCAGCCTCGGGTAGAAGGTGGTACTCATGAGGGACCACAGAGCGTCACTGGCCTCTGCTGCTAGGGTGTGGGGACTGGAGAGACTTGCCTAGAGACTTGTTGGGGGCAGAGGCTAGTGGGCACTGTTCTGGGTCCTGGCTGCAGGGTGGGCAGCACAGTTAGGAAGCACAGTGTGCTGTGATCTGGACGTGTCCCCTGAGTCACATGTTGAGATTTAAGGAGGTGGGGCCTTTTGGAGGCGATTAGGTCTCTAGGGTGGAGCCTCATTGATGGGGTCATCACCCTCATAAAGGAGGGGCTCGGGAACTCTTCCCTCTTGGACTATGTGGGGATGCACCATGAGGCACCACCTCAGAAGCAGAGATAGGCCCTCCCCAGACCCCAGATCTGCCAACACCTTGACATTGTGAAAGGTGGGTCCTTATTTGTAAAATCACCCTTTTGCAGGGACTTTTGTTAGGCAGCAGGTGTGGACCAATACAGTGCTTACTGAGGGAGCAGACGTGGCATTCCCTGCCCACGTGGGCTGGGCCTCATCCTGGGGTCCACACATGTCCTTTATGTTAGCCCCAGCTGTCTTCCTGTTTGCCTGCTTCCTAGTTTTGGTGTTGTGCATCCTTGAAGTGGGTGGTCAGCCCACGCTTGTGCTTTCCAGCTGACACTGGATTATGGAGACAGGATTGCATCCACTGTCGCTGTTGTTGGGACCTGCTTTTGGGCTGTGGTAGTGGGAACCTCCAGCCATTCTGACTCAATCTTTGTGAGAAATTTACGTTTCTCCCTTGGAGCTTTTAGTAGCTATGTTTATAGGGTCCTGATTTGGGGTGTTTGTGTTTGTCTTGGGTCTGTTTTTACCCACCATGTGACATTTGGGGCACTTTCTGTCTGGACACATGTCTTTGACTTTTCTGCTGTTTTGTGATGATTTCTTTGTTTGACTTGTGCTTATCAGTCTTTGTTTTCCATGTTTGGAATTTTTATCCTGATGTAGGAAGGCTTACTCTGGTCTTCTAATTTTCTCTCCCTTTCCTACTAATCTTGAGGATTTTTAGAACTTCATTTTCCAATTTCCTGCTTTTGGGCTGTGGTAGTGGGAACCTCCAGCCATTCTGACTCCAATCTCCTGTCATTATTTTAGTTGCTAAAAGCGTTTTAATTTTTGTTTTGAAGGTTCTTAATAGGATCCTTTCTTTTTTTCATGGTTGCAGTATCTTTTGTTATTTTTATTCAGGATTAATTTATAAATCTTTCAAATATTTTTCTGCTCTTTGGAGACTGTCATTGCTTTTTGCTCCCTTTTTGTTTTTATTATTCTTGTTTTTTCTTCCTCTCTCTCTCTCTGCAGAAGTCTCTCGGTTGTTGATGCCTTCTTACAGTTAAGGTGTACATGCCAAGTGCCTCCCTTGTAACTAAGACCTGCGTGCTAAGAACGGGGGTGGGGGTGGGGGGGACTAACAGTGACCCAGCCTTGCTGATTCTCATGGTGTTAGGAGTCCCTGGCATTTTTATTTTTTGTCAATTTTTCTGGTTGGAGTCCTCAGAAAACAGGAGATGATCCTTCTGTCACTGTGCTGGTGGGTGGAGACAGTTCAAGGTTCAGGACAGGCATGGGTGTCCTGCTTGCAGAAGCACCCTAAGGTCTGGATAGACAGGTGGGGTTCTGCTTGTTGGGTCTGCACAACACTGAGCTGCTCACTGCTTCTTGGTTTTGTTCTTTCTGTTCTCACAAGTTTCTGCCTTTAAAAGCTGTGAAATGTTGTTGTGCATGGACTTGGTTAGGAGGAGGGTCACCAACAGGTACACCTGTAATCTTTGCAGCCTGCAGTGAAAGGTGCCTCTTGGGCTTTTTCGTGTGCTGGCCTCTTGCTGCTTCAGTGGAAAGTATACCAACCAGATAACCACATTTGATAACTGCTCGTTTTATGCAAAATTCAAGGCTTTGTGACATCAAATTTTCCCATTGCCTGAAGAACTTGGACTTTGTCTGGTCACTGCTGTGTGGTAGCCTTGCAGTCTAGATGTTATAGGAGGGAGCCTTGGAGTGGAGCATTTTTATGGCAGACCCTGCCTGCTCAGTTGGAGGCAGGAATGGGTGGGTCTGAACCTGTGATCCTGCCTAAACCCATGGGTCACCTGTCACTCAGCCCCTTTTCTTGTCTGCAGCACTGACATTGTCTCCCCCGTGTCTCTAGGTCGCCCGAGGCCCAGCAGAGAGTTGGCGGCTGCTTTCTGAACCTGATGCCACAGATGAGGACCCTGTACCTCGCCTACTGTGCCAACCACCCGTCTGCCGTGAGCGTCCTCACAGAGCACAGGTCTGTTCACTGGGACACCAGCTCTGCGCCCCCAGATAGAATGTGATGCGCAGTGTTAATACCTACTAAACAGGGATGGTTTCATTTTAATTGCCTCTCAAAATGAGTGCTCAAGAAGCTTTAAAACACTGCTTGGTGTTTGTAAAAGAAGAGGGTCCTGTTGAAGTCACTCTTTAGCCCAGCTCCTTTGGTGGTAGGTTGGAGGAGCTGGGAAGCACTGGGGCTTTGTCCAGTAGCCGAGTCAAGGCTGTGGAACTCCAGTTTCTTCTGGGTTGCAAAGCTGAAGGATGGAGCCTGGATTAGGGAGGCTGTGCGAGAAGAGTCCCATTTCAAATGAGGACTTGATTTTGCGGGCAGAGCATTGCATTAGTACCCTTACCTTGGGCTTTTCAACCTGTAACAAAATCAAAACATGTAAAAGAGAACATGTAAATTTTGTCAATGGAACAAGGCATGTCTGTCTCCTGTTCCTGGGGAGAGGAAGCCATGTAGCTGTCCCAGTGACTGAGGAGCAGCCAGGCTCCAGTGACTGTTGAGAGCTAGTGATGGCTTTGTGCTGGGTGACCATGTGGGTGACCGGAGGGCAGAGGTTCAGTTTCTGCTTCTCAGAGAAGCACAGTATTTTTATTAATGTTCTAGAGGCAATTTTATGATTTCTTTCAAAATCAGCAATTCAGAATTTTTCAAAACTGTAAATGGAAAAAATATTCAGTAGCATCAAGAGAATGCCATTGGGGCTGGGGATATAGCTCAGTTGGTAGAGTGCTTGCCTTGCAAGCACAAGGCCCTGGGTTCAATCCCCAGCACCGCAAAAAAAAAAAAAAAAAAAAAAAAAAGAGAGAGAGAGAGAATGCCATTGTGCTTCTAATTTGTGAATTGAACCTCAGCTTATTCTTAGTTAAACATTTCATCTTAAAACAAGCAACTTTGACATGCTGGGCTCGCTTACTTGCTCGAATTGCTGCAGAGACTGAAGTGTCTGGAGTGTCATGTGGGAGCCTGCCTGGCTGCCTCCAGGCCCAGGACCTGGGCAGGCTTCCGTGTGCCTCTGGGCTTCATCTCCCTTCCTGGAAATTGCTGCTCTCAGGTCTGTAGTAAGCTTTGAGCTGCTCAGTAATGTGTAACTGGTCAGATTGGAGTGAATGTGTTGAAGGCTCATCCTTTTGTTGTCAGTTAAGAGAAATAAAGTGACCTGGGATGCTGTTTCCTCTGTGTGCTCAAAGGCATAGTAAGGATTAGTTGTTCATGTCCCCATTGGTGTTGTCCTGAAATGAAGCAGCGGCTTTTGATGGTGTGAGGAAGAGGCAAGGGACTAGAATGCTCAGCAGCTGTGGGAAAGGGAGACCTGAGACTTGTCCTTCCATGGGCGGACCACATTAGCCACACACTGCTCTTAGTGGCAGAGTGTGCATTCAAGTATTTGCTGTACCATTGACTCTGGGGGGTTGCAGATTAAATGAAATTTCCATAAAAGTGAAATGCAAGCATTAGGTTTGTTTAACACTTGAGAAGTTTTTGATGCAGTGATGGATGCAAGTGGAGTATTACAGAGAATTCTAAGATCTTTTCTGCCCCCCCCCCACCCCTTCTTTGAGGAGACGCCATCCTGTAGGGAAGGTTGAGAGCTTAGAAAGGTCAGGGTGCGCAGTCCTGGCAAAGACTCTTCAGTGGTTTTCCTATGGAAACCAGGGTGTTTGGAGAAACAGATACTTGGGGTGTCCTGAGGTGTGACCCCTCTTAAGAGCAGTGCTTGCAGGAGTGCTATGTCTGCCTCTCATCTGCTGTTACCTCAGCAGTGACCCTTTTCGTCCCAGAGGCAACCCCAGCATTTTCTGAGAATGTGCCTAGAGGAGGGACAGATAAGGTGGTCAGCAGGACCTTCCAGGCCTGCCGCATGTGGCTGGCATGCTGAGCACGGAGCAGTAGCCTGGGGTTGTGCTCTGGTTAGCAGCCCTGAGCAGGTGGCTCTCGGAGGCTAAGCCAGGGAGGAGAGTCCCTCAGAACCAGCAGGTGCCAGCAGCTGCAGCAGTGCATGGTGCCTCTGTTCCCTCCTGCATCCCCTGAGCCGAGAAAGTTCCCCCTTTGTCTGCCATAGATCATGCCTTGCTCCAAAGTGTGCGTCTGTGCATTGAGATGGCGAGTGCTTGCACCTGACCACTGCTTTCAGTGCTCCTATTGTCACACTCGGGGACCTCTCCTGCTCTCCTTCAGTGTGAGTGCCTGTAAGCAGCCACACTGTGGGGTGCACCCATCTGGTTTTAGGCTTGAGCCTAGGTTTTGAGGACTGATGTGAGTGTAGCGCCTCGAAGCTGACGGTCTTGCCTGTGTGCGGGTTGCAGCTCAGCGTGGAGTGCTTGCTTAGCACCCTGGGAACCTGCTTCCGCCCCCATGAGGGCAGTTATACTGACAGTTCCCAGTCCCTGGGTTGTTTGGCTCAGACTCTGAGTGTGACTCTGACAAACGCATGCAGTTTCCAGTTCTGCAGAGCGCTAACTTAGGTGCCTTTCCATTGTCACAGGACTGCAGACACCTTCTCTCCATTTCTGTTGAATGGATCATGGGCTTCAAAAATCAGTCTGTATAAAAAGGCGTTTCCCCAGCCGTTTGCTACTCTGTGCTTGGCCACAGATTCTTTTACCCATGTTCCTTTGTTGCCATCTTGTAGCCCCTGGTGTCATTCCAGTAGGTGCAGAGGAGGTAGACCGTGGCTGCCACAGTGTAGAAATGGAGCTGAGAGAGCTGTGGTTTCCTCCCAGTAGCTGTAACCACCTCCTTTGTTAGAGCACTAAAGACCCTACACAAGGAAGCCATGATCAATGAAGGTTTATACTGTTTTCTTTCCTTTTGGGGATGTGTACATGTTCTGCTATCAGACTGTTGTGTGGATATTACAAGAAGCTACTTTTGCTTATACAAATTTCACTTCATTTTTTTTTTAGTTTTAGGGATGTTTTAGCGGGGAGGCGATGAGCATAACTTGTTCAGTTTTGTTTATTTTTCTGCCGTGACTATAAGAAATTTTACTCTCTATATTCTATCTTGATGAGAAAGACCTGGTATAAATTGAAATATGGGTTGAAAAAAATCATATAAATTGCTCTTTAAGGGTTGTGTCTAGGGAATTGTTCATTTTAGAGAAATGTTGGTAAAATACAAATTTCTCCTACTTTATGCCTGCTTTCAGGACTGGCAGAGTAAGTGATTTCAGGATATAAGCGTTTCCGGGTAAGACTTTGGGGTGGCAAGCGTAAGCCGCGGTGCTCAGGGTCTGGCTCAGCAAGCAGCAGCCACAGGCTGGTCAGTGCACCTCCTGGGAGAGCATGTGCTCCTGGGTGTCTGCGTGCCCTTCCTGCCCCTGGTCCTCAGGTCTGCAGGCAGCAGCGCTCTCGGTGCAGAAGGTCGATGCCCAGGTGGCAGACGGCACGTCAGTGTGACTGTGTACCCAGGGCCTTGCAGGCCTGCCCCTGCTCCTGCAGCGGCTTGCCTCGGGATGCACACTGGGGTGCTGTCCAGGGAGCCCTGCACGCTTCACTGAGCTTTCAGTTAACCTGCTCTGCAGTTTCCCAGAGGAAATGGTGTTCAGAAAGCACAGAGTCAGACTCAGATGTTGAGGTCTTGCCTGTGAGAACGTGGGCATGTCGCACACTCCTAGAAGGAGCTGAATACTTTCTGTGCGGGATCATTTTTTTTAATTGCAGCATCATGACAGACTCCTTATTACAGGGGTAAAGTGATTACCAAGCCTTTTTTATGTATAGAATTGAGGAAATGTGCTTCATGCCTGTTAACTTTTTTGTAACTTGGGATTATGTGAAGCTTCCCTTTTTTATAGTTTGCTTTGATTTTGGCCGTGTGTGTATGTGTAGGAGTTGCATGCTTCGCCCTGGTCTTCCAGGATGTGACTTGGTGACTGAGGTGTGGGCGTTACCTTATCTCCTAAGACTTGGCATGATGATGGGGTGGGACGTCTCCCCCTGGTCTCCTGGGACATGACATGGTGGCCAGGGTGTTGCCCCAACCTCTAGGGACTTGGCCTGATGATGGGGAGGGAGGATGTCACCCTGGTCCCTCTACTCTTGTCTCCCTTCCCTACCTGCAGCTGCAGGGCTCCCTATGTCTGGATGGTGCACACTCAGTGAGGGCTAGCCTGCTTGAGCCTGGTAGGCACCTTGTAGGTCACCTGTTCTGTGTTAGCAGTGACAGGTGTCAGTGATAACTTAGTTTCCACAGTGCCTGTTCATGTCCATCTTGTTGAACTTGGAGTTGGGGCAGTAGCTGTAGACATGGGTGACTTGGGAGAACTAGTCACAGGAATTGGTAGGTGAATGTAGTAAAGAGGCAGAGGAATAGGAATATGTTTCAAACTTCCTTCAGGTTTCTTAATTTCTGGGCATGTCCTCAGTTTCTCCATCTCCCTTTGTGTGCCGAGGGTGAAATGTGACAGTGGGATATGTTTCTTCTGCTCCAGAGCCTAAGGGCCTGGTCTTTTTGTGGTGCTGCCGTGCACGCCTGCAGGTAGGAGCTGCGCCCCTGCAGAAGGCAATGCTGCACGGGCATTTGGTGTGTGGCCCTGCACCTGGTGTGTGGGTAGCCCTTGTGTAGCTCACCTGGTTCAGGAGCATCTTTTCCTTGAGCAGCTTGATAGCAGTTCTCACCAGCTTGAGGTTCTGAGATGCTTGGAGTCCTCTGCAGCTCTAAGTGTGTGAACTTCCCTTTGGACAAGTCTGCATGTTGTGACATACTGTGGGACCCTTTTGTGAGTGGAATTGCATGTGTTCTGTGTGAGGAGCCTTTCTGGAGCTCTCTTGGTGTCGTGAGATAACCAGTGCAGGTTCTTTTTTTTTTTTTTACAAACAGCAGCCTTCATAAACACTGTCCTCACTACAGAAGCCTTGCCATGCTCTCTTGTCCTAACCCCAAGCATCTTCTCTTTTCTGCCATGCTCCTGTTGCCAGCGAGGACCTGGGGGAGTTCATGGAGTCAAAAGGTGCCAGCAGTCCTGGGATCCTGGTGCTGACCACTGGCCTTAGCAAACCCTTCATGCGCCTGGACAAGTACCCCACGCTACTCAAGGAGCTGGAGAGACACATGGAGGTGCTGCCTCCCTGAGCCCTGGAGCAAGGAGGGATGGCATGGGTCAGACTGCTGTCAGGAAAAGTATCATTAGTGATTCATTTTAGAACCCAGAAGCAACAGAGATTAGAGTTCGTAACTTAGTGGATTTTCAAAATGATTTTGTTTAATGTGACATTTTTCTCCTTATTCTTGTTCAACAAGAAAACATTTGCCTCTTTGCCTTCTTTGTTCTCTCATTTTCCATTGCTGTTAGGACAGTTTCCAAAAGCTAGAAACTGATTTTCAAATGGTATTGAGGTGACATATCAGGAACATTTAGCTATGAGCAATAAGTGCCAAATTGATGGAATAATCATAGTTAAAGAGTCTTTTAAGGAAGTGTTGTATTGATCTTAGTTTTGATTAATAAGTTGCAGACCCAACAGAAATTCAGGGTCCAGGCATTCTCTAGGCTTGGGCAGGCAGACCTGTCTGTAGACAGGACGGGTGGTCAGGCCTCCCCCACAGTTGCTGAGCATGGCTTGGCCATTCTACAGCTAAGAATCAGAGATGTGCTGCAGAAGGTGGTGACCGTGTTCAGCAAAGCTTCCTTTATAGCACAGACGTTTGCTGACCTCTGCTCTTGGCTGTTCCCCTGAGCCCACTGCTCCATTGTGCCTTCAAAGAATAAGAATTGTCACCATAATGCTGAGAAGAAAAGTGCTTGTCAAGGGACAAAAAGATTTGGAAAGGTTTCAGGCAAGGCTACAGAAAGAGAGGGCCTTTTTAAGAAAAGCTTTTGTGAAAGTTAATAGCATGTTTCTTTATCTAAAGGATTATCATCCCGATAGACAAGACATCCAGAGATCCATGACTGCTTTCAAAACCCTTGCGGTGAGTGGAGTGGAGGAAAGGGATCAGGGAGCAGGAAGGGAGGGAGGGAATGGAGGCCACTGGGGAATGCTGTTGGCCAGATTATATTGCTGTGTCATTTGCAGGTACGGATATGTAACAGTGAATCTCCCATCATGTACAACTATAACGTACCCACAAAACGTATGGGGAATAACCCCGGCAGTAAGCAGGCAAACTCACCATGGTTTCTTCCACAGACATGTGGTGGCAAGTGAATGTAGAATCGGCAGCTGGAAAGGTCGATGAAAAGACATTACTTGTGAATTGAATTCACTGTTTACTCAGACGCAATAAGAATAAAATGTGGAGCTGGGACTGTAGTTCAGTGGTAGATCTCTTGCCTCACATGTGTGAGACACTGGGTTCGATCCTCAGCACCCACATAAAAATAAGATATTGTGTCCATCTACAACTCAGAAAAAATTAAAAAAAAAATGTATGACAGCATTCCATGGCTAGGAAATTCTCTTGCTTTAGACAATTCTGTGGGCACCAGAAAGATGCGGTGATGATTGCTTCCTTTTGAAGAAGGCATAGCATAATTAATGCTGTGGTTACTTTGAAATTCTTGAAAGCATTTCACAACCTCCATGCACAGGTTCTCTGATGGTGTTCTGGGGAGTGTAGTGCTGGGGTTCAGTCTCCTCTGTTGTCGTGTTGTTTTGAGTTGTCCTTTATATATGGTGCAAATTGTACTTACCGTCTTTTCCTCTTCTTAGCCTTCTCTGTTGCAGACACTAATAAAGCCAGAACTGAAATATTTGTCTTGTCCGCCATATATTTCTTCTTCCTAAAAGTGGCAAAATCTGCCATTTTTCTAGTAGTGTTCGGCATTCCAGAGCAGTTGTGCACTTTGCTTCTCTTGATTCCGTAGTTTCAAAACTTGTTTTTCCAGACGGTAAAGCAAATCATTCCTTAGGTTATCTTTCTTAAGAAGTAAGACACAAAATAATAATTTTTTTAAGAAGAAGTAATGCAGTCAAACCTTAAGATTCTGGAGGCTTCTGTCTGTTTGAACAGTGCAATTCTGTGTCTTGCAGGCCCAGTGTCAAGATGTACGAAAAAGGAAAGAGCTTGAGTTGCAGATCCTGACAGAAGCCATCCGGAGCTGGGAGGGAGATGACATCAAGACCCTGGGCAATGTCATTTACATGTCCCAGGTTATGATCCAGTGTGCAGGAAGTGAGGTACTGCCGTTCAGGGGCACCACTGTGCCCTCCACCCACCTATAAGTTCTCACAATAAAGCATTTTGAAGGGATACCAAGCCAGGGCAGAGTCCACAGGAGTCCTTGCCCAGATCATAATTGTGCTCTAGTTTCTACCTCGACAGAAACAAAGAGGTTTATGGCACAGTAGAGGGCTGTTGACCAGTTTAGATCCACAGGACCCCCTTGTCCAGAGCTATGAACTGGAACCACGACTGCAGGATGCCAGTGTGTACAGACGGCTGCCCCAGGTCCTGGGGCTGCTTCCCTCTCGGGAATCTGTGGTTGTGGATGGTTCAGGTCCTTAGACTTTCCTCTTAATGTGTTTACTTTCTTTTTGTTTTAAAGAATTTAGCAGTCCAGGGTCTTCACCTGTGTGTTAAACGCTCTCATATGTTAAGGCTTAGCATAGAAGTGGTCATAATTTTGTTTCCATTTAATTTAGGTAATACGTTTTAGTTAGGAATATATAAACAGGAAATATAGTGCAATGTTTCATAGGGGTCTTAAAGTATTGTGTTCACATTTGTAAGTAGACCTGTTTTTAACAATTATTTGGATATTTGTTTTTTATATTAGGAAAAGAATGAGAGATACCTACTGCTCTTCCCAAACCTTCTGCTAATGTTGTCTGGCAGCCCCAGGATGAGTGGTTTCATCTATCAGGTAAAGCGTTTGGAATTGTGTTTCATTGTTCATGTGGCCCTGCGCGTCATTCAGGCTGGCTTTGAACTTTAGCATCTGCCTGTGTGTGCCATGTGCATCCAGCTCCTCCTGGTTCAGTGTGGCTCTGCAGATGTAGGTCAGGGTTCATTCCGAGCAAAAGGGAAGGAAGAGATGTGTTGGTGGAGTGGCCTTGAAGCACACTGGTTGCTGTGGTGCTGTCAGTCCGTCTGGGTTTGCCTTCGCTCTGTGGGACACAGGCTGGGCTGAGGCTGGCATCTGTTGTGTGACGTACAGTGCCCGCATCTGCACCAGCACATGTGCTACCATTTGACCTTTCGTTACTAATCGTTCCACTGGTTTTGTTTGAGAAAGTGGGAGAGCTGCTTTGAGAAGAAACCCTCGGGGCCCTTTTCTGCTGCTGCTCTGATTCACAGTAGGGGTGTTAAGTAGCATCTGTGTGTCTGGGAGATGCTCTTGGCAGTTTTCAGTGATGACTGTCGGTTAATACCTCCACCTCTGTTTCCAGAGACTGGCTGGTTTCCAGATGTGCCTGTGAGGGAAGCTGCATCTTTGTTTTTTCTGGGTGGCATTTGTTTGTGTGTGTATTTTGTTTTGTCCCAGTAAGGACTGGAGCATCCTAAGTCACAAGGAGATGTGACTTTTGTCACTTGAAAAGAAGACACACTGGCACTTATTCCAGAGTTGGGTGAAGCCTGGTGCTGCCCCAGCCTGGGATGAGCCTGGTCCCATGACAAGGTGGCCTTGCTGTTGCACTGGTATTTCACCATCAGGACCCCACCTTCCTGTTTTCCACTCAGTTTCCCAGGGACCTCCCTCTCCCGGGTGCAGGGAGCCCTGGTCTGTGTCATCAGTGCTCATTCCCACTCTGGGAACACAGGCTTTGGGGCTGAGGTCCTGTACGCTGCCCCTGGTGTGCCAAGTGAAACAGGAATCCGCAACTTCGCTTTCTATAGCACCTCACACACCTGCCAACAGTCTGTGTGCCTGAGGGTTCTGGGAAAGGGGCACAGTCTGGCCTCAGTGTTGGTCAGCTGCTGTCCTGCTTGCTGTGCTTCGGAACACGGCTCCTGAGCCTCACATCACTGACGCTTTGGGTTGGATGATTGTTTGCTTAGGCGGTGGGGTGGGAGGGATGTCCTGGTGCCGTAGGGTGTGGTGGCCTCTGCCTGCCTGATGTTGGGAGCATCTGCAGGTTGTGTCACCACTGCATGTCTGGGGACATCCCTTGTATGTCATGGCAGTTCTGTGTCTGGGGGTGCTGCTGCAGTTCAGCCCCTCTGCTGACGGTGGCTCCAAGGCAGCTTGACTCAGAGCACCGTCAATCTCTCCTAAAGGCCTCATCCAGTTGTGTGTCTGTGTGCCCAGGGCAAGCTGTGTGTTTGAAATACCAGGCGATGGGCACAAGCCGTAGTGTTGTCTGTCCCAGCCAGGGAGGCAGTGTGGCCCTCTAGTGCAGACCCTGCTGTTGTGTTCTGGAGGGAATGTTTGAGCATTGCTGGGGCTAGCTCTGCCCTGTGGATGGGCTTCAGCCCGCTGCCTGCCGTGGTGTGTCTCAGCGGTGCTTCCTGCTTAGATCCCTGCGTCCGCAGATGGCGGCCTGCCCTGTCGCGCTTTAGCACAACCACTCTTTTCTCCTCGGCCAGATGCATTGTAGCTGGTAAGGCAGCTCCTGTGCTTGACCCGGTCTCCTGCCCTGCTTCCGCCTTCACTCTGAGAGCCTGCTCCCTTGTGAGCAAATGCCTGCCCTTCCCTCAATGTGTTCTTTGAAACAGCAGAGAGGCCCTTCAGTTTGTCCTACTAGGTCGCGTTTTTACATCTTGTGTTTGTTTAGAGTGATCCAGCAGCTGGAGTTTTTCTGGTTTTTATGCTCTGCCTTTTTGAACACTCTTCGATCTGTGTGCTGATTCCTTCTCTGAGAGTTTTCTTCATATTACCCATGCATAGTCACAAGCAGTGTGTGACACCCTTGCCACCTCCAAAGTCATTTAATATTTATTTTAATAATAGTACTTTTTTATTAGAAAAGCACTAATTGCATTTTTTTGTGGGGGGGTCTTTTTTAGGGAAAGCTACCAACGACAGGAATGACAATCACAAAGCTTGAGGACAGTGAAAATCATAGGAATGCGTTTGAAATATCAGGTGATAGGCACAAGCCATGTGTGTGCTGTCTGTCCCTGCCAGGGAGGCAGCCTGTCTCTTGAGTGCAGACCTTGCGGACACATTTTGGAGGGTGACGTTTAAGCATTGTTATGGGTGTGTGCATGTGTGCACTTCCTGCCTGGGTTTGCACATCAGCCTTTCTTCTCCTTTCCAGGGAGCATGATTGAGCGGATACTGGTGTCGTGCAACAACCAGCAGGACCTGCAGGAATGGGTGGACCATCTACAGAAGCAGACGAAGGTCACATCTGCAGGCAACCCCACCATCAAGCCCCACTCCGTGCCATCTCATACTGTAAGGGCTCCCGCCATCTCCTCCTCCCAGCTCTGGGCAGTGATGGCCTGTTGGGGGACCAGCTGTGGGCACCTTTGTGCTGCAGCCCTCATTGGGCATGCTCACAAGTTGGTTGACATTTGGGGGGCATGTGGCCTTTGCTCAGACCTGGCACGGTAGTTGCTACTAAACCCCCAGGAAGCACTGTCCATGGATGATTTTTCTAAGAATTTCAATTGCATTTGTTATGTTTGATTAAAAAAAAAACAACAAAAACCAAACAGAAAATGATGGTAGTGATGTGAAGGGCCCAATTCATGTTCAAGACATAAAATATGATTTTTGACTCACTATTTTGATTTTAAGAAATTTATTTTTCACTTTTAGAAGCTCAGCATTTCTTTAGAGAGAACTTCTCAAAGTGAATCAGCACCAAAGATCCAGTATTTAACCCTCTCTCTACTGGTGTTTGAGAAGAACTTGATGTCTAATTAACATCCATCATCTTTATCAAATAGTATTTAAAAACTGGGTAGACCTTGGAAAGAGTGACCTCGGGTTACACAGCACTTGGAATTTGGATTTTCTCACATCTTCATTAGGTTTTAGGATAGTTTTTACTAGTAGTTCATTGTTCCTTTAGTGGTTCACCACTTTCTTTAGGTGTGTTTATGGGGGCTCTGACTGCCCAGCTTGAGTCTTACACTCACTTTAGCAACAAGCACCCTCTTCTGACTTTTCCAAGTCAGGGGGTTAAGCCAAGCATTACCTGCTATGGCATTATTGCCAGAAGGAGTGTTTTACATAATGTCGTCCACTGGTGCTGTTCAGTGTGAGCAGCTGATTTTGTAGTCCCAGCTTGGGACTTGCAGGGGCCAGCTTGGGAAAGTATAGGAGGCCGTGGTTCCCACTTCTGGGCATGGACACTGGCACCATGAGGCCTTCCATTCAGCCTGTATTCCCATGTCATGAACGTCTTGAGAGAGTGGCCCCCAAGTTGCCACTCGTCCCAGCTGCCTGTGCCGCCTCGTTGGCTGACTTGAGGCCACTGGTTCATGCTGATTGTCACTTCCTTTATCCAGCATTTTATTATTTCACTGTCAGTGTGAATGAATTGTGGGGGTGCAGGTTTCAGGAATATGAGCCTTATTAATAACACACCCTTATAAAAATTGGATTTTGAAAAGCTTTATTTTCACTAAAGTTTTCCAGGAAAAGTCGTATTTTGTTTTATCCTAGATATTGCCTTTTTATGTCAAGGACCAGATTGTACCTGTTTGGGGCTTTATAGGCCTGTGTTGCAACTTGACTTTGCCCTTTTAACGTGAAAACAGCCATAGATAGGACTGGACCTGCTTGCTGTGCCAGGAGATGTTTCTTTCCTTCCTTCCCTCTCCCTCTTCCCCCTCCCTCTGCACAGCAGCCAGGCCCTGGTGGACTGGGCAGGTTGTCCGCCCCACCCCCACCCCCACCCCCAGGCACTGGGCTGGCTGGGCCTACATTACCAGGGAGTAAATCGTGACTGGGGAGTCACCTTCCCCCTATCGTCAAATTCCCGTATAGGCAATGCCAGTTCTCTTAGGAAGTTCTGATGCCTGTGGAAATGCCTTTCCAAATGTGGGAGGCCAGGCTTTAGTCCATGGTGCAGAGCTTCTTTCTCCCAAGTAGAGCAAGGTGTTCCTGTAGCTGGCCGTGCCGGCAGCCCTGTGCCAGAAAGCCCTGGGCCTGGTCCAGAAATGGATCACTAGCTTGTCTCCCGGAGTCTAAGGAACGGGGTGAGGTGCAAGTGCTCAGGTCTGATGTTGACTGCCCTGGTCTCATGCTGTCTTCTCTCTTCTCACTTTTGTGTCCGGCAGCTCCCCTCCCATCCCATCACCCCATCCAGCAAGCACGCAGACAGCAAGCCCGTGGCGCTGACGCCTGCCTACCACACACTCCCCCACCCCTCCCACCATGGTGCCCCACACACCACCATCAGCTGGGGGCCCCTGGAGCCTCCGAAGACCCCCAAGCCCTGGAGTCTGAGCTGCCTACGGCCTGCGCCCCCTCTCCGGCCCTCAGCTGCACTCTGCTACAAGGAGGTAAGGTCCTTTGGGCACCCACACCACCAGCCATTCTCTGTGTGTGGGATCGTTGTTCTGTGCTTCATTGGTTTTTTTTTGTTTTGTTTTGTTTTGTTTTGTTTTTTGATGGGGGGTACTGGGGATTGAACCCAGGGGCACTCCACCGCTGAGCCACATCTCCAGCCCTATTTTGTATTTTACTTAGAGACAGAGTCTCACTGAGTTGTTTAGGGCCTCACTAAGTTGCTGGGGCTGGCTTTGAACTCGCAGTCCTCCTGCCTCAGCCTCCCAAGTGCTGGGATTATAGGCATGTGCCACCACGCCCGGCCATTCCAGTTTTTGTTTCAGTGAATTCAGATATGAAAATCCCATGTTTCTGTGACATAGAAAATGCAAATTAGTTTCATGAGAGCTGTGAAGGAGAGTCACCTTGGTTCTTACCATTCCCTCTGCTGTGCAGATCTTGGGAGATTGGGAGATGGGTGCACACCTGCTGGGCAGTGTCTCCTGCAGGAGCTGGGGAGGGGCAGGCCCCAAGCAGTCATGACAGGTGGGCCCCATTCTTTCCTTTTGAGATGCTGTCCAGGAGTCCTGGAGCAATTTGGGAGGAAGAGAATATTTACAAATGAAAACGGAAATAGTTGCGTATGCCTGCTCCTCCTGGACTGTGAGGAGTTTTGGTGCATTCTGCAGCCTTCTTCCTTCTAACTGGGTCTTGTTCTGTACACAAGGTGTACCTCCTGTCAGGTGCCATCCCTAATAAGCCCCTCTTCCCTGAGCCTGCCCTGAGGAGGAGCGTCTTGGGAAGTGCACCCTGAGGAGGCTGGGCAGCAGTGTGAGCATGGGAGAAGCGAGCATGTTATGACGTAGAATGTGCACACTTGTGCTTGTGAGAATGAGTCCACAGATGTGAGTGTGAGGATGAGAACAAGTTGGGTCCCAGTGAGCTTGTGCTAGGATGAGCGTGCTTACAAGTGTACAAGATGAGTGGGCTTGTGAGTGTGAGAATGAGAGTGGGCTAATGAGCATGTGTGTGGGAATGAGTGTGAAGGTGCGAGATGAGCATGCTCGTGAATGTGAGAGGGAAAGCGAGCTCGTGAGCATGTGAGAATGTGGTTGTGAGTGTGGTATTAGAGTACGGTTGTGAGCACAGGCATGGGCATGAATGCATGAGAGTGAGTGTGCAAATGAGCATGGTTGTGTGTGGTGACTGCTGCATCCTGGCCTTGAGCCTGCTGTCCAGCAGGGGTAGACCTTCCTCCTTGCCTTCCAGCACAGTGTGCATGCCACCTAAGGAATTTCAGTCAGTTCTTAATGAATTTTTGCTTTTATCTTGGATATCTTGCTGAGAGTTGTGCCCAGACAGAATTTTTAAATTGTGGGTAGCTGCTTGAAGGATATTGATGTTCTTTGTTGGTGTATGTTCTTTGTGATATAAAGAAAACATGAGATAATGCAGGCAAGCACTGATGGAGACAAATATTGTGGTAAAACTGCTGGATAATGGAGTGGAGGGCGAGGGAGGGTCTGGAAGCAAGCCTGAATCTGGCTGTGAGTACTTCTAGATGCCACAAGGAGAAGGGTGTGCGTTCTATGCTTACAGCTTGCTCTTCCCAACACCTCTGAGCACTAGTGAGAAGTCATCCCTAGGAAGAGAGTTGACGAAGGAGCCGGAGCCCCCTGGAGTGCTGCCAGTCAGGCCATCCTGGTGGGTGCAGGGTATGGGCAGAGGTGCTGGATCCTATTTCCTGATCCCTGGTATACAGGTGCCCACTGGGCAGGGCAGGACTGGGCACTGACCTGTCCCGGGGTCTGGGCGTCTTCCTTTGAGTCGGGGAAGCAGCGGAGCCCACAGTGGACACGTTTCCTCTGGAACTGATTGCTGGGGCACTTCAAGAGCTTTTAAATGCTCATCTGTACAGAGAAGATGTCGAAGCTTTGCTCCCTCAGTGCTTTGAGTCCGTGTCCTGTAGCCCATCTCCCTGATTGCATGACTGAACTGCTGGAGGGCAGCCTTCTTTAGTGTCTCTGTCCAGCATATGCACAGCAGTTGAAACCTCACCTGCCCCTCCGTCTCCACTTAGTGGGCAGGGCCGGTTGCCCCTCCTGAGCAGGCACTGGGCTGGCTGTGCATGCCCCATAGCTGTCTCTGGGCTCTCGCTGTGCTTCTGCCGTGAGACTTTGGGTATTTTCCTGGAGGAACTGACTTGCCTTGGTTTCTTCATCTCTTTCTAGTCAGTTGTGCCAGGTGGGTCTGCTCTGTAGTTGCCAACTGCATCTCCTGGCTGCCTGTCCTTTCTCTCCTACCAGTGGGGACACCTCTGCCACTTGCTGTCACAGGACTGGTGAGACCCAGGTAGCACAAGGGTTTCTGTTGGAGTTGAGGAAGAAGAGCGGCGAATGCTGAAGACACTTGTTGGTCTTGCTCGAATGTTCCCGGTTGGCAAAGGCCATGCAGGAGCCAAGGGAAGTGCGTGGCAGTTGCCTCGCCTAACCCTGGAGAGTGGCAAGTTTGGGCATCTCCAGTGTCTTCTGTCCTTTGTGTTTCCCCAGGATCTTAGTAAGAGTCCCAAGACCATGAAAAAGCTGCTGCCGAAGCGCAAACCCGAACGGAAGCCTTCAGACGAGGAGTTCGCCTTGCGAAAGAGTGAGTCCCTGTGCTGGGTGTGGGGCTGGGGGAGCATGATGGAGAGCGCATGCCTCCCCAGCTGCCTGCAGCAGGGCCTACAGCTGGAGGGGGGGCCCGTGGTGGGCAAGGAGGCAGTCTGCCTTACCCTGGGTTTCCCACACTGTGCTCCCGGGGAAACTCACACTGTCACCTTGGGACTCATAGAGCTCCTTATAGAACCAGAGGGAAGATCCTCTGCACTGCTTCTTGCTGGTTGGGATTTGCCCCATGGAACGTAGAGCAATGTCTGAAGATATTCTAGTTGTCACAGCTCTGTGAGGGCTACTGCCCTCAGTGGTAGACCAGGGGTATCACTCAGCATCCTGCAGTGTGCACAGAGAGCTCGTTGCACCTAGCATATGAGGCCCTGGTGACTCCTGGGAGGGGGCACAGCAAGCAGGTGGCCATCTAGAGGACTGTTCCTGGTGGGGACAGGGCATGCTCATTCCACCCTGGTGCCCCTGCCCTCTGGACAGAGCCTGCTAGCCAGCGGGTGCTTGTTGGTCTTCCACAGGTCTTGCAACTCTGTGGAGTCACTCTCCTTTCACTATACTCACTGGGACTCTCGGGGGTTTATTTCTAAAGAAGGCCCATGGGGGAGAGAGTTTTACTCAGAACTTGAGTTGGCATCGCCAGGAAAGGTGGCACCTTGGCCCAGCAGCTGTGATCCAGGTGCTAAGCAGCCTCCTCCCCGTTGGTAGCGTGAGGCCGTCTTAGTGTGAGGAAACCAACAAGACAGCAGCGTCCTTGGCAGCTCTGACGTGTTGCCCTCTCCTAGTCAGTCACTGGCAGACACCTCGCCCCTTCTTTGTGTTGGTGCGAGGAACATGGCTGTGAAAGAAGGAAACGTCCCTGTCCTGCTAGAGCTGAGGTTTTGTGGAAGACAGGAGAAACAAGACGAGTAGGCTCTGAGTGCACGGTCTGGGGAGTGCTCAGATGTGGGGGCTGGGGGGCCTCCCAGCAAGGGCAGCATCTGAGGAGAGGCATTTCGAGCTCTTCTGCCCTGGCTGCAGGCGCCAGGCAGGAGCTGCCGAGGAGTGGGGGACTGGCGATGCAGAACCCTTGCAGGCACCCCAGGCAGTGTGCCGCCGCAGTGTCCAGAAGCGTTGCCTACTGCATGAGAGCAAGTGGGCTGAGGCGACATGGAGCCAGGCAGTGAAAGTGAGAGGGGATGGTGGTGGGACCAGGTTGGTGGTGAGAGGGTGAAAGGGGGGCAGGTGTCAGAGGGGCTGAGCAAAGGTGGAGCCCATGGTCATGGTTCCCAGTGGGGTGGAATTTGCCCCAGGGCACATTAGAGGCTGTCTGAAAACACTCCCGAGGTCACAGCTCGGGGAGGGCTGCTGTCTTCCTTGGTAGAGAGCGCGTACGGCACAGCATCCTGCAGTGTGTGCAGACAGACTCCTCCTGCCCAGCAGGTCAGCAGTGTGTGGGCCCACAGGGCGTGCTGCTGGCTTACATGTGAGGCCTGTGGCTTTCAGCAGCATGGCCTTGGGGTGCGCTACAGGAGCTGTGATTGGCAGGGCAGGCATAGGTCTGGGGAGGTCAGGAGGATGGTGAGCACGAGACCCTCAGGAGACATCCAGGAGCAGTTGTCAGCTGGGTGGTGAACACATGCACAAGTTTGGGCAGATGGAGAGGACAAGCACTGGGGTGTCCGAGTGCCCTGTCCTGCAGTCCTCACAGGTGAGGGTCCAGAGAACCTGTGAGGCAGAGGACTGAAGGAGATTTTGTATATGTGGTCTCTGACAGTGCTGTGCATTGCAGGTGTGGGTCCTCCTCGCTGCTTTAAAGGCACTGATTTCCTAAGTTGTTCAGCCTTTTTTGCATCAGAATCCCAGTGTTGTTCTAGTGTGTGAAACAGCCCAGGCCACGCAACAAACGTGTGGTGTCCTTGCCTTGCATCTGCACCTGGTGGTGCAGGTAGATCAGCATGGCAGTTTGTTGGAAACCAGAGCTGTGTCCAGCTTCCTGCTTCATTCTCTGCCTTTGCTTGCTGTGTTTGTATTTGACGTGTCTCACACGAGCAGTCGGTTACACCAGCTGGACTGAGTCCCCACGAAGACACAAAGACCTGCGCCCCTGCAGGGAGCAACCTGCCTCTGGAAGTTCCCTTGCAGGAGCCCTCTGTGAAGGTGCACTGCTCCTTTCCGGGGGAGTGGATGGGTAGGGAGCCTCTTGGAAGATTGAGTCCACTTAGTGAAGTTTAGGCCTTCTCTTGGGAGCTCTTAAGTTCTTGCATTGTAATTTATTGTCTGGTAATGAGTATTTGGTTTGCCTGGTATATATTTTACTCTCTTAAAATGCCATTGAGGCTTTGTTGTTATATAGCTATTAATATTTTAGCCTTCTATTCTTTCCTCATTTTCTGTTAGAGTAGGTGAGCCTTTTAAAGTATGTACTCAAGTAATATTTTAGGAAAGAAACAGAAAAAGAGGAAGATAAATAAAACAGCTTGCCATTTGTGTGACACTCCTGGGTGCCAGCTGATGTGAGGGGCTGTGTCCCGTGCTGCTGCCACCGCATCAGTCTTTAACACTGTGCTCTTGGCGCCTGCTCGCAGTGGGGATACAACCAGTGTCCCTGAGCCTGCTTAGGGAAGGCTCTGTAGGGAGGCTGTAAGGAGTGCTGATCTGGCTTGTGAGTTTTGTAGATTGACTTCTGAGGAGGTAGGAATTTGCGTTAGAGGGAAGTTCCTTTTCAGGCCTCATCATACACCTTTCAGGGTCATCCCTTTCTGCTCCCGGAAGCTGGTGAGGCTTGCCTTCCAGAGCGCTGCCCACCTCTGCTGGTCCTGGTGTTCGTCAGGCTGGTTATGAGGATATGAGACTGGGCTCTTGCCAAGTGAGGTGGAATGGCCTTCCTTACTTGCCTCTGCTCTTTTGTGAGTTTCTTAGTCTTTAGTCCTTTTTTAATTTGTTGGGGAGGGGACTCCTTTGTTTAATGGATTAGCAAGCAGCCTCAAAGTTAGAATAGCAACCTTTTGCTAGATACATTACAGATAAAAATATTTTTCGAAAAACAAAAAATCCTTTTGAATATACCTATTTGTAGGTTTTAATAGGACAGCTACCTGACAAGGAAATAGAAGGAGGGCTCATCTTACCAGCTGGTTTTAGCCGAGGCAGTGCCTCTGCACACACCCAGTCCGTCTGGCCAGCCCGTGGAGTGTGGCTGTGGGACACGTGTTCGGTAGTGATGCGTCTGCCTCTCTTTGCAGGCACGGCGGCTCTGGAAGAAGATGCTCAGATTCTGAAGGTCATCGAGGCTTACTGCACAAGCGCCAAGACACGGCAGACCCTCAACTCAAGTAAGTTTCCCAGGAATGCACTGGGATGTGTGTTCTTGTCACAGTCTGAAGTTGCTCCATGGGCCTGAGCTGCTATGAGGGAGGTCGGTCTCAGGAATGTAGCAAGCAGCACACAGGGAGCCCCAGGTCCCTGAATCTTCTGAGCAGGATCTGAGCTGTGGACAGGGCAGCGGTTCTGCCCTGGGCTCTGCCACATTGGCAAAGCTTTCCCTGAGCTGTGTTCAGAAGGTAGTGGAAAGCTAGCGATTTCAGCCCATTATACTGGTGTGATACAGGGATTGGGGGCGGTGGTTAGCTCTTCAGAATTGTTGTTTGTTATCCAAAATATAAACCAGGAGCTATCAGGAGCAAGGCTTCTGTTAGCTTCCTTTTCTTTTTCTTATAAACATTTGGAAATAAGCACATACTAACTTATTTGGTAGATTTCAGCACCACAGAATTTACCCATGTCTTACGTGTAATGTTTAAGTGAAAACATGTCACTTAGTAGTATGGACAAGAAGGAGGTGGCTTTTTAAATCTCCCTGGCAGGTGTGAGGGCAGCGCAGTGTGGCGGCAGCTGGGCAGCAGTGCATGGCCCTGCGAGGGCCTCTCTACCTCAGTGGGCCTCATGGCCTGCTGCTCCTTAGGTTGGGGCTTTTCTTGGCCTTTGAGACCTGGTGGCTCCGATGTGACTTGGGCACAAAGCTGGCTTCCCCTGGGGTGTTTGGCAGATCACAGTTTCCTTCTCAGGCCTGCCTGCAGTTGTGCTGGTTCAGCTTAGTGTGTGTTCTCCTTAAACTGAGGCTGGAAACAGGAAAGTGGGGAAGGTCTTCCTGGCTGCTGCAGCTTTTGTCAGCGGTGGCAGCGGCTGTGACCTCAGCCAGCCATTAGGGGCCAGGGAGAATTGTGCATGGTCCGAACTGTTCACCATTTCAGTGTCTCCGCCAGTGCTGCGCCATAATGCGCTTAGGACATTTTAGACTTTTTACTAGTAGTCGGCACAGTTCCTGTTCTGTCCCCACTTGCTGCTGAAGGTGCCCATTGTAGTGACTGGTCAGAGGGATGGGAAAGAAGTGGGAAGGCCTGGGGACTCCAGCACACTGGAGCACCTACGTGTGTAGCTGAAGGGATTTGCCAGTGCAGACTGTTGTGCTTAAAGGCATTGCATTTTCATAATTTGTTAGTGATTATACTTTAAGTATAAGAGGCTATAAAATGTTGTCATAGGTTTTTATGAATTTTGAATTTGAGATTTTAAAAAATTAGTCTGCTGAATTTCAGTTACTTGAAGAAAATTTAACCTACTAGTCTCAGATGAAAGTCTGAGTCTCTCAGGGGCCTGTGAGCTTCAGGGGTCTAGCAGGGCCACCACAGTCTCCTGGATCAGTGGCAGCACCTGTGATGAGCGTATGGCTCTGCTACGCCAGCTGTTCAGCTTCCACAGAGTCTTTCTTAGTGCCGTGTCCACTTGTCCCACACAAGAAAGCATTGGTCGCTACTCTGATTTTTGACTTTTGGTTGATACTATGTGCAGAACTCCCTGGGGCAGAGAAGATAATCAGCCAAAACGCAGCCTGAGCCTCCCAGCACAGGCAGTGATGAGACGTGCATGTCTGCAGGAGGGCATGCTTCTTCCTGCAGGAAAGGCTTCCTTCCTTCTTCATGTGGAAATGCTCATGGTGCGGCAGACCTGGCATGTCAGTGCAGCAGCTTTTAGAAGGGTTTATTTTACCAGAATTCAGCTCTGTTCATTTTGGGCCGAGAGGCCTAAGCATCTGAGTATTCATTTCTTGCTCAAGGAAGAAGTGGCCTGCACAGACTGCGGAGGCTTAGGTCTTGTGCAGTCTGCACAGAGGCTACTTGCTGCTGTGGCTTCTAGCCCCCATCACAGCCCTGTCTCTCCAAGGAGGCCCTTTGCAGCCCTGCATGCTCTTATGCCCAGCTGCCTGCCAGGTTCACTGCTCTCCATTGCCAGCTGTTCCCTGCCCACTGCCATTCTCCTCTTAGCATAGTAGCGTCGCCAGTTCATGCCTGTCATCCTGATGGCGAAGGGCCTGCACCAGGGTTGATGACATTGTGAATAGACTCGGCCTCTACTCTGGCGAGCCCCGTAAGCAGTAGTGGAAGGTCCAGGCGCCCTCTTAAATCCCTTTCTCCACTCTGAACCCTTTGCACGGGTTGTGGGTTGATACGGTAAGTTTAGACCCCCGCTGGTGATGTGTAGCTTGGCAGAGGTCACTGAAGAAGTAAGTCAAAAATCATCTGATGTTATTTTTGCACTGAATGGATCCATTCCCTGAATAAGAAGTAGTTTCAGCTGCATAAATGGTACCTTTTGCATATAATGTCCCGAGACCATTTGTTAATAGAAGTAGTTAATTGTCAAGCATTTACAGAATTATCATTTGGACATGGGAAAATCTGTAGGAAATTTTTTAGGTGGGTGCTTTATCTTAAAAAGGAGCAATTTATAAATAATGTTGGCTTAGGTTTATTAAAATAACTGATCTAGTATGTTCTGAGGGTTGTGCTAATAATGAAGTTCATTATTTGAAACCCAGCCATAAATGAGGAGAAATAAGCATTGTTGCCATTTTTTTAACAATATTTTCTCTTTTCCTTCTCTTCCCATCACCTTTTGCTTTTGTTTCATGTTTTGGTTGTGGCTCTTCCTGTCCGTCCCTCCTCATCCCACCTCTGCCTGTCGCACCTGTCACTCCACCCCCGTCTTAGCATGGCAAGGCACTGACCTGATGCATAATCACGTCTTGGCTGATGACGACCAATCAAGTCTAGACTCCTTGGGTCGTCGCAGTAGCCTTTCTCGTTTGGAGCCCTCAGACCTCTCGGAAGACTCTGAGTATGACAGTATATGGACAGCCCATAGTTACAGAATGGGTTCTGCATCTCGTAAGAGCTGTTGCTCATATATCTCTCACCAGAACTAATGCACTTCTGAGCTTTTTCTTAACCAATGCTTGTTGTATCGCAGCCTGCTTTTCTTAGATGTTTCTTGCTGTTCCTTGTCTCTTTTATGTGATATTTTAACAACTTTTGAGAGTGTTCCTGGTATTTTCCATTGTACCTCGTGGAGGCTTAATTGCCAATCGAGTATGCATTCAAATTTCTGCCTGTTGAGGAAGATGGTGGGTTCACATGAGCCTGTACCAAGGGTGCTTTTCCCAATGGAGCATTGTTTTATACAAACTCAAAATGATTTGGATTTTTTTCAGTGTAGCACCTGTCTCATTTCTTTTTGGATACAGCTATATGGACACTTTTGTATTTTATACCAGAACCACACAGGTTTGCGATCTTAAGTGCCAGCAATGTGGAGGCGACTCTGCCTTACATAGGGACCTAGGTTTTTTGTGTAACAATTGACCAAGTAGCTGTGGTGAGGCACTGAGAGGAGCATCTGTAATGAGGCTCCAAGTGCGAATGGCGCGTGTCACGGTGCCATGCAGTGCTGTGTGGCTCTGGGCCTGGCAGATGCACAGAGGGTGGGTGTTGCATTTTTCAGAGCTTGCCTTGACCCCCACAGCTCTGTCCTCTCGTGTGTCCTGCATGTGGTGTGTGGGGAGCTCCCCTTTCCAGAGGTGAGCTCACAGCTGCAGTGCAGTCACTGCTTGTAACAGCACATTCCCTGCCTGGGGTGACTGTGGCCATGGCACTGAAGGTCCGCACTGCTCTGTGCAAGGCCCCTGCACTCCCACGTTAAGCCACAGTCGAGCATCTTGCCCTGCAGCGTAGGCTAGGCTGTGTGCAGAGCGCTCAGGGTTGTGTGCTTGGCTTCCGTCTCGGCCAGCTGCCCCTGACACATCCACACTGCGCTGTCTGTGAGAGCGTGAGCACACCATTGCTTGCAGCAGCCAGCTGCAGTGAAACTCTGTTTACAGCCCGGTCCGATAAGCCGACACCTCACCGTGTGGGCAGGGAAGGTGCACGAGGCTGCCAGGTCCCTTGGAGGAAAGCTCCCTGCCTTCCTGGGATTGGTTGTAAGGAGTTTTCACTGGCCTCCCTCGTGCTGATCTTGCTTGAGAGAGACTGAATGTGGTGTGTTGCATTCAGTTCTGCAGCACACCCACACCTGATCATGGCTTTGGGGACAGAACTGTCTTCTCCCCAACCCGCTGTTTGGTGTTAAAATGGAACCTCATAGTTGTATTTTACCTGTCCATTGGAACCACCTTCAGAAACAGGATGCCATGGTGAATCGGGAATAACGTTGTTTCCTTTCTAGGGCGCTGGAGTTCCAGGTGGCAGTGGTGTCTTTCCCACCACCCCTCGCCAGGCCAGTGTGCTCGGTGTCGTGCAGAGCCTGCTCTGACACCGTGCCGAGCCTGGGAACGGGCCCTGCTGCTTGCCCACCAGAGGTGCTAGTGAACTCCTGGCAGGGACATGCTGCTCAGAAAGCTGGGGGCCATGTCTGGCTGAGGCACAGACCCTCGGGCACCATTGACCCCGATGCCCGTGTGTCCCACAGCCACAGAGCTGCTTGCACCAACTGGAGATTTCATATTTTTGTATTAGTTAGTAAAATAAGAAAGTAGAGGAGCAGTCTTCTGGAATTAGCACCCAGTATTAATCTCTAGAGGTTTGCATATGTTCAGCCAAATAGCAAGTGGAGGTTTTTGACAAATCTAATACAAAGTTTATATACTTACCCAACATCATACAGTGGACAGAGAGGCCAATATATATATATATATTTTAATATTACACAGAGTAGTGCTCTTCTCTGGAATTCACAGAATGCCTGCTCTGGGAACTGCAGTAACTCGTGCAGCGGCGTCGCTGCCTTGGCTGCGCCTCAGCTGGCGCAGGTGCCCGTTAGTGCTGTGAGCGCCACCATGGGGTGCAGCCGCAGCACTTGAACTCTTTCAGCCCAAGTCTCATTGGTTGCTGTCAGTTTCTGTGCACCGAAGTTCTGATGTTCCACCATCTTTTCTTTTTGTACCAGTCAAAGCCATTTTGATGATTTTTGTCGATGATGAGACACTACAGAATAATAGCCTGGCTTCTTCTTTATTTGAATTCATTTCAAAGTCTGACACCATTGGCTGTTGTGACCTGGTTAGAAGTAGTGCACAGGCCTGGAAGATGGTCTTCGTGTCGCAGGTGACAGACGTCCAGAGGCCAGCACACGTGCGTCTGTGGAACGGCAGCCGTGCTCACCCTCACCCCTCGGGCTCTGTAAGCCTGCCTTCTGTGTATGCTTGGTTTCACGACGGAAGGTGAAGGCTGAGCCAGGAGGCAGGGCTAGGCCAGCGTCAGACCCTCTGCAGATGTTCCCATTGAACTAACATGCGCCAGAAGTATTTAATACGCTATATAATTATGTGTTTTGCCTAAAATTGCCAAAACACAGTAATGTGTATATAGTAGTATAAGATCTTGAAAAAAATCTATACATTGTGCTCTTTATCTGTGAATGGGAAAGCCATTTTTAGTACATGACTGCCATTGGAAACTCACTTGGATGTACCTCTGAATGTTGCATTGTATTGTACAGTATGCATATTATTGTTTGTGGTTGCATATGGCAATGAAGTGTTTGTTTTATAAAAAAGACATGTTATGTACAGTTGAAATAAATTTTGCATTTGCTAGCCCGTGGCTTTTAATATTTGTTCCATGGGGGACGGGAATAGCAAGTTTGCCAACTAACACAGCAGGGCTTTTCTCCCCACCGCAGCATCTCCAGGACAGGCCAGGCACGGGCCTCGAAGGTCTGCCTCCACAGAGGAACTGGAGCTTCTTAGGGCAGCTGTGTACTGGGCAGTACAGGGTCACTCCTGACTCATTCTTTTGGTTTACAGCCCTTTCTTTTTTTAAAACAAGTTTTTAATCCCTAGAAGGTCTGTCTTCAAAAGGAAGCATTGTTGGTTTGGGGGCACAAATGGAAAAAAGTACTATTTTAAATTTTTAAAATTTAAACTAAAGTCAGTGTTTTCCTTTTGTTTTACAAAGTGCATGCTCATGACTCAGAAGAAGAAAGCAAAGCAGAGTAAAAGGAAGGAAGAAAGTTCCTGGTGTAGTGCAGGGCTAGGAGAGCTTCAAGGGAAGAGGCCCGCCTTCTTTCCCCAGGAAGGAAAAGCGGGCTCGAACCGTAGAGCCAGGGAACAGCCTGGTCTACATGAACTTGGAGAGTCTACCAAGTATGTTTTTAAGTGGAATGCTTGGTTCCCTTCTGAGAGTCATCTCAGTAGTGATGGAGTTAATGCAGACTGGGGAAGGTCACAGGCTTAAGAGGGAAGGCCCCAAATGGACAAACCGCTGGCCCGTAGGCAACTGCTCTTCTGAGTGCTCTTCTGCCACTCTTGGGCTTTTGGTGCAGGCAGACCCGCACGTGCATGCACACACCTCACCCCTGCCGTGTGCCCCCCCCCCCCCCCCCCAGTATTGTTCCAGCGGCCAGGATGGCAGCAGAAACAGGTTGTGGAGCCCCAGGTGATCCCTGCTGCTCTGCTACAGCCTGGGTATGTCACCTCATCTGTAAGATGGAATTGCTAGACTAAATCCATGTTTTTCAAACTAAGGTCCATGGTCTCTGGGGACCTGTGACTACTGGGGGAAGGTTCTGAGATGTGGCTAATGACATGTTCCCATTGGATCACACCTTGAATGGAATGGATGCTGCCATGGGGACCCAGAGGCTACTCGTGTCTATCGCCACGTGGCACTAGTGCCCCTGAAGTGACGTTGTGGAAATTGTCACTCAGCTGTCCCAGCAGGCCTTGAGAGGTGGACACTGTGTGCCTGTAGGCACATTCTGAGAGTCCACCAGTTTGAGGAGTGCAGGGTTGGTGCTCGGTACAGATCAGTGTTGTGTTGCATTACGTTTTTCTTATTCCCACCTCAGTACAAATGGAGTAACTCCTGTGACAAGTCAGCAGTTCTGCCTGTGCATGTGTCTGAGGCCCATTTGTGGGGTTTTAAATAAAGTGCTAGACCATTCTTTGCTTTTTGTGCTATTAAGTGCTTTTCCTAGCCAAAGTAATTCAGGAAAATTGTGTCATAGTGCCTCTAAAAATTCTTTAATAATATCTGACTCAACTTGTTAGATCTGTCTACTTTGGTTTAGAAGTAGCCAACTTATTTATAAACCTGGTTAGAAAATATTCCTTTATTTTGTTGAAAGACTTCTTTTTGTCATTTAGAAAACTAGCTTCTGCTGCAATGGGCAGAGGATTCGCGTTGCAGGAATCCTCGTACAAACTTCTGCTTCCTGCGCAGGCCTCCTGCTCACATCAGATCTGCCAGCAGCACTGTTTCGGGTGCAGAGCAGTTAGTGCGTCTGTACATGCTCTTGAACTCACACTTATTAGCCATGGAGTTCTTGTGTGCCTTTAATGAATTTGCAAAAGTGATGTCAGTGTCGTGCATGTGCAGCTGTTTACCAGTCCTCGTGGGTTGTAGTTGCTCAGATTAATTCTGTTCCTCAATGAAATTTGAGGCATTTATCCATGAATTTGGTGAGAGATCGTGGCAAAACAGCATTGAATCCTCAGCACAGCACTGCAGTGATGGCAGCGAGCCGAGACTTGAACCAGCATCACCCTGGTGGGGGACCCTCACCTCAGCACCTCCTTTCTCGCAGCGTGGTGTCCTTTGTGACTGTATCTCACTTGTTTGTTAGCCATGTGCACATGTAGAGTGTAAGCTGCCTGAGTGCATTTACACGAAACCTTTGCACCTCATCTTCCTCACTGATCTTTTTGAAGATGTGTGTTGCTAGTCGAATGGGACACGTTCCCCACGGACGCCCCTTTTGACTCTGAGGTGGTCGCCAGTGGTCTGAACCCAAAGCAGGGCTCTCAGGGAATTGGTAACTGTGGGAAACTCCGAGTCTGCCAAACTGTGTGCCTTGACCAGCTTACTTGTCTTCACAGGAGAGATTAAGTGGAGCTGCTTGTTGTCTACACTGGGGTGTAAACATCTGAGTTTTTGGAATCCATTGTTTTTCTGGGCAGATATCACATGAATTAACTTTTCCTTTAAAGACAGGTGACTTCTGTGTTTGGATGAGAGGCCCCGGGGAGTTCCATCTGGCTGCTGCCAGTGCTTTCCTGCAGTTCTCTCTTGTGGGGCCTGGTGGCCCAGCAGCATGCCCCACCAACAGGAAAGGCCTAGAAAGAGGCAGCCTGCAGACCCTGAGACCTGGGTCACTGTGGAAAGGGTGGTGGCTGCAGCCCCTGCCCCCGACTGGGAGCACGACAGCCTGAATGGAAAGACTCTTTGAAATAGTGTAGACATTTACTTGTGAGTCTTCAGTGTACCTGAGCAGGTGGCCTTGACAGAATTCTAAGCACTGTGCTTGATCACAGACTGGATTACTGTCAATACCCAGAGAAGCCTCTCCTTCCACGGGTGTCAGAGGTGACTCTCACGGAGCATGTGCCGTGTGATGCGGCATTGTGCTTGACTGCTCACCCAGAGTGTCCTCTTCTACACCTCAGCTTGCTGAGGTGGACACCGCGTCCTAGGTTCTATCCAGCCTCCGCCCTTCTGCAGGGGACTTGCTCCTGGTACCCTTGATAGAGTGGGTTTTGCAGATGCACAGAGGGCAGCCCAGGGGGACTTGCCTGAGGCCACATGGGCTCTGAACCTCCACTGGGGAATGGCAGGCACTGCTTCCCTGACAGGGACGCTGGTCCCTCTTGGCAGCAACTGTCCCTCTTGCTCCCCATAAGAGAGTGCTGGGGAAGCTCTCTTTGCAATTCTGCCCTAAAATACTTGTACCGCCCTCGGTTTCCTTGGCAACTGGTGCTCAACAGGTGTGCTTCTTCGAGCCTGACAGACTTTGAGGAAGACAGAAACCCTGCGGCAGGCAGGCTTCCTGCCTCTCAATGGTCAGCCCAGGCAGGTGTGCTTTTCCAAGGACACCCCTTCCCCAGAAGCGCTGCAGGCGCCGGGTCCACGGTAGATTGTCCCTTCCTCCCTCCTGTATTGGTGTGATTTTCAAGACTGAGTGGTCCGTGCTGCACACTGTGGAGCTTTGAGAAAGTCTCCACTTCCTCCCATCGCTGGCTACGGCTCTCCTCCTTCACCTTCGGGGCCTGGACTGGTCTCAGAGCTGTTTTCTGAAGTGCCTCCCTGCCTCACGCGTCCCTGCTGGCCCTCGCAGGCTCCTGTGCTCCTGCCAGTTAATGGCATAAACGTTCCTCTGACGTTGTGAACAGTTTACTTTCTTTATTTAGAACAGTGCCAGGGAATGGAGAATGAAGCTTTTATAAAATAACCAGATAATGAATTTTACTTTTTCTAAATGCTGCACTGTTGTATTTTAATTTTTAGAAGTTGTGATGGTGTTAAATTTTTTAAAAATTGCATTTTTAAATTTATAAACACTCAGTGTTATGATGTGCGTGATCTTGTATGTTTTTTTTTAATTTCTAGAATGATTTAATGACTTAAAATTTGGTTGAGTATCCAGGGCAGTGTGGTCAGAACCTTTTAAGTTCCTTGCTATTGAAAATTTCTATGTTCAAAGATTGTGATCTAGATTCAGAAACAGAGTTGAATACATTGCAGAAAGGCTGGTGTTCCCTCTGCAATGCCGTGGGCATGAAGAGCCTGCGCTCCGTGGACAGAGGTGGAGGGAAGCGTGGGGGCGCCATCCCTGGGGTCGGGCATTCTTTGTGGGTGCGTGTAGGGGCTGTGTAGTCGAGCCCTTGCTTAGGTCTGCCATGGCATTCACCTGAGGTTTTTTTTCTTTAACAATCCTAGGTTCACGCAAAGGATCTGCTCCACAAGTGTTGCTTCCAGAAGAAGAGAAAATTATAGTTGAAGAAACTAAAAGTAACGGTCAGACAGTGATGGAAGAAAAGTAAGGAGTGTGGAGACGCGGTGTGGGAGTGGGCGTGGGGTTGGAGCTCCCCGGGGCAGGGGCTTACCCTCACCCTCAGACGTTCCTCCTGGGCTGGGCTTAGCCTCTGTGAGGATGAACCTGCCGAGCACAGAAGTGGGTTGTTGGTTAACGTTGTGAGTCCAGATGCCACAAGCTGGGAGAGTGCTCTGTGCCTCTGTGGGCGCAGTGCTGCTTCTGTTGACGTGCACGCCCCTCTGTTTCAGGAGCCTGGTGGACACAGTGTACGCGCTCAAGGATGAAGTCCAGGAGCTAAGACAGGTGAGTCGGCACTTCTTAAAATCTTCTTTTAAGAGAGAAAGAAGGAAAACACTATATCAGAATGGTGATTGTCCACAAGCAAAAGAAAGAAACTGAGAGAAGATCATGTGCTTCAGAGTTCCACCACAAAAGCCATCGGTCTTCTGTGAGTGTGGTAGACCAGGAAGTGTGCTTTGGAGTGATTCATTTAAACTCTTTGTAACTATACTGTTTTTGATGCCATAAGCCATCTCAAATCTTGTTGGAATAGTAATGTGGTCTAAAACCACATTTAACTGCCTAGTTAAAAACTCTGCTGGCCATGTGACTAGTCTTTCACAGACTGCCGTGTGCTTCAGTGATGCCTGACTGCCAGTGGCTAGGCTTGTGTGTGCAGGCCAGGGCTGGTTTGCAAGGAGGTGGGCAAGTGCTGGAGAGAAGCATGGTGTCTCGGTGTGCAGAGAGGCTGGCGCTCGCTGGCAGGATGTGCCCTCGCAGCTCCAGAGTGCCCCAGCGCGCCCCCACCCTGGGTGCGGGCTTCCCAGTCTGCACTTCACATACCCTGTGCTCACTTGGTCACTCTGGGGCTCGCTTGAGTTGCTGTTGCTTCCGTTCCTCTGATTTTGCAAGAAAGGCAGGGATGTAGCTGCTCCTCAGCCATCCTACCACTAAATGGTTTTCAGCCATTTTCTATGGTAAGCTTTGTCAAGGCTCCATCGCTTTTGAACTTAAAGAGGGGCCACCGGGAATGTTCCTCCAGCTGTGAATCTTCTGGGCTCCCAGGAGCGACTCCACCATGCCCCACACTACAGTGCGTGTGCAGACCTTTTGGCCTTGCCACCTGCCCCGCCAACACACGCGTGCATACACGCACACATGCATGCAGTTCCCCAAGGATGTAATTCAGAGGAAAGAGGCTGTGCTGAGTCCAAGAATAGTGAATGTGCTGTGGTCTGCTTAACTTGCAGGATAACAAAAAGATGAAGAAGTCTTTAGAAGAGGAGCAGAGGGCCCGCAAGGACCTGGAAAAGCTGGTTAGGAAGGTTCTAAAGAACATGAACGATCCTGCCTGGGACGAGACCAATCTATAAGGATGCCCTTTTTTCTTGTTAGAGACCAGTTACTAGGCCAGCCCACGTCCCTGGCCCCAGCTTGGGCGACATCCAGGACTGAGGACATTGTGTTCATCATGCAAATAGAAATGATCAAACTGTCACTGAAGAATCCACACATGAGGCATAGACACTGAGAGCCCAAGCAGCATTAACCTCTGCCAACATCTCAGTTACCTCATTTGCAGTAAGTGTGGTGACAGACTGAAGCCCTGGCTCTTCAGACGTGTGGCTGAATATATCAGTGGTGTGTCTGTGTACTTGTTGTAAATACTCCTCATCAAATGCACATCTGTGACTGTGCTGGGATCACCCCCTACCCAGACTTGCTTCCCTCTGATGTGGTCGTGAGGTTAGAGGTCACATCATGCACCCTTGACAGCAGAGCTATGGGGAGATGCCTTTGGCAGGTGTTGGATTGTCCTGCACCAGCCTGGTCCCCATGGCGCTGTGAGCTGATGTCCCACCCCGGCGTGCTGGACAGATTAACCTTCCTTGTGTCTGCAAGGGGACTCTGCACCAGTCGGACATCTTCCCTCAAGCAGGATTCCCGCCGTGGCTGGTGGCCACATGGAGGGCAGCCCTCAGCAGAATAAGACCAGCCCTAACTTGGGCACCTCCACGCCCCTGTCCTTGTGCAGTGTTTGCCCTTGCCATCGCTCCAGATCCTGGGATCATGGGAGTGCACTCTGGCATTTGGGCGGCAGCTCAGACTTTCCTTAGGCTTGTTTGGAAATGTGACAAGGTGCACAATACCATTCTCCCCTGAGAGAGAACTAGAACCTGCATGTGAATGTGCTCTAGATCACCTGTCGCTGCAGCCAGTGGACACAGGTGGGGCTGCCGTAGCCCCCAGGCAGGCGTGCTTGCAGGCCAGCGTCAGCCCCGAGGTGCGCTGCACCATCAGGTCTGCCTGTGTGCAGCGCTCGCTGGCAGTGCGCGTGCCACTGTCCACAAGAGCCGAACAGGGCGCCTGCAGTGCAGCTGAGCAGTGATCCTTAACCAAGGGAAGGACTGGAGTCCACCTACAGGGAGACCAGGGAGGAGACCCGTCCTCACCCAGCAGACTTAGGAGAATAAGTGACCCAGGCAATAAGTGACAATGACCACAGGAACTTGACTCTTTCTGCCTTCTCTGGGTCAGTTTTGAAGTGAGATGAACTCTAACCTAGAAAGTGTTGTATCATTTGTGTGTGTGTGTGGAGCTGGGGTTAGCCCAGGGCCTCGTGCATGCTAGGCAAGCGCTCTACCGCGAACTCTACCACCCCAGCCCTTCCATTTTGAGACAGGGTCTCGCTAAGTTGCCCAGGCTGGCCTGGGACTTGTGGCCCTGCTGCCTCAACCTCCTTACTCTCTGGAACTATAGGCATGTGCCCCACACCCGAACCAGTGGCAGCACCACACGTCCCACGTCCCACGTCCCACAGCCAGCCTGTTTGCATCCCACGGGACTGGTTACATTCTGGTGACCAGGCTGCCCTGTAACTGCAGCAGATCCCCTGCCTCTGGATGCTTGGTGCCAGGCGCCTTTGAGCTGGGGGCTTCCTGGTTCTTCCCCCACTACCCCTGCTGGTGCCCTGCATAGACTTGGATGCCGAGTGTCATGGGAATCACTCCCTACGAGCTGCTGGCTAGAATTGCCAACTTCCAGGACTTGGCATTTTAGTCCTCCATGCTGAGAAAGAAAAGATCAGGTTTTCTTTTTCACCAGCCCTGTGTTTCCAAGTGTTCTGGTGAGTGCATTTGCTGTTGGCAGACCTTAACTCAGGAACAACTCCCCACCATCTCTCTGCAACCGGAGACGTTGCGATGCCGCTCTGTTGAGAGTTAACTGAAGACCGTCCTCTCATGGCTGCTTGTGGCTGCCCATGTCCCAGGATGCTCTTACAGACCTGCCTTAACGCTCAGCTTGAACTATTTTGTGAGAATACTCATGTTTTTATCACCCCTGCCCTAGGCCGGGTGCCACCGAGGCCATGTCTCCACACGCCTTCCTGTCTGGGGACCCAGCATCTTCCTAGGCTTTCTAGGGGGCAGAGGACTTGAGTCTGAGAGCAGTCTTTCCCAAACCTGCTCTATCGTGCATCACTGTACCATTTCCGTGTGACAGGTGGGTAGCGTAAATGACAAAGGGGCTCCGCTCTCCAGGGCTGTTGACTCCTTCGCGCTCGTCTGCGAGGGGTGAGGAGACAAAGCCATTTCCTGTCCTGTAGATGAGAAGCACTTTCAGCTTAGATGACCTTGAGATAGATGTAGCATCTGAAACTCCATGTCCTCGGCCACGTCTCTGTGCCCACGCACCGGGCACTGGTACCTTGAACACCTGCGTGCCCGTGTGCGCCTCCATCATGCCTGCAGCCCAGGCACACTGACAGCCATGGGACACTCAGCATCACAGACAGTGTCCTGCTGTTGACTACTGCGACGTTTGTGCTGCACCATTGTAATTATTAAACGGATTATTTTTCTTACTTCACAAGGTGTGTCACTTTATCTTATTTGCTGTATTTACTGTGTGCACCTTTCTTTTGACTTCATAGATTTTAAAAATCTGGTGTTTTTATTCTGGAAAACATCACATTTGCCTTTAAAATCAAGTCAAGATTGGCTGAAGATAATAGGATTCGGTTGAAATAGAGCAGTGTTTTAAGGAGAGGAGACTGGAGTGACACTGTGGTCAGGCCTCCACTCCACCCGCCGTACCGGAAGAATGACCTCCAGATTAGAAGGAGCTCATTAGGCCCTTCCATGGAGTCAGGTAAACGGGAGCACGTTGAAAGGTATCTGTGGGGTTCCCTAGGAATTGACATAAGACAAAAGAGTCTGCTACGTGCTTGTCTGTTCTGGTCCTCCCTGCCGTGTCCTTGGAGGTGTCCAGTGCTCCCTGGGAAAGGCCTGCTGCCTCCAGTGAAGAAGGGAAAAGCCAACGGTTATAATGGCAGAAACCCTGACTGGTGGTGCCTCGGCACTGTGAGTCAGCCCTCCCTCACTGTTACAGCATCCTGAGGTACTCAAGGGGAGGAGAGGGTTATTTTGGTTCACAGTTTCAGGATGACAAGAGGGTGTGTGTGTGTGCGCGCCACAGTGACAAGTCTGGATGTTGCTGTCCCTTCGCCTGCCTGGTGTTTTGTGTGGTCACCATGCTCTGGCCCCTTGCTCCCTGGTCATCCTGGAAGGCAAGCCTGCAGGATGCAGATGGCATGAATTACTTTCACAGACCCGGGCTAAGAGGCCACCAGCCTGGAGGGAGCCCAGGCTGGGCAGACAGGCCTCGTCCCAGCTCGGCACCATGTGCTCCGCAGCACTGTGGTCGAAGCTCCGGGCTAGGGCACGCGTGTCTGGACTGGACAGTGCCGAGGGTGTCAGTTCGGAAGGGTAGTTGTATTCAGAGGTGCAGGGCCTGGCTCAGTGGGCAGCACCGAAGCTTGGCATCTCAGCTGCCCATTTCTGAAGCAGCCATGTTGGATGTGCAGCCAACCACATTGCTGCAAGAATTCACGTGTAGCCAGGGATTTGAGTGATTTCAGGGTGGACTGAGTAGGCATTCAGAGAACCGTTTCTGTTGGTTCTCATTGTGATGAGAGGGTACATTAGACTTCTCCAATCTAAATTATTCATTTTAAGAGGGATTTGCATATTTTTGCATTTTTAATTATAAATGTTAATACCTCCTTATGAGGAAAATGTAAGCCACACACAGGAACAGAAAACAACTGGCCTCACCTTGCACAGAGCACAGGGCAGGCCAGTCTGTGCTTGAGCAAAAGCCAGTAGGTGGCATTCACATGCGCGACTTCTCCCACAGTCAAGTGTGTGGAGTGTTTTCTTCCCAGCTTGCCTTCACTGGCCTTCTAAGATCCTTCCGCGTGGGTAGGTACAGACCAGACCCCTGTTTTTGATGAAACCCATGGACTGGCTACTCTCCTGTCACCTCTGAATAGATACTTGGGAGTGGCAGGTGCCATTGTAAGCATGCTGTGACATCCTTGGCATGGCTATGCAGTGGTGTGTAGCCCTGACTCAAGTGTTCTGGGCCTCTTTAATTTGGATGGAACTTGCCTTGTTCCAGGAGGGTGCTTAGAGATGACGCTATGGGGGAGGGCATCTGGGGACGACGCCCTGGGCAAGTTTGCAGCGTCTTCATAGCCTAGTCACAGGTGCCTTCGGAGTGTGTCCTCCATGCCCAGCTCGTCTCAGTGGGGCCTGTGGTTTCTTGAGTGCAGGAGGAGAGAACAGGACCTGCGGCTCTGTGGATCAGTCCTGTCCCCAGGTCTCCACAGTAGCCTTTTGAAACCCTTCAACGTGACCCTCTTTTTTCACCCCCTTTTTTCACTGGCGGTGTGTTTCAACCGCCAGTCACTAAGAAGCTGGGTGCCCAGGAAAGGAGCCCAGCCTGTCCTCGCACCCGGGCTACCTGCATCGGCGGTGCCTCTGCCGACCACGGCCCTCACTTCTCTCCTGAGCAGGAGCCTCTCGGCCACACCCGTCCCTTGCTGCTGCTCTTTTTCTTTTTAATGTTTTATTATAAAAAGTGTCAAGCTTATGTAAAATGCAGAAAATGGGATGATGGCCACTCTACCAGGTCTTGCATCTCACCAGCGTGGCCCTGGGCCGACCCGGGAGGGCCAGTGAAGACAGCAGCGCAGTTACAACTTGGCCGTGTGTCTGAGGGCCCTGACACAGGGGTCAGGGGCCAAGGCTGGCATCCGCAGCCTCGTGGCGCCAGGTCTGGAGTCTCGGCACCCTTTCTGTGAGCGTGGAGGACTGCACTCTCGGCTCCTGCAGGCACTCCTACAAGGCGTTTTAATCCCAGACTCCCTGCCCCGAACCTGTCCCTCTTCCCCAGCACAGGTCGAGCTCTGGGAGCTTCTGCTCCTCGTCGGCCACCTCCCTGCAGCCATTGGCACCTGGCCCTGGAAGGAGTGCTGGTGAAGCTCTCCCGAGAGGTCAGCCCTTGCCAGAAGCTGCTCCGGCCACTGCCCAGCCTGAATGCAGGTGTCAGTCTGCACCCCACACACTGAGTGGACCTGGGCAGTAGGCAGAACAGTGACCCTGAAGATGCCCCCTCCCATCCCCAGAGCCTGCCAGTCACTTTGCAGGGCAAAGGGGTCTTGCTGATGTGATGAACAAGGACTTTGACATGAGGCGATGGTCCTGGGCTGCAAAGGCACCAGGGTTGGATCAGAGTCACAGGTGGGGATGTGGTGATAGGAGCAGGCCAATTGACATGAGGAAGGACCCCACGACAGAATGCAGGTGGGCTATGGCAGCTGGAGGGGCGAGGAGATGGTCAACTCTGGGCCGCAGGAAGTGGTGCAGCTCTGGGGCCACCTGATGTTGGGGCTGGCCTTCAGAACTGGAAGCACTGGAACTGGAAGCAGCTTCTGGCAAGGGCTGACCTCTCGGGAGAGAGCTTCACCAGCATTCCTTCCAGGGCCAGGTGCCAGTGGCTGCAGGGAGGTGGCCCACGATGAGCAGTGCATGATGCTTTGAACACTTGAGTGTGAGGTGACAAGTTGGAACAGCCTTAGGAAACTGACCAGGTCAACACAGAACCAGCTGGGTTCTGTATGTTAGCAGTGAATAATTGGACATTGATATCTTAAATTTAGCATCTATAATAGCACCAAGACATGGGCGGATTCAGGATGAATTTGATGAGATTAAAGGCTCATGTACTGAAAACTGGAACACCACTGAGCTGAAGAAGCACTCAGTGTAGACACACCACGGATCCTGTGGAGACAGCCCTTCTTCCCCCCTTAATATGTATGCAAAACAGAATCACCAGCAGGTCAGAAGAAACCGACCTGTCACAGGCCTGCCCAGTGTCCTCCCTTTGACGTTATACCAGGTAGCCATCCACCGATGCCCACAGTGAGGCCAGTCATGACAGCATTACTCCCAGAGCAAGAGCCCAGGAAGAGCCCAGCGGCCAACTGGGCTGAGCGGGTGGCACTGTGGTCGTCGCTTGGGGACACCGTTCCCAGCTGGACGGCACTTGTCACATGCAGCACAGGGCAACTCCAGGCCTGGGCCTGGTCACAGGAGGCAGTGAACATTAGGTCCCTGCAGCCCCGTTCCCCTGCAGGAGGACGTCCATGGAAATGGGCAGGTTAGTGGTCGGCATGCTCTGGGCTGGACGAGATGGGGTCACAAATAAAATCTGTTCTCTCGAGGACTAATAAGGTGACGAACTGCTAGCAAGACAGGCCAGGGAGACAGCCACACCTCAACCTTCTCAAAAGAAGCCAGCGTCCGCCACTTGTGCTTCAGACACCGAGAACGCGGCCCAGGGAGACTGAGTGTCTTCGTGGCGGTGAACCTGCACGCGAAGGTGGAAGGGTCCAGCGCTGGGAACAGTCTGAAAACTCGCATGAGGAAAAGCCAGGTGGAAAACAGCAGACGTCACTAGGACGGAAATGGATCCTATCGCTTGAAAATGCCATTCCTGGCTGTGGACTGGAGCAGACTCCAGAGGATGGAAGTGGAGTCAACACTTCGCAAGTTCATGAAATTCATGCTATGATACCACCATGGCCATGACAGAGAACAGGGACAATTTGGGGCCAATCACATGAATCATAGATGCAAAAAATGTTAAATGAAATGTCACATTGAATCTTTCAGCATAAGAAAAAGATAACCAAAGTGGATTGATCTCAAGGATCCAGATTTGGCTTAAGAATAAAAAAAAAAGTACCTCATTTTCAAAATCAAAAAGGCTAGATCCTGCTGGGGTGTCGCTCAGGGCAAAGCGCTTGCCTGGCTCGTGTGAGGCAGTGGGTTTGATCCGCAGCACCGCAGAAAAAGAAAAACAAAGGCCTGTGGCTCATCTGCAACCACAAGAAAGAGAAAGGCTGTGACGGTGGGATCAGATTCAGAAGGTACATTCTGTAAAATCAAGCGTCCATTTGTGGGGTGAAGTGACAGCTGCCTGGGAATGAGGGTCTGCTCAGTCCGAGAGCGTGCAGAGCCCTCAGCACACGACCTAACGGCAGGAGCCAGGAGGGTCCCTCCCCGCTCCAGCACTGCCGTCCTGAGGAGAGGAGGGAGGGGTATGCTGGTTGAAGGGGAAACGAAAGTTGTTTCAATCACACCATTGTGTGTGTGGAAAATGCAAAGAAGTATCTACGATTGAACAGACTTGGTGGTGTTCCATTACAAGATCTATATGGAAATTGATTTTCTATAAATCAGGAACAAATGGAAAACGTAAAATGTCTTTCAATAACAAAAAATTTCAAATAGGAATGAATAAAATGAAAAACATGTAGGCTCTTCATGTAGAAAACTGTAAGACACTCCGAAAAAGGCTGGTGTCCAAAGGGTGGGTGTGTGAGCGGATGGAGACCCAGCGTGGTAGAGGCTCACATCCCCCGTGGTTTATGGATTCCATGACATGCCCATAAGACCCTCTACTTTTTCCCTCGCTTTTTCTAGATCTTGAAAATAATTTCTGCAGTTTATGTAAAAATGAAACATGTCAGGAGCATAGGAAGCTCATGAGGATGAGCACAGCAGAAAGCGTTCCCTGGCTGGCATGCTGTGGGGTGCCACCAGGTGAACGCAGTCTGCGCGGGCCTGCTACCTCGAGGTCGCCCCGCGGACGCGGGGGAAGGACAGCGCAGTGTGGCTTCCCTCCCTGCATGGCTCCCGGGGGCAGGAGCACAGGCCTGTCTCTCCCCCTAGGCCTGGCCTGCCTGGTCAGGTGGGAGGTGGCCTGGGCTTCCGGGTGCATGGTCCATGGCCTCCCCTCTTCTCAGATACGTCCCAGCTGAATCCAGCTGCTCTTGCGGCCCCCGTGCGGACCTCTGCTCCTCCCCAGCAGAGGCGGGGCCACCAGCCTCCTGCCCGCTCCCAGGGGCTCAGACTCATGCCTTCCTGTGAAAGCCTGGTGCTGCTGCCGCGCAGCGCCGTGGACTGGGCGACCCCAGCAACAATTGGCCATTTCAGTTTCTGAAGCCCAGGGCAGGGGGCCAGGCAAGCGCGGTGGGTTCCTTCCCAGCCGCCAGCAGGATCTGTGAGGGGGCATGCGCTGTTTGCTGCTGTCTTCAGGGTCCTGGCTGATGGTCTCTCCTCCAGTGTCAAGTGTCTCCCTGTATGTGGCTGGGTGGAAATGTCCCCCTTTCAGACAGACACAGCCATTGGATTCAGGCCCACCCTACTCTAGTATGACCTCATTGAATTTTAGACCTGCAGTGACCCCATTTCCAAATAAGGTCACACTCTGAGGTCCTGGGAATTAGGCCTTGAACAGACCCTCTCAGGGGACACAACCACGATATCTCTACCCGCTTCCATCCCCTTTCCACCTGGAAGGGTGTCCTGACACTCATGGCTCTGTCATACAGAAGAGGAAGTCAGCCCTCAACAAATACTCGTTTAATGAATAAAGGAAATTAGGGGTGGCGCAGTTGGGCTGAAGGCACAGAGCATGCCCCTGGCTCACGGGGTGGCTCAGGGCCCCAGGGCTGCGTTTGTCACGGCAGTTACCTTGGGAATGGTCCTGGCCGTTGGCCCCCAGGATCTCAGGCTGGCCGTTGCCTGATGCGTCCTCTGAAGGAGCCGGGACTGTGTGATGGCTTCCTGATCCTCTCCAGGTCGGAAAGTGCCTTTCTGGAACTCCACAGTGAATGTGCTGCGGGACCTGGTCCCCAGGGAGCTGAGACAGGAGGGTCCAGAACTCTGCAGGGACCCTTCCCACAGCACGCTGCTGCAGGCGACACCCAGCTCCGCAGTGCTGAAATCGATGCTGTTTTAATTCCTCACTAACTTAGATGTGATATTTAATTAACGTGGCTTTATTTGTAAACAAAAGTGGTTGACATTTAATAACGGAGAGTAGGTCTGTAAGTGGCAACTCTTCTGAATGTGGCAACATCACAGAATTAAAAGCTGGCGGCTGCACAATGTGAGGGAAGTCAATTATTCAGGAAGCCCCTGCTCTGTGACAGCGGGGTGCGAGGAGCCGCCAGGAGGCTGGTGATCTGCTGTCATTCCATGCCGGCTCCCAGGAGGGAAGGCAGGGGAATCGGCACCCCTGCCTCTGCCCAGGCCTTTGCCCCTGTGCCTTGGACTCTTCTGACTCATCAGGGGCCCCTGCTTACCTGCGTCCAGCGGCTCTCCACCACCTGCTCCCCGGGCCTCTGACTCCATGCCTGCTTCCTCACGGCGCAGTCTGACCTGACACAGCTTGTCCTGTCCTCTTCCCTGAAGGGAAAGGACCTTTTTTGTTCACTTCTGCATTCCAGTAGTGCCTAGGAAAAATGGCTGCTCCAAGGAGACCATGGCCTGAAGGAAGTCCACAGCCAATTCAAACATCTGGTCCTGCAGCAGGCTGGGCGGCCACAGGTTGGTGCCTCATAGGGACAGTGGGACTCAGGCCCCAGGGACCAACAGCACCACACACAGCCTTGCCCAGGCTGTTAATCAGAGTGGTCTGCACTGCCCGCACAGCCAGCTCAGGGTGGCATCTCACCCCTCACTGAATGAAGTCCTGTCTATGGCCACAACACCCTGACCCCACCAGATCTCGTTGGAATAAAGTCCTGTGTGACATCACATGACCTCATGGTTCTATGTGATGGCATAGCAGGCAGAGACAGGCCTGCCTCTGGTTCACACTCCACTGGTTGTGAGCAGCAGACAGAAGGAGGTGGTCGATTTCTCCTTTTATTGAAAAGTTGTTCCCCACTTGGAGTATACTTGAGAGACAGGGTGGCCTGGAGGACTCGGCCCCAGGACATGATAGACAGGTGGGTCGCAGTGCCGTCCTGCCGAGGGGCAGCTGGAGCTCTAGGCTGGCCCCATCCACTCCCCAGCACCACACCCACGTCTCCGGCAGAGGCCACGGTGCCCACCGAGCTGAGCCTTCCTGTCTTACCAGTGTGGACACCATGGGGCCCACCTGTTTTGAGCCAACCTGTCTTCTAGGCACACTTGACCCCTGCGTCCCTTGTCAGCAGTGACAATGAGATATGCGCCAGAAGCCAAGAAATCCCCACCACACCTCCTGAAGAAGTTTGCAGGTAACATAGAAGAGACCATTTGGGGGCCTGTTCTCACCCTGAGGCGTGGACAGTCCCAGTCGCCAGCTTAGCTGGGCAAGGGAGGCAAGGACATTTAAGCTTTCAAAATGGCCTGGGAAAACACAGTGAAGGATCTCTTTCTTAAAATCCATTACAAAATCAGATGTACCTGAGGCTTCACGTGCGGCGTTAAGAGATAGAGAGTGCCGAAGGCTCCCCAGGAAGGTGCAGCTGAAGGCAGCTTCTCCCGCGGGTGCCAAGCATGCTGTCACTGCTTGACGACAGTTTCAGGAGTGACTTCTTTAAGGAGTGTTCCCCAGTGGTGACGCTTACCTCCCTCCCAGCAGGGACCTGGGGCTGGGGTCAGACCCTGGCCCCTGGGTGCTGGAAGCCCATTGTGTGTGTGTGTGTGATATGAATGCATTTAAAATCAGGCTGTGGAAACTTCTAGAAGTGCGTGACCACTGGGATTTGGCAGGAAGGGGAAATGCCACCTTCCGTTGCTGATTTGGGTGTTATTGAACTTCTTTCCCTACGGGGCTTGTATTCACGTTACCATTAAAATAAAATAAAAGGAAATGGTTTTCCTTGTGTGTGATTTGTGTGATTCCTTGTGTGTGATTCCTTGGTTTTCCTTGTGTGTGATTCCTTTTTTGGTTTTCTTGTGTGTGATTTGCCTGGAAGGTAGGTGAGGGAGCGTTTCCCAGGCCAGCCAGGTAGGAAGCCACCTCTTAGGCCCCTACAGCTCTGAAGGCCTTCGAGGCCAGGCAGCCCCCGGAGGCTCCATCACTCCAGGGGGGCAGGCATTTCCTTGGACAGATGCCAAGGGACTGTTCATGGTTTCTGGTCCAGGACACACAAGATAGGCAGAGTGGGGTCCTGTGTCTGGGAGGGCCACAGAGAGCCGCGGGGAGGCCAGAAGCCAGCGCTGTGTGTGACCGGCTGAGAGTGGCACTCCAGCATTTTATGGGACGGCCGGCAGCCAAGGTAAACGGGGAGAAGTCGGTTCCCAAGGCCCCGTGGGCAGCTGCTCTTGGTCTCCACTCAGGGCCATGACAACCAGAGACTGGTGTGGTAACAAGCAGGGGGCCCGGCCTCCTGTCTGCAGACGGGATGGAGGCCCAGGTCCACGCAGCTCTGTGAGTGGAGCCTGGGGCTGCTGGCTGGCTCTCAATGCCCTTTCAGGAGTGTGAGGCCAGGTGGGGTGGTCACTCAGGTGCACAGGGAAGCCAGGACACATCTGAGCTGTTTCCTGGGGGCAGGAGGTCATTTCCACTTTTGACACTGACCTGCAGCAAGCTCTGCTTCCAGGTGCTTCTGGGAGAGGCCTTGTTGGTCCCCCGTTGCTGCTGTTGGGGCTTCTGTGTTGGTTCTAGGCTTGCTGAACTCTGGGACGACTAGGCTTCGGCACCACTGCCCGCCCAGGTCAGGCTAGCTCAGGTGTGCGCAGTCGCGAGCCCTGGGCAGGCCGCTGGGATGTACAGAGGCTGCCGTGGTGTCACCAGGGCAGGGCGGAGCCCTGTCCCTCAAGCAGCAGCCTCAGAGGGACCAGGCTGTGCTTTGTCTCCCAGCTCTGTGGCTGCTGAAGGGCAGCCAGGCCAGGCACACACAGCCCAGCGGACTGTGCCTTCTCACCCCCGCGGGTCTGCACACCTCTGACGTCGCCGTCCCGCACAGCCTGCCAGGAGACCAGGCCCTGGTCCAGCACTGAAGCCTGGAGCCTCCTTGCCAGCCATCCCGGGCACCGTGGGCTGCCCACCTCACTGCCCAGGGCTCTCAGCATGCTGGTGACAGGCCCCGTCCTGCTCCAGGTGGTGCAGCAGGCGCTCTGCATATGAATGTCCAAAATAAGGAAGAAAGAGCCTTCCAGGAACAGGGCCAGGTGTGGAGGCTGCCTCCAGCCTCCGTTCTCTGGGGCATCCAACCCTGGCCAGAGGCAAGGCCGAGGGGCATGGACTCCCCTCTCTGCATTCAGTCTTCCTGTGGCTTATTACTAGTCATCTGCCTGCTCTCTGTCTGTCTGTCTGAATTTGTGTCAATTCCTTCATAACATTACTGTGAACAGCAACTAGAATCGTCTCTGCCGAGGGCTCTGTGGACACTACGCACGGCCTCCGCTCTCCTCGGAGGCTGCTGAGCAAAGTGCAGGACTCAGGAGCCACTCGCGGCCTGCCCACTCTCCGCCTCTAGTTGGAAATGCCTGCTAGGAGGCCCTGGTCCGAACTCTCTGTTCTGGGACTTTTGATGGACTTTCTATGGACTTTTGACCTCTGCACTTCGCACCCCTGCCTGACTTCCGTGATGGACTCCAGGCTTTGGCTGGGCTGGCGGAGGCCCCTGTGAGTCTTGGCCTCAACCCTCCTGGTGGGACGCCCAGGTGTCTTCCTGCTCCGGCTTCTCTGATTTCCTGAGCTCCAGAGAACTGGTGTCCTTGCTCCAGGACAATGTGGGAAGTTTAGAACTCACAGTGTCCAGAGAGCGGGTCTAGTTTTAGAGACTTTTACATCATTTCCAGCACATCTGGCTGAATTCCATGATGATGGTCCCTCAGGCAGGCACAGGGTGCCCAGTGGTGGCTCGAGTCCCTGGCAGCGTGGCCAGCGCTAATCTGCTGGAACTGGCCTGGTTTCATGGTGGATGTGGTGGGAAAGATCTTTTCTCCTCCTCAAAGCGACTTGCATGGGGAACCCCACCCTGCACGTTTCCCACGCCTGCTGTCCCTGCTGCGCAGATTCTGCGACCAGCCCTGTGTCTAGGGCAATGCTGGCACAGAGCCATGGGGCAGGAACGGGAAGTGCCGGGGCCATGCTTCGCTGGACCGTCTCCCTCGGCCAGCCTCTGTGGACCACCCCGACGGAGTGGGAAGTGCAGGGAGTCTGACACTTGCCTGGAGCTGCGAGCATGGCCATCTCTTGCTCCCTGCAGGGAGGAGGTCTGCGTCTGTCTCCTTTGGCTCAATTCCTCGTCAAGCCATTCTTAATTCCAGAGGGGAGACGTTTGAGAGAGATCACAGGGGAACGTCTCCCCACCTGGCATGGGACATCACGGAAAGTCCCTGGCCTCACCTTCTCCTCTCCGAGTAGTCCTGCGACAGCGACTTGATAGAGCAAAGGAGAGGGAGGTGGCAGAAAGGGGCGTGCCTGGGAGCACCCCATCCTCCTGGACAGTGACAGATCCCCAAGGGGGCTGGAAAGAAGACCACTCCAGGCCACCTCTGAGAACCTGGTGACCCTGCCCTTTCCTCACCGTGAGGGGTTTCCGTGGTGTTCGGAGAAGCAGCAGAGATTTGCCATTTTGTTCCCATAGGTGCATGACATTCTCAGGGGACATGGGACAACACCACCCTCCTGTCCCTGAGTACCTCCTGGGGAGCTGGCAGGCTTCTCTTGGTGGTGTGCACAAGCCTCTGGGCCTATTTCTCCAGAGCAGGTAGAAGCCCTGCGGCCATCTTGAAGCTCACCCTCCTCCTCCTCCACAGCCCAGGGTGTCTGCCTTCCCTGGCTCCCTGGCTCTGGTGAGGTGGGAGCTCAGGTGGAGCCCACCACCTCTGGCTGCCCTGGCCTGAGGCTGATGTAGTGGCCCCTGATGCCACCACTGCCAGAGCTTGTGAGTGACCTCCAGGGCTCCCTTAGCAAGCTACCAGTCAAAGCTTCCGGGCAGGGATGTGACATGAGGACTGCAGGGACTGAGTATCTCCAACTGAGTATCAGCCGACCCAGGGCTGGTCCTGCAGCTCGCCCAACCCCCCTCTTCCTGGATGGTGGAGCGGGGTAGAGGGGGTTGGCACGAATGGAGGTGTTTGATGGACCCTGCGGTCCAGGGAATTTAAAGAAATGTGTCAACACGTGGGAGGGGCCAGGAAGAACCCTCCGAGGTCCAGAGAAGGACCGTGCAGCGGTGCGGCGAGAGGCCTGGATGCTGGCTGGACGGAGCGGGGTGGGATCAGACGCGATGAGGACAGCCACGGAGCCGGAACTGCGTGAAAATGGAGACGGCCACAATGAGGACTCAGGTCTGGATGTCCCCCCCGTGGTGAGGGTGAGGAGAGCTTCCCCCGGGCCCGTCCCTGCACTGCTGTCTGCTGGAGCAGTGTTGGACTGAGGCACGGCCACCCCGGCTCTCTGGCTTTGCTGAGGAGGGACCCTCTGAGGGTGGGGACTTCTCCCAGGCAGTGCTTGGGGCAGGGAGGCACTTTGTGGTGTGGAGAGAGTAGAACTCAAGCGCGAAGCCACTCCACGCCAGTGTGGCTCCCAGCTCTGTGTGGCCCGTGGGGACTCAGTATCATCTGTCTGCGGAGGAGCTGGTGTTTGCAAATCTGCCATTTTTGCCATAGTATTCATCAGAATGGCAGTCCTGGTGAGGGCCACATGGTGTTTGGGAGCTCCTGGCGCTGCCTGGCCTGAAGCAGTGCATTCAGAGGTGCTGCTGCTCCCTGAGGCCTGGACGTCCTGGAAGTAGGGTCAGTGCAGAGTCACCTTCCTGGAGAGAATGAGCACAGGATGCAGCATCCACCCACAGTGCAGTGCCTCTGCTCCCTGTCCTCTGGGAGTCTGGCTGTGCCAGGAACAGGGCCTGAGGACAGGTTCCCAGAGCCACAGCTCAGTGCCAGGCCACTCTGAGTCCAGGGGGTGCCAGCCATGCCGCCTGCAGGGAGGCCTGCGCGCAGGACTGGAGTGCCCCATTGGCTGACTGGTGTTTCCAGGGCCAGCTGCCATGGGGGCTGCGGCCTCCTCCCCAGAGGAGTGGGTTTCTGGCCAAGGTCGACACTGTGGCAGCAATATTTGCAAACCTGAGTGGGGTGTCTTGGGAAAGGGAGGAGAGGACATTAGGAACGGCGGTTCTGCTGGAAACCCTTTGGTTGAAGGAAAGCAAACTCATCAAAGTCGGCAAGATGGGGTGGCTTCCCTGTCCCTCCTGGCAGTCTGCAGGGGAGATGGCAGAGACCCTCATGGCTGGGTGCAGACCTGTCTGGAGACACAAGCCTGGGCTTGTGGAAGCATGGCTCACCATCAGGGCCTCTGTTTGTCCCTCCAGCCTTGGGCTTGCGGAGCGCCCCTTGCCCCTGCCAGTCGGGTCCCTCAGCTGCCTTCTGCCAGTTACGGGTTCAGTTGCTCGCAGCTGAAGATGGTGGCTTGCCAGGGACTGGAGGTCGTGGTTCACTCTACGCTGCACTGTGTCCGTTGTCTTGCTTTGGAGTGTTCTGAACAGGATTTTAAATTTGTCCTTTGGATTCGACTTCTGAACTCTGAAATGATCCTCAGCCCATGTTGGTGGGTTCAGCTCCCTCTGTGCTGAAGGGTGAGTTAGTCCCACGTGGCAGCCGGACCCCCCAACAGCAGCATGTTGGCCCCGGGCTCCCGAGGTCTGCCGAGCCTGGGCCCCACACACGCTGTGCTGAGATGCGTTGTCTTCCCAACCACCGAGGCCCTGCATCGTGCTGGGATTAACTGGCATTATTTTGTTCAGAAGTTTAATACATTCCAGAACTTAGTTTCAAAGCGATATTCATATGAAGCGTAATTTAAAGAGCAAGAGAAGCGGCCACGTAGGCCCACAGTGGCTCTTCCTCTCCTCCTGCTGCCCGTGGCCCGAGTCCTCAGTGCTGTGTCTGTGCCCCTGCAGTGTGTGACATTCCCCTGTATGACATCTGCGACTACAACGTCTCCAGGATCCGCTGCAAGGACCTTGGGTGCTGCTTCTACAAGGGCGTCTGCTACGAGAAGGCGGTTCCGGGTGAGTGTGGGCCGCGCCGTCGTTCCTCGGCAGGCCTGACTCCTGGGACCTCCTTTTAACACTGCAGGGCACGCACTCTGCTCAGCTTAGCCAGGACAGCGGACTCAAGGGGGCTGACCTGGAGAGCCAGAAATCCCACTCGGGCCAGAGGACTTGCTGTGGGTGGGGACTGCTCATGGCCCTCCTTGGAAGAGTCTGGACATTCCAGGGTTTGCAGAGCCCCACACGGACGCCTGGGGGTGGGGGCAGGCAGCTGCTGGCCATGGTCAGGGGAGAGTCTGACCAGGTGGGGTTGGCGTCCAGTCACTGGCTGTGAGGACGGTTGAGGGACCTGGCCCAGCTGGGACTCTCCAGAGCAGCTTCAGCGTCATATGGGAAACAGGCTCAGTCCTGAGGTCCGGCCTGGGATGCCAGAGGCCTTCAGCGTGGCAGGGGTGCCTTGGCCCAGCCTGGTGAGGGAGCTCAGGAAGCCTGCCCTCCACCTGCCACGAGACTCACGAAGGAGGTATGTCCCTAGAGAGCCGTGTCAGGTGCGGCTGGCAGGGGCGCAGGTGTGGGAGCGAAGCAAGTCAGGCCTGCCTGGTGGGTGTGTCTGGGCTACTTCCGGGACACACTCCCGTATCAAGTTCTGGCCTAGCTTCTGAGGTTTTCTGAATTACCATTCCCAAACCCTCGTAAATCCACGGTGGGGGAAACGCCTCTCAGAGCTCCTGGGGACACAGCCTACCCTCCAGCCCCTCAGGGAGGAGGGACGTGGGCTGCAGGCCAGGAAGGCCAGCCTGCCTGCAGCGCTGCTTGCCTGCGCCAGGAAACGCTTTGGGTCCCTCCCTGCCCTGGCCAGGAGGGAAGGCGGACTGGGGGAATGGAGCCCGGGCTCTGCCTTCCTCCTCCCGCACCCCAGAGGCAAGGCCTGCGTCTCCTCCCGCTAGGCTCCTTGCGCCCAGGGAGTCAGAAGCAAGCACCCGCTGGGCTGCCTGCACCGCCTCCCCAGGGTGAGCTCAAGGAGAAGGCGGCCGGATGAGCTCTCCGGGAGGTGTCCACCTGCTCCACCAGGAAGATGGGCCCCCAGGTGAAAGAGGTGAAAAGAGGTCACAGTGGACACCCTCGGCGGTGGAGAGGCTCTTCTGTTGCCAACGTCTCCCCTCCACCCCCGTCTCGACATCAGAAGACTTGGGCCCCCTCCTCATTCCAGGAGCATCCCTCTGCCTGCAGACTGAAGCCACTGCGACTTCCCTCTTCTAGTATTTCTATTATTATTATTATTATTATTATTATTATTATTTGGAACCAGGGATTGAACTCAGGGACACTCGGCCACTGAGCCACATCCCCAGCCCTATTTTGTATTTTATTTAGAGACAGGGTCTCACTGAGTTGCTTAGGGCCTCCCTAAGTTGCTGAGGCTGGCTTTGAACTCGCGATCCTCCTGACTCAGCCTCCCAAGTGCTGGGATTACAGGCGTGCGCCACCGCGCTGGCTTCTATTATGTTTTTATTGAGATGAGACTGGGGTACCAAAACATTTGCCCTTCTCAAGAGCGCGGCTCAGTGGCTTTTAGTAAATCCACAAATTCGTGCAACCATCTGCAATTCATCCCCTCAGATGACCTCTCGACCATCAGAGGTCACTCCCTGCCCCACCCGCAGGGTGCTCTGCCTGGAAGCTTCTCGTCTGGACCTTGGGATCGCAGTGCACGGTTCTCTCCCAGCGCTCTTCAAGCCTGTGGTGCGGCCCTGTTGGGCCTCTCCGTTCTGTGGATGAGCAACTCCGCTGCCTTGACGGACCGCAGTCTTTTTCCGTCTATCGGTTGGTGAACGTTTGGCGGTTTCTCCTCCTTGGCTCTTAGGAACGAGGCTGCTTTGACACTTGTGGCCAAGTTTCTGTACAAACATAGGTTCTCAATTCTCTTGGGAGCATATCTTGGAGTGGGACTGGAGGATCATGTACCGATGCCCTGTTTAAATGTTTGAGGAATTTCCCATCTGCCCTCCCAGGGGCCGCACCACTTTCCAGCCCCTCGTCGGTGGTCCGGGGCTCCAGCCTCCTGTGTCCTGGGACCAGCTTGTTCTTCTGCTGGTGGCCACTGGAATGGTGCCCTCTATCTCACGTGCTTGGGTTTGCATTTCCCTAACGATAGCATGTCTTCGCCTTCACCTGGGCTGCTGGCCACTGTCTGTCTTCTCTGGAGAAGAGTCCAGGCAAATCTTCTGCTCAGTTTGTCATGGCTTGACTGTCTTCTCACAGTGGAGTTGCAGGTTCTTTCTGGAGTCTGGATATTGGGCCCGTCAGACGTGAACTGCTGCTCTTTGCTGCCATTCTCGTGGTGGCCTTCCCACTTTCTGGGTGGTGTCCTCCAAATGATGATGTCCCTCTGTGTGCTTTACTTTGGCTGCTTACACTTTGGCTTAGAAGTCACTGCCTAATCTGAGATCACGAAGGTCTCTACCCTTGTATCTTCAAAGAGCTGACAGCTGGCTCTCTTATGTTTAGGTCTATGACCGACTTGGAGTTAATTGTGCCACGAAGGCTTCTGACTTCATTCTCCTGCCTGTGCATACCCAGATGTCCAGCCCCATTTCTCCACTGAGCAGAGCTGATTGTTGGCTCGTTTTTCTCCACTGAGTTGCATCCTTGCTGGAAACCAACTGCCTTTGAAAATGAGTGTCATCTCTGACTCCAGTTCATTCCCTTGATCTGCATTTCCATCCCTGGTTAGCCCTACGCAGTTTGATTGCTGTAGCTTTGTAATAAATTTCAAAATCAGAAAGTGTGAGACCTTCAACTTTTTCTTTTTTGAAATAATTTTGGCTGTTATGGGTCCCTTGCATTTCTGCATTGATTTTAAGACCAGCCTTTTAATTTCTGCAAAAAACAAAAACAAAACCCCAAACAAAAAAACACCACAAAGTCAAGCAACATTTTGATAGAGATTGTATTAAATCTGTAGATAATTTGGGAGTATTGCTCTCTTAACAAGATTGGTTCTTCTAACCCACAATCAAGGGATGTCTTTCCACTTATTTAGGTCTTCAATTTCTTTAAATAACATTTATTATTTTTCATTGTACCAGTATTGAACTTATTTTGTTGAATTTACTAGGTATTTTTTCTAAGTATTTTATCCTTTTTGACATTATAATAAACAGAACTGTTTTAATTTCACTTTTGGATTGTCCGTTGCCAGTGTATAGAAGTACAATTGATTTTTGTATATTGATCTTGTGTCTGGCAACTTGTTGAATTTGCTGGTTGTTTCTGCCTGTGTCTTTGGGTGATTCCTCAGGATTTTCTATGCCAGGTCAATGTCATCTGCAAACAGAGCTAGCTGAACTTCCTGTCCAGTCTGGTTTTCCATTTGGACCCTCTGGGGCAGTGGTGACCGGAGGTAAGAGCTGACCACTCCTCTGCCTGGCTCGGCTTGTCTCGGCCACAGGGGCAGCGTCCCACAATCTCTGCCGAGTGTCGCTAACTGGGCTTTGCCGTTCGTCCTGGTTGGAAACAGTGCTTCTCTTCCCGGTTTGCTGAGTGCCTGGATCATGGAAGCTTTGGATTTTGTCATTTTCTCTTCCGGTGTCAGTGAGCCCTCTGTGCACTCCATTGGGATTGAGTTACTGCTCCTCTCCTCCTTTTCTTTCACTCGCCTGCGACCTCCCTTCACTCTTCCTTGTCAGGAAGAGCTGCATGGAGCCTGCAGCCTTTGTTCACCTGCACTGTCTGACTGTCCCTCACTGCGTGGGGGACGCTGTGTGTGGAATGGCTGGCGTCTTTCTGCACGCATGCGAGGCACTTGTCTGGGCGCCTTGGCCTGTGTAGTGTCTGATGACAAGTGGCTCTCAGCCCCCGGCTTCTTCGTATGCACCTGTCACTTCTGCTGTGCCCCCTCTGAGACTCTGGTCCCTTGTCATATGTCTATGTCGGATTACTTTGCATTCAGACTACTCAGTGTTTGCTGAGCTTCTAGGATGTGTGCATCGATGCTGATTAAATGTAGAAAGTTTTCTCCATGATTTTTTTTTTCTCCATGATTTCTTAAACTATCTTCTCTTTCCCTTTATCTCTCTCCTCTCCATTTGGGACTCCATTATGTGTATTTGGTATACTTCATAGTGTCCCACAGATCTCTGAAACTGTTGCTGATATTGTGCTTGTTGTTTTTATTATTGGTGTTTTCCTTACTGTTATTCAAACTGGATAATCTCATTGACCTGTCTTGAAGGGTGTTAGTTCTTTTGCCTGCTCAAATCTGCTGTCGGACTCCTTTAGTGAAATTTTCATTTCTGTTATTGTACTTTCAACTCCAGAATAATCTCCCTCCCTCTCTCTCCTTCTCTCTCTCTCTCCCCCCCCCCCCCCCCCCCCCTCCTTCCTTCTCTTTCTTTCTTTTGGTACTGGTAATTGAACCCAGGGGTACTTAATCACTGAGCTACATCCCCAGACCTTTTTATTTTTTTATTTTGAGACAGGGTCTTGCTAAGTTGCTTAGGACCTTGTCAAGTTGCTGAGGCTGACCTTGAACTTGTGATCCTCCTGCCTCAGCCTCCTGAATTGCTGGGATTATTGGCATGTGCCACTGTGCCTGGCTAGTTGATCTTTTTCTTAATCATTTTAATCTCTGTATTTATATTCTCTGTTTAATGAAATATTTACTTTAGTTCTTTAGATCTTTGAGCATATTTAAAATAGTTGGTTTAAAGTCTTCATCCAGCCAGTCTGCCGTCTCGGTTTCCTCGGCACCATAGATGCACTTCGCATGTGTGTGACCCTGGCTACTTCTCTGCATGCTCCGTGGTCTGCTGCTGCCACAGCTGGACATTTAAATGCTGTCACACAGCAGTTCTGGAGACCCAGCCGTCCTGCCCCTCTGGCTTGTCGTCACGCTGCTTTTATTAGAGTAACTGTTTAATAATTTTTTAAACAACTTCTGCAACGTCTGTATCCTTTGTGGTGTGTGGCCACTAAGGACTCTGCTTGGTTAGCCTAGTGGTCAGCTAATGACTGGGAAGAAATTTCCCGGCTGTCTGGAAATGTAGCCTCCCCATCTTTGCCAAGAGCTCGGAGTGGGTGTTGGGGCAGGACCCAGCCAGCCAGCATCCAGGCAGAGGGCTTCACTCCTGCTGACCTGCAGCCTCAAGGTCAGCCAGCGCTGGGTGTTCCGGACCTTCTCAGGCCTCCTGAGCGTGTCTGTGACCCTCCAGGTCCCTAGGCTGGCGTCAGGCTTTCCACAGCTCCCTATGGATGCCGTACTCCCCAGAGTCCCCTCCTTGGTGTTGTGGTCACCAAGTTGCTGTCCCATTGCTGCTCGCCACTGCAGCCCATCTCAAGTTTCAACAGTTGCCTCCGCGGTTTTCAACAAACACCTGGGAAAGGTGTTCTCTAACTGAGCAGCAGGGCGAGGCCCGGGCTCTGCACAGGACCTCCTCCACCTGGCTCTGCACAGGACCGCCAGCTGCAGCCAGGGTCCTCCGAGGGAGACCTTTATCTTTTTTCTTCTATTAGGGCCTTACAGCTAGTTAAACATAATAGTTGGGCTCATTCTGACAAAATCACACATGCCTGGAATTTGATCTGTTCCATTTCCGTCCCCAGCCTCGCCTTTCCTCCCTTTCTTCTCTTTCCAGTCCTCCTCCCTCCCTCTCCATCTCCGCCCACACCACTGACCTTCCCTATGTCCTTGTATCTGACCCTCCCCTGCCTCCCCTTATTTTTCTCTGACTTCCATTTATGAGAGAGCACATTCCGCCCTTGACTTCCTGAGTCTGGCTGATTCACTAGCACGGTGCTCTCCAGCTCCAGCCCAAGGAGACCTTCCCAGTCCTGGCCTCTGGTGTGGTCTGGCTGCGCCCTGCCTCAAGGGCAGGTGGCAGGCTTTCCCAGGCTGAGTGTGCGGCTCCAGGGGGATCTGGGCATAATCCTGCACTTGGCACTGGTCGTCCTTTGTTATTTGTGGCCTTGGTGGCTGGATGCTCACATCTCACCAGGCGAGGAGCAGCAGATGTGGAGAATCTGGCTGATGGGGAGAATCCGGCTGCTTCCTTCCACCTGGTGCTGTGCTTCTCGGAGGACTGAGTCCTAGATCCATGTGCAGTGTGGGTTTCTGAGACTCGCCACTTGGAGTCTCAGAGCAGAAAACAAGAACATCCCAGAGGTACCGGGCTTCGTTCTCTCAACCCCGACCCTTCTTCATATAAAGATGTGGAAGATGTGATGTTTGGGTCCCAGGCCGAGCCACAGAGCTGCACAGACCTTCGACAACAAGTGATCTCATTCCCTTACAACCCCACAGAGCGCAGGTCCCATGGTGCGGTGAAGTGCCACTCAAGGCAGATTCCCAGCAGCAGGGAATCACAGTCCGAGCTGCGGCTGCTCTTTGATCTGTTCCATCCTGTTTTTCAGCAGTGTTTCAGGCAGCTGTTTGTCGTTCTGTGAATGCTGTGTCTGTCCCACATCACTTGCTGTGTGTCTGTCCCACATCACTTAGATCAGAGAAGCCGCCCCTGCCTGTCGCTCAGTGGAAGACCACTGTCCTCTGCTGCACCTCGGCTGCTGTGCCTCAGGGAACTCAGAAGAGAGCTGGCTCTCAGGAATCGACTGGAGAGGGCTCTCTCTTCGCAAGGGGGTGCACCGTTCCTGCAGGAGCCAGTCCTAGGCTCTTTCCATCCTTCCCCTTTCAATAGAGGGTCGTGTGGGCGAGGCTTCTTCTCAGCCTCTGACGCCTTTCAGTGGAGGGCGGCCGTCTGTGGGGAGAGTCTGGGCAGCCAGCCCTGCATTTGGGTTCTCTCTGTGCCCGTGAATTATTCTTCATTTCCTTGACATCTTTCTCACTCGAGACGGCAAGTGAACCTTTGTGCTGGGTAAGTTGTGGTGCTCAGTGACGGGGCGTGATGAGTTCTTTGTGCACGTAATTCCATGTTATGAAAACCTTTCACCAACTTCTTAAATTGGCTGGTTGAAGTGCACATTGTGCTTCGGCATAATCTGTATTATTAAAAATACGAACTTGGGGAATTGGCATTAGATCTCTCAGAAAGAACAGGGAATTCAAAGAGAAAGACTTCCTTCATTCTTCAGTCTTGATGTGGGGCCTGGTATTCAATGTGACATTTCTCCTAAGTGTTTCACTTTCAGGTCCTCGACTGCAGGTGTTGGACGTGCTGAGATGATTTCAAACCCTTGTTTAAGTGTGTTTGGGGAATGTTCCCCAGGTATTCCTTCAAGGGAACGAGCCTTTCTTCAATCGCTGCTACCTCTGGAAGATCAGTCACAGCGCACGGTGTCAGGGACACCGCTCTGTGGTTTGCAGCGAGACTGCCTCAGGATGCCCCCAGGTGGTGCACCTTGCAGCCTGATGGGGCTGCAGGGCTGTTCCCAGGAAGACTGGCTCTGCTGCCAGTGGTCCAGGTGTCAGAGGGACCCTCTTCTCCTGGTCACTAGGGTTGCTTGAGTGTCCTCATCGTCTGGCACTACCTTTCCCCGAGCTTTAAGGAGGCAGGGTGGATGCTGCAGGGCTTTCTTGACCAGCCTCGGAAGCTCCACTCTGCAGTGTCTCCTTGGCCACAGGAGAGCATTTCTCTGGGTGTGAAGACTGGGAGGTGAGAGTACTGGAGGCTGGAAGCTGATGAGTAGCCGGAGATCCGTCAGCAAATTCCCGAGAAAGGCCACTATTTAAAGGAACACGCTGACCAATGGGGCTGCGCTGGCAACAAGCAGCCTCCTCATTGTCCGCCACAAAGTGCTGGAGCCAGTGGCCGGCACCCACACAGCCCAAGTCCCGTCCTCTCCCTAGCCTCTCCCCGATGACCTCTCGGCCACCGAGCCTCTGCTGTGCACCTGCCCATTGCTTGCAGAGGTTGCATCACGAGAGAAGAGTCGAGTCTCCATGTGGCCATCCGAGCAGGTGGTGTCAACCGCTGTCCGTTTCTGACTTCAGTCCCCACATGAAGGATCCCGGGCCTCATCCATTTCTGCGAAGCTGCTGAGGGGTTGCCAAGTGTGGAACCTTGCTCACCTGCCTGCGAGGCAGCTTCGTCTGCAGCTGTGCTCACCTCTGGACTGTGTCCACCCACACAAAACCCACAGCCAGAGCCAAATTCCCGGAACCTGTGAGTGTGACCTTACTTGGAAAGAGGATCTTTGTAGATGTGATTAGTTGAGACGAGGTCACCCTAGAGCAGGGCGACCTAATCTGCTCTGATTGGTGTCCTAGGAAGAGAGAGATAGGTGTGGAGCAGCTCCGACTCAGGAGTGCCAGAGACCGCCAGCAACCTCAGAGCCAGGAAGAAGCCAGCCCTGAGGGCGGGCCTCAGGGCTGTGCCGCATGCACTCCTGTTAGTGGTCCTTTGTTAGGGCAGCCTTGGAGAATAATGCGCCTTCCAAGGAAGTCACATCTGATGGCCTCATTAACTCCTGTCAGGGACACTCAGGAACAGCTCAGAGAAGCTGGTGAGGGCGTTGGAGCAAACATCACCTGAGTTAAGCATTTGTGAGTGAGCCAATTTCTTTCCTTTGAGAAAGTAAAAAAGCAATTAGAGAATGAATAGTAATGAGAATAATAACAATAAAAATTACTATGCAATACGGCCTGCCACCCACCCTGCTAAGAACTTCATCTGCATTCATCTTTCAAGAACCCTCCCTTCGCCTGTTGAAGAGAAGGCAGCAGGTGGGAACCAGGGCGAGTCTTGCCTGACTGCAGAACTGGATTGCAGTGCAATCCTGTGGGTCAGGGCTGTGGAGCCCAGTGGGCAGCCCTCCATCTGCCTCAGGCTGAGCCCTTGAGCAGATGGCCAATGGGAGCACTTGGGTCCTGGGGCCTGTGTCCATTCTTGGCAGGTGGCCACCTTGCCTTTTTCTCTACGTTGGGATGCTCTGCCAGAGCTCATTTTGAACTCACTCGGGTCCAGATGCTGTCTCATGGACTGGTTTTTACTAACTCGGGTCTGAACATTCTGCCTAGGACTGGCTGTTAACCAGTTGGGTCTGGATGCTCTGCCCTGGATTGGCTGTTAACTAGCCAGGGTCCCAGGCTCACCTGGCTGCTGCTGCCCTGGGTCCCACACTCGCCTGTGCTGGCTGCCCTGGGTCCCTCGCTCCCCTGTGCTGGCTGCCC
>JAJEJO010001974.1:73617-108384 GCA_020662805.1 Glaucomys volans
GGCTGCCCTGGGTCCCTCGCTCCCCTGTGCTGGCTGCCCTGGGTCCCACGCTCCCCTGTGCTGGCTGCCCTGGGTCCCACGCTCCCCTGTGCTTGTTTCGCAGTGTATGTGCAGGTGTTCTCTGTCTTGATTGTGATCATCGCTGTTGCCTTCATCATGGCCGTTATTTACAGGTGGGTCCTGTGTTTCTTTCACAGGGATGGGCAGGATGTCTGGGGTGCCTCTTGGCTGCCTCGTCCACCCGCTCCCTTGGTGTCCTCCAGAGCTCCTGTGATGCAGGTGACATCCAGCATCTAGAGGGCACCTAGGACTCCAGGTGCCCAGCTCCCTTGCGTGCCCTCCCAGCCTCTGCAGCAAGGATTGCCCCCACTAGAGCCATCATCCTGCCCCACCAGGGAGGTCCTGTGGTTTGTGCCAGGGGGTCAGTGGGGCAGTTTGGTCCCCTGTGGTCCCCAGGGCCTGGTGCCATGCTCTGAACCCCACTGGACCACGTGTGTGCCCCACGGCGTGCCTCGTGGCTGTGGGACGTGAGTGTTCCTCTCTGGAGGAAGTCAGGGCTGTTGGGCTTGTGCACGGGGCAGAGCTGGCAGGCAGCACTCTGGCCGTGCCCCTGTGCCAAGCCCTCCCTGGGACGCGCACACCAGCCCTGAGTGGGTCCAGCAGCAGCACAGAGCCCCTCCCCGTGAGTGGAGCTGCGTGGCATCTGCGTGATGCACTTGATGGTGACCCTCAGCCTGAGGGCCTCCTCCTCCCTCCTGGGGTGTCTTTGAGATTCTGGAGGCCACACTCAACTCTTCTGCTCCGAGCACATGTAAGGGACCACACTCATGCTCCAAGCCAGGTGTCCCCAGCACTCTCCCCCGCGCGGCCGGGTGAGGCCGCTCGGTTCCCTCCCTCCCTTCTCCGCCTTGATAAACTCTTCCCATCAGAGTTGTTCAGGAGATTAGGAGAATGAAGGAGGCCCCTGCAGAGGAGGGCGGTGCTGGCGGGGCTGGCGGTGGCGGTGGCGGTGGCGGCGGTGGCGGCGGAGGCGGCGGCGCTGGCGGCGATGATGAGGCCCAAGGTGGAGAGACATCCTCCCAGGCTCCCAGTGACACCTCCAAGAAGAGCGGAGAGAACGAAGAAGGTAGGCTGGGGGGAGCGGAGCCCAGGGCACCCCGCATGGCCAGGACCTTCAGCCACCACCACAGTTACTGTTTTAGTTGGGCAACTTGAGTCAGCCACCGAGGAGGGCCGGGCTGGAGGGCCCTGCTGGCACTGTCCTCCTCTGAGACGCCCCTGACTCCTGGGCCGTCAGCACCGTGGCAATTGGCGCCAGGGAGGACCTGGCACACCTGCAGGCGTTCAGGGGGCCTAGGGTGCTGCAGGGCCACACGCCGCCTCTGCTGCAGATGGCAGCGGAAGGGGGCCCGTGGCTCACCTCTGGCCGGGTTTCCAGGAGGCGGTCACTGGCCTGTTGCTGACTCTCACCGCCTGTGCGGGCTGCGGGCTGCTTTCACGGGTGGCAGCCTGGCAGTTTAGAGCAAGGGCCATCCCAAAGCATGGCCGCTGTTGAGCGAGGAGTGTGCAATCCTCCCAGCACCCGCCGCAGACTTGGCTGGACTGGAGAAGCAGGGCAGGGAGGAGGTTCCACACCTTCCTGAGACCTGAGGCCCCACTCAGCGCTGCGGCTGTGCCTGTGGCTGCTCCGCGGACACACGCTCACCTCACCCAGGGAAGAGAACCTTCCACTCCCTGGGAAGAGGCTCTGCCCAGCAGGCATTTGAGCGAAGGATCTCCAGGCGGCCCCCAGGGAAGTGCGCTAGGCCTTGGCAAGCCTGCAGGGTGGCCAGACGCGGAGGGACAGAACTGTTCCTTTCCTCCATCCAGGAACATTGACAGTCTCAGAAGCCGAAGAAGCTGAAGCAGTCGAAGAGTGATGTGTACAGAGGGAAGGAAAGTGGCAGGAAGTGGCACTTGGAGGCAGGGTGGGTGACCTCTGGTCTCTGGGGTGTGTGTGAAGTGACCTCCTAGGAGGGAAAAATAAAGGTATTTTTTGAAGTTGTTTCTCATTTTGTGTGGCCTTAGGCGCTGCTGCGTTTTCATCTGGCGGGGGGTAGAGAGCACGGACAGGCTCACTCTCGAACCCCTGCCTGTCACTAATGCAGAGGCCAGCGGTGTGGACGAGGCCCCCTTTCTGGGGGCATTGTGCCTCTGGGGTGGCGACCACGCAGTGCACCCGTGCCCAGCGCGGTGCGGTGCTGAGGTCCAGGGGAGGACTCAGCAGGGCCACCATCCGCTGCAGCCTGACCTCTGGCCAGTGGTGAGGCAGCGCCTCCTTGGGCAGCTTCTGAACTGAGACACTGGCCTTTCCACCTGGGAACATGCATCTCCAGAGCGGGTGGCCCTTAAACTACACACGGCCTCAGTCAGACGTGTAACAACAGCGTGCACAGCCCCGGAAGTCCCTCCTTCCCGGCTGGACACTCCGTCAGGCTCCACCCTGGTCTGCAAGCTGTGGGCCTCCTGCAGGAGGGGACCAAGGAGTGGCATCTGTCACTCTTTCCTCCTCACGGGCATCTTGCTGGCCTCACTTTCTCACAGCCTCCCTAGGGTGAGCACGAAGATGAGGAAGGTATGGAGGTCCCTGTGGTGCCACGGGACAGGCCCCGGGGACCCCTGGAGCAGGAAGTACTAGCTCACAGTCAGGGATGCCTGGCTGCTGGAATCGATGCCTGGCTGGCTGTGCCTGCTGCTTTCCTCCGTGGCCATCCTGGGGTGAGTCGTCTGAGACAGGCCTGCTCCGTGGCCTCTCACTACTCCCGAAGGACTGGCGACACGGTGGGAGGAAACCAGCAATGACTTCTGCTCTAAGGGGCATTGGTATCACAAGGCAAGGCTCAGGAGGGAGACCTCTGAGGAGGACCTGGGACGCTGCGGGCAGCATGGAGGGAGAGCTGCGCCAGGCCAGCAAGGAGCAGCTGCAGTGCGGGACAGCCAGAGCTGCAGCTGGCCTGTGGCCTGCCCACTTCCAGGAAGGGAGCCGTCTGCAATCCCAGTGCCAAGGAGCCACTGGCTGTGGGCCACCTGGGGCAAGGCGGAGGTGACCTCAGAGGCCCTTCTGGGCCAGGAGACTTCCACTCCCCAAGGGCAGACCTCTGGGAAGGCGGCAGGTGTGGACGGCCTACAGAGCTCAGGCAGGCGGGGAGGCAGGCACATCCAACCTGCCAGGGGGAATTCTGGGAGGGGCAGCAGTAGCTTCTGCTACCCAGGGCATGCCAGCATGGCCTGCCCACTGGGCCTGGTCCCTCACCGGTCCATCAGGACCCCAGGATTCCACATTGTGCACCCCCTTCTGTGCACGGCATGCAGAGGCAAACTGAGTTGCCCAGTCCCCAGGGTCTTTTGCCACCATGCTATTAACTGCAGTGGACCATGTGGTGACCTTGGAGTTTGAAGATGATGGAGACCCTTCTGGATGGAAGATGGCAGAAGAGGCAGCCTGGCTTCAGATGAGACGATTTACCATCCCACCATCTCTAAGAGCGAAAGGCGGCACAGAGCAGTGGGCATGACGGGGTAGGGTGGGCCCGGGAGGACCGTAGGCCTGCTGCCTGCCGCCTGCCGCCTGCCTCCTTCCTCCTCCTCTGCTGATGCTCTGGAAAAGGACAGCTGCACACAGTGGTCTAGGAGCTGATTTGTGTTAGCAAAGGTAACCGCGTGGATCGCACCGTGTTTTCATCGCCCAGCTGACTCCTGTTTGATGTCTTCGGCTCAGTGTAAGTATTTGGAAATTGACTCCCTGACGTGTTTATCAGGGGCTTGCTCTGTGGATGCAGTGCTTCTGTGTGTATGCACCTTTGTTTGTTTGTTCATTCACCACCAGCTGATTGACATGGTTGTTTCCAAATTTTGGTCATCAGAAATGGAGCTGTTAGGGACATTTGTCATCCTCTTTGTGTGTGGATAGATACTTTCATTTCTTTTGGGTAAATTCCTAGGAGTGGGTTAGCTGGGCCAGATGGTAGGTGCATATTTAACTTTTTAAGAAACTGACAACCTGTTTCCCATTTCCTGTGCCCATCAGTGTGCTTGAGTGTTGGGGTCTCCATATCCTTACCAAGAACTGGCATCACACATCTGTGCCACATCCCTGTGATCTACTGTGGAGTAACCTGCGGTTCCCTAATTACTCACAATCTTGAGGCTATTGTTTGCCTGAAGTTGGTTTATCTTTGCTAGTGAAGTGTCTATTAGACTATTTTGTCCATTGTTTTATTAGGTTGTTTTCTTTTTGAGTTTTGAGAACTCTATATATATTCCAGCACAAGTCAACTTTTCAGAGATGTGATTTGCAAACACTTTCTCCCAGTATGTATGTAGCTTTTCTTTGAACTTCAAAGAGAAGTTCATAATTTATATGAAATCTAATACATTGATTTTTAGTTTTCTGGATCACACTTCTCTCTCTCCCCATGTTTCTTTGCTAATCCAAGGTCACAAAGGTGCTCCTAGATACTTACAGTCTGGTGCTTGGTTGGGTCTGTGCCCTGTCACCAGGTGCAGGTGTCCAGGTGTCTGTGGAGAGGTTGGCCCTTCTTCCTGCAGTCGCCTCGCACCTGTGTTGAAGCTCGGCGACGCGCACCGTGGGTTGTTCTGCACCCTCTGCCTCGTGTTTCCGTAGGTATGGTCTTGGCGCAGTCCCACACTCGTACGCTGGCTTTATGATAATCTTGAAGTCAGGTTGTGTCTTCGTGGCTATTTTTCAAAGTGCTTTTGGTCACTCAAGGTTTTTGCATTTTCACGTGAGGTTTAGAATCAGCTCGTCAATTCTGAGAACTGTCCTGCTGAGATTTCTTGATTGAGTTTGCACTGCATCCATTGCACTGTGCATCGATCTGTAGAGAGTGGACATCTCAACCATGCCCTGTCTTCCACCTGTGACCGGCATGAGATCTCCACGCATCGAGTTCCTCTTTAATTTGTGTGAGCTGGGTTTTGTGGCCATTGGTGTATTTGTCTTCACTGTGTATTTAACCATAGTGGTGTATATCTTTGGTACTATTGTAAACTGTATTATTTTTCAATTTTCTCATTTTTTTATTGCTAATAGAAATGCAACTGATACTGTTTAATGTTCTTGAACTTGCAAACTTGCTAACTTCACTCATTCACTCTAGCAGCTAGTGTGTGTGTGAGCACGTGCAGATGTTACTGGCTTTTCTTTCTCTTTTTCTGAGAAGGGTCTTGCTATGTTGCCCAGGCTGGCCCCACACCCAGGATCTGCCTCAGTTTCCCAGTCACTGGGATTGCTGATGCCGGCACTGCACCCAGCAGCCCGTGAACACGGAGGCCGTTCTCACTCCTCTTCATGCCTCGGTGCTGCTGGGACCTGCGGGTCAGCACAGGGCGGAGTGGCGCGAGGCCTCAGTGGGAGGCCACTCTATCCACGGAGTACGGCATGAGCTGCAGGTTTCTGATGCTCTTTTCCAGGGTGAGGATGTTCCCTCCTGTGGTTTACCAGATGTTCTGTCTCTGTGTTGGTGGAGATGAAGAGACGCTTTCCCTGTTCATTTGTGAACTGGGTGAGTTACATTGATTTACAAATGTTAAGCCAACCCTGCATTCCTGGGGCTCAGCCCATTGTCTTACTGTGTCATCTTTTTTTTTTTTTTTAAAGTAAGCTCACTTATGAACATTACTTCCCCAAATTATGTTGTCTGTCTAGCTTTATTTTTATGTTTGATTTTTTGAGTTGTAGATGATTTACTTATTTTATCTGGTGCCCAGGAAGGAACCCCGTGCCTCCTATGTGCTAGGTGGACATATTACCACTGAGCCACAACCCCAGCCCAGTATCATTCTTTTTTTTTTTTTTTTGCGGTGCTGGGGATTGAACCCAGGGCCTTGTGCTTGACAGGGCAAGCACTCTACCCACTGAGCTGCATCCCCGGCCCCCCGTATCATTCTTTTTATACACTGTTGGAACCTGATGTGGCTTGAGCACATCCCCTAGAAAGCCACGCTGGAAACTCCGTCCCCAAGGCCATGGTGAGCACAGGTGGGCTCAGTGGGAGGTGTCAGGTCCAGAACTCTGCCTAATGAATTAGCACCGTTATGGAGCCTGCTCGGTAGAGGGAACTTGCCTGTCTCGCCATCTGCCTTCCACCATGGGAGGACATGGCACTCGGCCATCCAGAAGACCCTTGCCAGATGCTGGCACCTGGACCTTGGACTTCAGTCCCTGGGACTGTGAGCAATCAACTGCTCTCCTCCTAAGTCATCCAGGGGTGGACTTCTGCCACCTGCACTGGACTAAGTCTACATTCAGGTTTCGATGTAATGATTTATATGGGAGTCTTTTTTTTTTTTTTGGTCCTGGGGATTGAAACCAGGGGCACTCCACCACTGAGCCACATCCCCAGCCCTATTTTGTATTTTATTCAGAGACAGGGTCTCACTGAGTTGCTTAGGGCCTCGCTAAGTTGCTGAAGCTGGCTTTGAACTCGCGATCCTCCTGTCTCAGCCTCCCAAGTGCTGGGATTTCAGGTGTGCGCCACTGTGCCCGGCTATATGGGAGCTCTTGCAGCCGTGTTCATGGACGGGGGGGCCAGCAGTTTCCATTTCCTATGACGTCTCTGTCTTGGTGTCAGAGTGATTCGGGTCTCACAGAGTCTAAGGCAGCTCCTGCAGGCACGTCCCTGAAGTAGCACACAGGGACTACGTCCTGTGGAGCTTCTTCCGTCAGGGTCTGGTGGAACTCGCCCTGAAGCCGTCTGAGCTGTGGATTGCTCCCAGGAAGACTGAACCACAGGTGTGACGATGGGAATCAGGTGTGTAGTGCCCAGGTCAATGACTTTTGGGGCATGAAGGAACTGTCTTGTAAGGACCCCATCCATCTAGGTGGCAGATTGGCTGGCCGGTGACTGTTCAGCCACCTTCCTGGCTCCTCTGCGTGCAGGCTGGTGGTGAGGCCCACTCCTGCTGGCCCGTGGATGTTCGTGCCTTTTATTTTTTGCTTGATCAGCCTGGATAGAGATTTGTTAATTTTATTAATCTTCTCAAAGAATCAGTGCTCAGTTACATTTTCTCTACTGTTTTTCCAATTTCGTGAATTTCCATTCTGATCTTTAGCTTTGCTTTTTAGTGGGAATTTTCTTTGTTTTTCTTTCTTAAAGTGAAAATTGAAGTTGGTTGTTTGAAACCTTTCTTCTTTGCTAATATGAGGATTAGTGCCATGAAATTCCCTTGAGCATGCCCTTCTGTCGGAGGGATGCCATTTTGCTTCCTTTCATTCCAAACACTAAACACTTTCTAGTTCCCCTTTCAAGTTCTTTCTAGGCCTTTGGATCGTTTGCAAGTGTGCTGTTTAGTCTTGAAGTATTTGATGATTTTTCAGATGTAGTTGGGTATTGCTCTCTAATTGTGGTTACACAATACGCTCTGTGTGGTTTGAATCCTTTTATTCACATATAGGCTGACTTAGAATATGTAAGGATATTCTTAGTAATATTAGTTTTTATTCTAATGATTAAATGGGAACGTGGTGCAGGTTCTGCGTGGACCTCGGATGAATGTCAGCTCTGCACCGCAGACAGTGGTGCCTGGGCTGGGAAGGCTGCAGCCCTCGCTCAGCCCTCCACACTCTGGCTCCTTCCTGCTCACCTGATGCACTGCGAGGCCCTCGCATGGCCGCAGAGCCCTGCCCTGCTGCCTCTCCTGGTCTGACCTCACTCCCCACTTCTCCCTGCCTCGCTGTGGCCTCTTGGCTGCTCCCTGGACTGTCCGGGAGTGTTCCAGCCTCAGGCCTCGCACCTGCCCAGCCCCCAGTTGTTCTTCCCCGGGTGCCTGCGTGGCTGCCCCAGCCTCCGTGGGCCCTACTGCAAGGCCACGCCTGCTCCTGCTCCTCTGGCTGGTCTGCTTTCCTTCCTCAGCTCCTCCCTACTTCCCCGACAGGACGGGGCTTCTCCGTTCTCTATGGTCACAGCCCCCCAGTGCTTAACACTGACCCAGCTGTTGCTGGAAGGTATTTCGCAGTTGTGACCAAAGTATGTGAATTAGTTTACCAGAAGTAGGGAAGTGGATTTTGCCTGGCGAGTCCCACGGTCCTGTAAGTCAATCCCCCACCATCGTCACTCTCTCTTCCTGGAAGGTCACAGCAGTGTTTTCATGTCTGTGAAATTCTGTTGACATCTTCAACTACACCCGTGAATCCGGACACGTTTGCTCTCCAGACTGTTCCATGTGTCTCGGAGCCGTCCCTGCTGCGCCAGCGGATCTGCTGCAGTGGAGACGCCGTAGAGGCGCAGGTGTGATTAAGTGGATCAGCACACGCTGTATGCAGGCAGGGAGTGTCTCACGGAGCCCTTCATGTGCACGGTGTGCACGGTGTGCACGGTCAGCCCCCTTAATGAAAACTTCTTTAAGAAGATACTGTATCTGGAGGGTTGAGAGTTCAAAGCCAGCCTCGGCAACTTAGCGAGGCCCTAAGCAGTTTAGCAAGACCCTGTCTCAAAATAAAATATAAAAAGGGCTGGGGATGTGGCTCAGTAGTAAAGAGGCCCTAGGTTCAATCCTGGTACCAAAAAACAAACAAACAAACAAACAAACAAACAAAAAGCCCCCCTATCCTAGTGTGCAGCTGTGTGGCATCAGTACCTGATACAGTTGCAATACCACCCAACATCATGCTCCGAGGCCCATCTGGCTTGTTACTTTGCAAGAGGTGAGTTGCAAAGGGAAGATCATTGCTGTACATTTTCCAGTTTCTGGTGGAGGTACTGAGCCTGGGAATCTGCCTGGGCTCTGGCATTGATTTTGGTTTATTGCCTTGGAGTTGGGAGGGCCCTTTCCTACTCTAGGCACTTCCACACTATGAGCTGGGGACCTACTGTGGGCATTCTGCCAGAGGATGGTTCTGTGACCTTAGTGGACCTGGTGTGGCATGGACTCAAGCCCCAGCTGGATCTGTGTGAGTGCCCACTCTTACCAGTGGACTACAGTGACTGTTGGGTTTCTGGGGTTTGGCAAACCTGAGCACTCAGCTCCCAGGTGCCTTGTTCTCCCTTTCTTGGTGCACAGCCCCTCTGGCACGGGCAGCATTGGCCTTTGAGAACCATTAGATTCGTGGCTCCGAGCTGCAATTTCACCACATTAGGGAAAGTTGCGATGGGTGTCGTGGGCTCTGTGTCCCTGGAGCAGGGTCCTGTTTTCCTTGCCCACAGAGCCTTTGTTGCTGTTTTGTTGATCAACAATGGAATCTTTAGGTCAACACTGGCTCTACCTATGGTTCAAGGTTCCTTCCTTATCCTGCATCTTTTCTTTGGGTTTTCTTTTCAGTACAATCCAATTTTGAGAAAAAGAAAGCTTTCCACGTTTATGACTATTGTACCAATCATGCTCAAGCTATCTTTTCATATTGATGACACTGACAGAAACAGCAAATTTGAAAGAGTCTGACATGGAAGACTGGAGGCCTCCTGTGCAGAGTCTTGGTCCTGGGCCATTGACTCAGACTCCATCTTCCCTGCCAAGGACAGAAGAACTGGGCGCACCTTCCTCCAAGGACTCTTGATCTCCTTCCTCATCACCTCTGGCCCTACCTTGACTCGCTGGCGCGACGTCGTGATTGAATATCAGCCTCTGCTGGGTGCTCAGGTCGTGTCTATTCCTTTCTTCTTCCTTGGACGGTGAACTCTGTCCTGACCCTATGTAGGCTGACCCCCTCCTCCCCACAGGCTGCCTACAGAGCCCTGTGTCCATTGCCCAGTTTCCAAAATTATTCCCAAATAATTGAGAGTAAGTGAAATTTTCTGGTAAATCCTTCATGAAGACATTGGGAATGGCTTTGGGAATTTTACTAATGAAGCGTGAATGCTGCAAACTAGCACCTGGGAAGTGTGGGAAACACTCACTCCCCATCGAGAGCAGCCGTCCTGGAGTCGGCACCGTGCAGGCCACCATCCAGGCCACCATCCAGAACAGTGGAGGCACGGATTCTGCAAATCCTGCGCTGCAAGTTTGAGAGGTGGAATTATGGAACCTGGAGGAGAGTCCTGCACGAGGAAACCGACCCCTCCCCGTGGGAACTGGAGAGTCGGGGCAGGGGAAGCAGCTGAGCGGACTTATGCCAAGGTTTCTGGGAGTGGAGGGTGCCGGCTGGTGTGCTGGTGCTAGCTGACGGTGGCCGTCCCCAGCCAGGAGGCGGTGCCTGAGTGTCTGGGAGGAGTGAGGCCTCCTGAGGGGGGCAGTGGCTGCTGGTCTCCTCAGGAGTGACCTGGTTCAAAGCTTAACTTCTCAGATGTCCTGCTCCTTGGTCACGTTCACACTCTTGGCCATTGGCAGGAGCCCTGAGGCCATGCCGGTTCTCCACTGGGTTGGGACCCACTGTGGTTCCTCTGGAGGCTAGAAGTGTCCTAGGCTGTGACCTTCCCCTGTGGCTTTGCCTGGAGCATGCTGAGCCCCCGAGGGCTCAGGCTGTGGGAAGGAGGTGACACTGGTGGAGGACAGTAGCCTGTGCTCCTGTCTTCTTTGGGTGTAAGGAGGTCAAGGTGGCCGCAGCGTGTGATGGGGCTCTACAGGTCGCCTCCAAGTCCTCACTATGCCCTTTCCAACGTGGGCTCCAGCAATCCGAGAGGGGCCCTGCAGGCCCTGGTCTGTAGAGCAAGTCACATAGGCTAGAGAGAATGGCAAGTCATGAGTGGCCAGGATACCCTCGGGGCAGACGCTCCCTGATGTAGGAAGGAAATAACGTCTTTTGATCTGGAACATGGCTGGTGACTTAGAAGCGCATGTCATGTTGTGATGAGGGTTAGGCTCTTCCTAAGGCTTTGCAGATCAGAAGGGTTTCTGTTCCAGGCAGGAGGCGGTGGAGTGGCTGGAAGCTCAGGGGTGGACGGGGTAAGGTAAATGTGCCCGTCCACTCTGAGCTCACGAGCCAGGGAGGAGGACAGGGGCCTGAGGAGGCTGAGCTCCTAATGTGACCTCGCTGTGACAGAGGTGCAGAGGGCCAGTGTGGGGAGGGCGCGCAGTTCGTTCACTCAGGCGGCTGCCTGCTTGCCGGCAGCGTGGGAGGCTGTCCGTCAGCTCCTGCCCAGAGGGCTTGCTCACAAGCACACGTCCAGTGGGCCTAAGTGTCTGGGCGCCTGGCTCGATTTGGGAGTGATCAGGCAATGGTGTCTTCTGTCTCTTAAAGATGGCGCTCCGGTCACATGAGCCTGGACCCCAGGGCGTGGGACCCTCCTTGCCCACCCAGTCTGCCCCGCAGCACCTGCAGACCAGCAGAGTCTTGGTGCGCCGGCGTGCGTCCTGGGGGCAGGAAAGCCTGATGGCAGCTTGCTCTAAGGTGAAGCCGCAGTTACTTCCCGCCCACGCCATTTCGACGGCGACCCCTCCCAGGTGTCCCTGCGAATATCCTCACAGCCATTGGCTAGAGCCTCATCAGCCCGAGGAAGCGAAACCTTCCAAAAGAGGCTTCCGTGCCACCTTCTCCCCTTGTCTTCTTCCTTCCAGGCTGGGAGTGGACGCTTGTTCCTCCTAATAAACTGGCTGAGATTCCGCGCACAGAGTGTTCTCTGGGCGCCGTTGCTGGGCCGAGGCTCAGACCGGGCACCCCCAGCGCCTGCTCCCCTGGACTGGAGGGTCTGAGCTGCCTGGGGACCCAAACTGAGCCGCAGTTTCTTACCCCTGCCGTGCGTGCTGTGCGCCATGTTGCCTGTGTAGGGCGGCGCGGGGCTGCCAAGAGGACTTGCCACCCTCTTTCCTGACTTGGCACAGAGATGACTGCTCAGGGCACCGATTGCCAGGCTTAGCAGTCCCCAGGCCTGGCCTCAAGGCAGCCACCAGGTGGGACACTGCTGGCCGTGAGGTCCCAGGGCTGCTCCCACGGGGCCTGCTCTCAGCTTCCTGCTCAGAGCTGACCAGAGGCTGCTTGGGACACCCATCTGCAGAGGCTGGAGGCAAGGAGGCAGAGGGGCTGTGCCAGAGGAAGGGCCTCCCCAGCGTTCAGCTGCAGACCAGCCCTGGGCGGGGGGTAGCAGGAGCCATACCGTGGACGGAGCTCGGGAAGCCAGTGCGGGAATTCCTCCGCCAAACCCGGGAATCCAGAAGAGCCTCATGGAGGCGCGCTGTCAGCCTAGGCAGGGGTGATGAGCTGCGCTGTTCTGTTGGTGTCTTGGGTCAGACTGGCAGCGATCGAGTGCCCTGCAGGGCAGGCGGCGAGCACAGCGTCACAGGGCTCGGCTGGCCTTCTCTGGGGACACATTCCTGTCTTATTTCTCCTGTTTGAAGAAAGGACAAACTGCACGGACCCTGCAGGGGAGGAGCGCCCACTAGTCAGGACTGCGCAGAGGACACGCAGCTCAGGGGGCTACCCGGCTCCCTCGGTGTTCACCTGCCACTACAGAACGTCTGAAAACTCTAGAAGAGAGCAGGGTGGGAGTGAGTTCTCTGTGTCCACAGCTCACCTCCGGCTGCTGTCTACACCTGCTGCTGCTGGGCAGGTGCCACAGGTGGGGTAGTTCGCGGGAAATTTGTCCTGGAAGTCTGGAGGCTGGGATGCCCCACGTCAGGGGCCTGATGTGGTGGGAGCATCCCGTGGTGGGAGAGCGTGGAGGGAGACAGTGCTTTTGTGAGGGCATTGCTCCCTCCATGGCTGACGGGCTCCTGAGGCCTGGTGCTGAGCCCTTCTCGAGGGGCCTCCCTGTGCCCTAAGCACCTCCTGAAAGTCCCACCTCTCACGGTGTCAGTGAAATTTCATATTAGTTTTGCAGGCTTAGGCCGATGATGCAATCACAGGTGGGAAGTCCTTCTCATTCTTTCCCTAGCTGCACAGTATTCTGAGTCCTGTGGGACAATAGATGTTTGTGCTTTGTCCTCTGTGTGACAGAGAATTTGGGCTTAGCCCACAGAGAGGTCTGGTCTTTGTCTTGGTTCCTGGGAGGTGACCTCTAAACCTGTGGAACTTTCCCAGTGATAGGGTGTCTGGGTGGCCCTTGGGTAGCTGTGCTCACAGGTGACTTGGGTTGGGAGCAACCACCTAGAAAGATCAACTTAGAAAGCTGGGGACTGGAGTATGTGATACCAATTGTCTTAGTCAGCTCTCCATTGCTGTGACAAAATACCTGAGAAAAACAACTTTGAGGAGGAAAGATCTTGGCTCATTGTTGCAGAAAGTTCAGTCCATGGTTGGCTAGTTCTATTGGTCTAGGCCTGAGGTGAGGCAGGGCATCATGGAGCTGGACGGGTGTGGTGGAGGAGGCTGCTTAGCTGTGGCTGCTGGAAGAAGAGAGGAAGGATTGAGACAAGATATACCCTGGCAGGGCACACCCTCAGTGACCTAATCCTCCAAAGAAGCCCCATCCTGGTTCCCACCATGGCCCAAACAGTCCACTTAATCACACACCTATCTGAGAAGGTCGGAGCCCTCAGGATCATCACTTCCAAAGCCCCATTCTGGACACATCGACAGGAGCCTTCTACCCAGACCGACTGCGGCTGCTCACGCTCTGGCCAGCTGGAGACACAGCCGAGTGGGTGAGGCAGCGAAGCCCCATAGGAGCTCTGGACATGGAGGCTCACCGGTGACAGTACACAAAGGTACCGAGGACGTGTCCTGTGGACACGGAAGCTTCCTGCGTGTCCTCACCGCTGGCTCCGACTGTGTCCTCTGGAGTCTTGTCTGGGTTCTCTGAGCCACACTCTGGCCTGGGGACCCCAGTCTTGAGGCTGGGCTCTGAAGCAAGGCGGTGTGGGTCCCTGCTGGCCTGCACCACCTGTTTCCTCCCTTGAGGCACAGGCCTCATGCCTGGCCCCACATCTGGCCGAGGGGGCGGTGGAGTCTCGGGCTCTTGCAAGACCTGTTCTAGTGGCCCCATGTGGCCCAGGAGCCCCTGCTCACCTCCCGAGCTGTGGGAGACAGGCTGGTCACCTCCAGTGCGCCAGCCTTGAGAAGAGTGGGTAACTTTGCCGAGGCCATGGGGAGGACCAGGTGGACTGGCTCTAACCGGGTGCCTGGGCTGCTCCCCTCCTGAGGAGTCCATGGCCCAGGTGGAGTGCTGCGTGGAAATCCGCGCCTGCAGGGAAGGTGTTCTCTGCTCGGTGCATTTGGGTGTTGGAGTTCTCACTGCTGGGTCTGCGGGGCCTTGATCGTGGGGGGCAGGGCTTCCAGGTGACTCGGGGGAGGGAGCCACACTCAGGGTGGGCCATGCAGGACCTGGCGTCCCAGGGCGAGGTGGTTGTCCTCCCTCGTCCGAGGGTGAGCACACCGACAGTGAGGTGACGTAAGCTGGTCTGGTCTGACGGAGCGAAGGAGAGCTGGTGTGGTTTTAGGTGATGAGCTTGCGGTAGGTCTTACTTTGGGTCTGGTGGTTTGGCAAGTTCCTGGCCTATATAGAGATGTCGCCCTCGGGCACACTGTGTGCTCCACGTCCGACCCTCAAAGACCTGCTGCGGATTCCTCACAAGCAGAAAAGCTCCCAGTGTGTCCTTGGTCGGATGCTCCTTCCCGCCATGGCGGTTTCCAGGCGTCTGTTCGTAGGTCGCCCGCAGATGGATGGTAGAAAGTGAACCTCTAAGAGAAGCTGAGCACTCTCCTGGGGACACTCTCACCCGGACACAGGCAGAGGGTAACTTGGATGTGTGCCCAGGGTGCTCATAGAACCCGACTCACCACAGCAAAAATGCAGGCGAGATCTCCAGCAGCCACCGCCATTGGAAAGCAGCCTTTGCCACAGCCGGGGGCAGCTGGCAGTCATTACAAGCCACGTGTTCAAGGAATTGTATGGGAAACAGCTTCCAATGTCCTGTCCAGTTGAAAGAGGGGGGTGCAATGGTACAAAATGTGTCAGCCTGGTGGTATTTACATAAAAAAATGCAGGAACGAGAACCTAGGGAGATAACATCCGAATCCTGCTCAGTGCTATCCTGGGGTGGAGGCACAGAGGGTCATTTTAATTTTCTTATTTATCTAACTTCCAAACTTCTTGAGAGAGTTTTGTCTATTGTCACATAGAAACTGCTTTGATGCTGTGTGTTTGGCATATAAACAAAACTGGGGTCAGTGACCTGAGCAACAGGCCCCCAGCCTAGCTGCACTAGGGCAAGTTGCCGAGAGACGGGAGGGACACTTGCCTGAGACAGCAGGCTGGACTGGTTCATTGAGACTTGTTTAGGGGAAGGTCCAGCAGTAGCTGGCTGGACGAGGAGGGTGTGTCTCCAGAGCGTCCAGTGGTGGCTGGGTGGATGAGTGGCACTTAGAAGTCCACAGAGCTCTGCTCCTCCTCTCAGGGCCAGGGGATTTGTGGGTTGGTGACACACACAGTGATGTCACTGCTGGCTGTTCCACTGCATGACCAGCACCCTGAGGGGCAGCTTCTCCTGCTCACCCGGTGTGCCCGTTTCTGGTCTGCGTGTGGGGGAGGGCCACTCGTGGAGGTGGTGGCCAGGCCTGCTCTCGTCATTCCCTTGCATGGTGGGGGGTCTTCAGGACATGTGTCTTACTGTCCTCCTGCCTTTAAGGACGGCACAAAGGATGGGTGAGAAGGCCACTGTGAGCCCTGGCCAGTCTGTGTTGGGCGGGGCAGCAGAACAAGAGGGCCCGAAACATCAGGGACAGGGCCTGGGTGGGCTGGGGCGGCGGGCAGGGCTCGCTGTCATGCTGAGCTTCCTGGTGGCAGGAGCACTTCACCTTGAAAGACGTGTGCTCGCTTGGCTTGCTTTCGAGGTAGCTTTGTCCCGGGGAGTTTACCCAGGAGACACAATTAACAAGAGAGCTTCCTCCTCCAGCTCCTGCAGACAGCCGCCACGCTGCTCCCTGGACGTGGCTGAGCCCCACACAGGCGCTGGGAGGCCTGCGAGCTCCCTGGCAGCGGCTGCCGCGGGGCTGTTTTCCGCACAGCGTGTTTTCGCTGTGCCGAGCGCCTGGACGGATGCCTAATGAGAGGCACGATTTCTGGGAAGGGAGCCTGGAGGGAATATTGTGACCCCCAAGACAGGAGGGCCATTGCCTCGGCTGGCCTTGAGGCTGGGCTCGGTTTTGTGCAGTGACCATTTGGTGCACGGTGACCTTCAGGAGGAGCCAGGTCACACGGCCCCAGGACCCCGGGGCAGTGGTGCGTAAGCCCCTCTGACATGCTCAGGAAGCTCCGCAGGTGCCGTGGCTCATTTTGGGAACCGTGGATGGCCATGAGGGCCCTTTGTCACCCGCCTCTGACCTGGTCCAGCAGCGCCCGCCCTTCTCTTCTGCTCCAGTTTGTGGATGGAGGAGGCTGTGGACGGAGGAGGCTGGGAGTCAGTCTCTGGCTAGAGCTCTGCAACAGGCTGGGACTTCAGCTGTGGGCAAGTGGCTTGCAGCGCCAGCGCGGGGACCCTGTGCTCTGGCCGTCAGTCTCTTGGGCCCCTTGTCTTCGTGCCCAGAGCCGTGTCCTTGCCCATCGCAGCTGGCAGAGGACCTGCTGGGAACGCTCGGCCCTCTCCCCGACCACCCAGGTGGAGGCTGGCTCTCACAGATGTGCGCTCTTCCCCCATCCGCTTTTGAAACGCTCGTGCTCAGGTTATTTTTCCCCACTGGGCCATTTCAGAAGCTGCTGCCGTGTGTCTTTCCCCCAAGGATGACGCTGTGTGTCCCCCCTCCCGGGGGGCCCTTCCATAGCCACAGCCCTCCTGCGCACACCAGCAAGGTGGCCTCGACATGGGCGGCCTCTCCTGGACTGCAGCACTCACCCTTGAGCTCCAGACTTTCCAGCTCTCCTGCTAATGCCCCTCCTGCCCAAAGAGCCCAGGTTGGGAACACCTGCCCTGCCGCCTCCGGCCGGGCTCTGCAGACTCCCCCAGGGCCTTGAGAAAGTCCCTCCCGAGGATCGAGGATCGCAGACTTGCTCCCAGGTCCCACACAAGCAGATCTGGGCTGCACACCTGTGTGACAAGTCACTGAAGAGCTGCCACATCCCTCCTCTACCCCTGACTCAGTGACATTGCCAGCTTACCCCTTCACGATGTCTGGTTCTTAAATGTACAGGCACGTTCCTAGGTGGTAGCTCAAGGACCCTTTTCACTCTCCACACTGCCCTGTTGTGAGCGTCGCTGAGGTTTCCTGCCTGAAGCACACCCAGCAGCGAGTGGGACAGGGACTCAGCGCTGCCGGCATGGCCGGCGTCAGCTGGAAGGGTGGGTGCTGAGCATCCCGTTTCTGAAGGGTGTTTTAAGGGGACGAAGCAACTCTCTGCACTTGGTTCCTCTGCTCCTAGGTGCTGTTTGGAACATCCTTCCGCCTTCCAGCTCCTCGTCCCCTGATCTCTTCTCCTGGACTCTGCCACCCTGGGTTTCCCTCGGGCGGCAGAACTGCCACCATCAGGGTCCCCTTTGGTGCTTATTCTCTGGGGTGGATGGGAGGGAGTCTGGGGCTGCTCGGGGTCCCTCCGGCAGGCGCCCTCCTTCAGGGGACTTTCCTTTCTGGGTGATGCAGCTGCCAGGCCTGCCCTTGCCAGCCCTGGGTCAGCAGAGCCCCTCTGTCCTTAGCTGTGAGGTCGGCTCCAGCCACGGGAGGCAGCTGCCCGGGTCACCGCTCCACGGGGCACCTTTGTCTCCAGCTCTCCTGGGAGCCCGGCTCAGGCCTGGAGCTGGCAGGGTGGCCCCCAGCCCCGCGGTTGCCATGGCCCTGCTCTGCGGCTCCGCGGCTACGTCCTGTCCTTTCTTTTCTTTGCTTGGTTTTTAAACCTGCTTATCTGTTCTGCTTCTAATGAATCCCGAGCTGGCTCCATCAACCCACTTGCTGTGCGGCGTTGATTGCAGATGTGCATCTCTCCTCTCCGCCTCCTTAAAGGGCCAGTCACTATGGTAACCGTGTCACGGAGAATTGCGGTCTCCTTAAAATGCCCTTCAGAGGAAGGTCCCTTGGTATCCACATCTCCGCTCACACTCGCCATGTGGCAGTGCCGGGCCTGACGCCACGTGCCACCCTGCATGTGGCTGAGCCGTCTGATTTCAGGGAGCTCCCACAGGTGTGACGTGGAGTGGAGAGGAGGGCCGCAGCCTGCACGGGCGCCTCGGGGCTGGGAACTGGTTTCTTCGCCTCGTGGGTACAGAGCAGGGGCTGGTTCTGTCTGGCTGCCTTATCTCCATGTGGGTTGAGGTGGGGACCAGCTCTCAGGGGCCCAGGGGCTGCTTCTCAGGGGCAGGTGGCTCTGGAGGCCCTGACCACTGCAGCGCTGCCTGCACACCAGGACCTCATGGCCAGGGGAGCCGTGGCCTGCAGCATGGGTCGGACTGGAAGGTTCTGCCGTTGTCCTGTTGCTCTGATGCCACGTCTCATGGCTGTGTGGTTCCGTGGAACAAAAGCCTCTTGGTGGCTGTGCTGTTCCCTGCTGTCTCTCCCTGGGAAAGCGCAGTGGTGCGGACCTGCAGTGGCCAAGGGCCTCCCCTCCCGGCGGAGCCCTCTGCCTGGAGGTGTGCTCTGCCTCCCTCTTCCCTCCCCTGGAGACCAGTGGGCTCAACCAGCAGCTAAGCCCGAGCATGGTGGAGGGCCTGGAGGGTGGCCTTCCCAGCCCTGCTCTCCAGAGGCACCCAGCGGTCCCCACTGAGACTTGGCCTTCCCTGCTTCCAAACCATCTCCTTAAGCGGCCTCTGGGCCTCCTTGGCTGGCTCTCTTCAGCTCACACCCGGGGCTGGCACTTTCCTCACAGCCTTTGCTTCATTTGGGATGGGGTCTCTCTGTGTTGCCCAGGCTGGTCTTGGGCTCCTGGGCTCAAGTACTCCTCCTGACGCAGCCTCCTGCGCTGGGACCACAGGCACGCACGGGATGCCCGGCGTGTCCCACCCAGTGGGGAGCCATTACTCCCAGCCTGTGGGATGGGGAGGCGCAGAGAGGCCCAAACACAGCAAACCAGAGACAGGCTTCGAACCCAGCACCCTGGCTGCAGTGCCATGAGCTCAGGCCTCCCTGTGCTGCGCCGGGGCTGCTGGTGGGTCTCCTGGGCCTCTGGTCTTCCTGGTCCCTTCACTTAAGGGCGTTTCTGTTTTGACCTGAGATGTGTTCATGTCCTTTCTACCACGTCCTTTCTACCACATCCTCTGCTGTGTTTTGATTTGTTTACGGTGCTTTCAGAAGTCAAGAAGCATTTCTACTGCCGAATTAATCGAGTATCTTTTTACCACATATGAATTTTAAATTGTAAACAATTTTTTTCATGCCTTTCACATCCAGATTTAAACTTTTCAGTTTCCTTCTAGAGCACCTTCTGTTTGGATCCCTGGTTTGGGGTTTATTCTGGAATCTGGGGTGAGGTGTGGCATCCTGCTCTCCAGCCTCCCCCACCAGAGCAGGGTGTCAGGGACAGCTGCCTTCCCATGGCTGGGGTGTCGCCGTGACCAGGCTCTGTACTTCCCTGTGCTCTTGGTGCTCAGCTCAGCATGGGGGTCTGACCCTTCAGGCTTCCTTAGGACTTAACATCGGGTGGCTCTGCTGACCATGGCCCTTCTTCCATTTCTCTGGCAGTTATCAGCTCTGATCATTCATACTTACGTAGGAGCAGAAGGAAAACTCGTTGGAAACTCCATTGAACCCACGTTTCCCCTCCAGGAGGGGAGCTGCCCCATGAGGCCAAGGGAGGCCCCGTGGGCACGCTGTTCTGGGCTCTGGATCTGCGTTGGAATCCCGAGGGCTTCACCCTGTTGGCGGCTTTTTCACCCTGAGTTTCCCTCCTTGGTGTTTTACTCTGTGCGTTTGCCCCGTGACACTGGTTTTTGTGGATTCATTTTATGCTGATTTTTTCATTATCTCCTTGTTTTTATTATTTTCAGCATTGACTCTTTGGTTTTCCTGGCATATTTTTATGTCATCTGCAAATAAAGTTTTGTTTCCATGTTCCAAAATCGCGTTCGTTTACGTCCTCCCTTATCTAACTGCTCACGGTGCTTCCAGCACAGCGCGGTGGTAACGCAGGTGGTGGGTGTCTGCGCCTGGTTCTGACCGCAGCGAGCACCTACTTATGTTCTTGCCTATTTTTCCCTGGTGTGAGCCGTGTGACGTAGGGATTGATTGACACATGTGCGCATCGCTGTGCACATACATAGACGTGTGTGGAGGTGTGCATGTGGCATCTATGTAGCACACATCGTCTGTGAACATGTATCCGAGTGGCATCTGTATGCACATATGTCTTTTTAGTATCATGCAGAACACTAGAACACTACACAAATTTTTCCTTAAACCTATTACTGATATGGCAAATCATATTGATTTTTTAATGTGGACTCAGCCTCTCGTTCCTAGAGTGGTTTACTTGGACATGAGAATTCTGTTTGCTGACATTTTACTTTATATTTTTTGCACTGATATTTATTAGAAATGTGAATGTGTAGTTTCCCTTTTGAGGCCTTGGTTGGCTTGGAGATGGATGCGGCATGTGGGGCCGGGCTGTGGCTCCGTGGCAGGGCGCTTGCCTAGCACATGTGAGGCACAAGGTCCCACCCTCAGCACCACATAGAATAAACAAAATAACTTTTTAAAAAGACTGCATGTGGAGCCCCTCCCTCCACGCTCCCCGGCAACTCTGTGACGCTGACGGGTCCTGTTCTTTCCTAGTGGGTCCCTGTGCTCCCTGCAGGCCACGTCTCAGATGGTTCTCTAGCAGTGTCATTTGGTCAGTGGAAGTGGGTCTGTTTAAACTCTTTATCTTTACGTGGGTCAGTTCTGTCCATTACGTTTTCTTAGGAAATCATTCATTCCATCCAGGTTTTTTTTCCTTTTTTGGAACCAGGGATTGAACTCAGGGACACTCGACCACTGAGCCACATCCCCAGCCCTATTTTGTGTTTTATTTAGAGACAGGGTCTCACTGAGTTGCTTAGGGCCTCACTAAGTTGCTGAGGCTGGCTTTGAACTTGCAATCCTCCTGCCTCAGCCTCCCGAGTCGCTGGGATTATAGGCATACGCCACCACGCCCGGCTTCCATCGAGGTTTTTAGGTTCTTTGCAGAACCCTGAACCCCTTCCCCGTGGTTCTTGCGAGGTTCCTGCCTGGTGCTGTGGTGTCGCCCGGGCCTCGAGGGTGCCGGGCAGGTGCTCTCTGCGAGCCACGCCCGTTCCTGAGCGCCTTGTGCTCCTCTTCACGGCACTTCCTCCCTGGGGCGTGGGCAGTGGTGGCTGGGTGGGCACAGTGGGTGCTGGCTCACGGCCAGGCTGTGCGGGCTGCCCATCCACAGCAAGGTGTGCGTGCCACCAGAGCAGGCTGGTTGCGTGGGGCAGCTGGACCGTCTCTCGGGGCGCGAGGAGTGGCGTGGAAGACCTGGAGACTCATTTAATTGGAAATCCAACTGAGCGCGGCGGCCGCGGAGGATCCGCCATCTCTCGGCACAATGGCCGGGTTGAAGGCTGTGTGAGGTGGCCTTATTAAAGTGACAAGGTAATTTAATTCCTTTGTGCGCGATGATTCTACTTCATTGATTTACAATGGGAAGGATATAATTTTGCTAGTGTTGGCAAAAAGCTCAAATGTCAGCCTTTTCAAATTGCCACACTCGCCTTGTTCAGGATGAATAATGAATAAGTCACTTTTTGTCTACAGTTAAATATTCTTGAATAAATACAAAGAGCATAAAAGACATAAATGATTGCCTGATTTATATTTAAAATAAAGATCAACATTGTGATAAACGGCTGAAAGCGCTGTGTGTGCAGCAATATGCCTCTCCCGATAATTACGTGATCAATTAAGGAGCAGCCGGGAGGCCGTCGGGGCGCCCTGCTCCCGCGCTCCCAGGCAGCCGGCTCGGCCCCGCCGCAGCCCCGCTCCTGGCCCGGGCACTCCTGCGCCAGGCCCGGGCACTCCTGCGCCAGGCCCCAGCGGGTCATACTTCGAAGGGAGTTTGGAGGGAACACTGAAGAGCCGAGACTGGGCCCTCAGAGCTCGGCTGCCTGCAGAGCAGCTCTGGCCGCCCTGGAGCTGAGATCTGTGGGTGGAGCCTCTGAAGGGAGGAGGGAAGTGGGGAGGAAGGGCACCCCGCTCAGCTCAGAGCCAGCCAGCTGGGCCTCGCTGCCAGTGGGAGGTCTGGGTGTTATTAAGAACATGTGTGTACGTGGTTCTGCAGAGACGGAACCCACAGGATGCTCGTGTGTGTGTGTGTGTGTGTGTGTGTGTGTGTGTGTATGTGTGTGTGTGAGAGAGAGAGAGAGAGAGGGAGAGGGAGAGGGAGAGGGAGAGGGAGAGGGAGAGGGAGAGGTGTTTATCTTCAGGAAGTTGCTCACACAATGGATCTGCAGGGTGGGCCTCAGGCTGAGGACCAGGGAAGTTGATGTTGACTCAGACCAGAGGCCGTCTGGAGGCAGACCTTCTTCCTCAGGGGCTCCCTCCTAAGGGACTCAGCTGCCTGGATGCCGCCCGCCCCCACGTGGAGGTTCATTGCTTTACTCGAAGTCCATTGACTTCCAAGTAGGTTTAATCTAGATGATCCTTCACGGAGACATCCAGACTGGTGTTGGCCCTTTCCAGGTCGGATTCGAACCCTGGAGGTTGCTTTTGCTGTGAAGGCACCCCTCCCCTCCCAGTGTGCTCCGGTCACAGGTCCTGGAGGGAGGCAGCAGCATTCGGAGGCGAACCTCCGGGAAGCAGGTGGAGGGGTCTCCGCCCTCCTCAGGGGGTTCATCCATCGGAGACGTTAGTGGGAGGTGGTGGAAGCTGAAGGTGGCAGGGCCTAACTGGAGGAAGCGGGTCACCGGCTGTTCTTGGAGATGGCGTCTTGTCCTGGGTCCCTCTCTGCTGTCACTGCCTTGGGGACAGGTGACCTTGGACTGAAACCTCTGAAACCCTGAGCCAAGATGAATCTCCTGCTTCCAGTTGTTGCTGTGAGGCCATTGGCCACGTGGTGACCTGTGGTGGACCTGGGCCACGGCAGCTCTTCCAGGAGGCTCTCTAGTCATGCAGTCACTGCGGGGTGACCAAGTGGTGTGGGCCTGTGCGACCATGTGTGTGCAGACGCGTCTGTGTGTCCCACGTGACAGCACACGTGTGTGTGTGTGTGTGTGTGTGTGTGTGTGTGTGTGAGGGAGCACCAGGCGAGAGCCGGGGAGCACGGCCTCTGGTTGCTCCCTCCCTGCAGAGCGGCCGGGACTCAACCACGGGTCCCCGCTGGCCTCCTCCCTCCACCGCCTCTCCAGGTCCCTGCCCACCAGCTGGACTCTGCTGGTTTCATTTTAAAAGTGCCTTGAGAAAACGGTGCTGTCTCAAAGCCGCCAAGCCTGTCGGCTCCTTAGAGGACACGTCCGCACCAGCAGTGACCACAGGAGACACGCCCACTCCCAGTGCTCGCTGCCCCTCCTTCGAGGACCGCCTGGGAGCCCCAGCCACGAGTGCTGTGAGGGCGGGCAGGGCTGTGGGGCCAGCAGAGGTGGACGGCACTCTTGATTCTCCAGCGCTGCCTGGCATGGGGCCTGCCGAGGGAGCAAGACCTGCACCTGGCTGTTCTGCAGTGTGGAAGGGGACAGGGACACGTCCCTCTCAGATTCCCCACCACGTCCAAGCAAACGGATTTTCCAGAAGCCTGACCACTGAGCGGGCTGGGCCGTGCTTCATCCACAGCCTCGGCGAGGTTCTGAGGACCCGCAGCAGATGAGGTGGAGGGTCTTGAGGGCCCTGGGGGGCCCTGTCGCTGACTGGAGGAAGGGTGGTGGCCGGGAGGCCTGGGGCCAGAGTGGCACTGGGGGTGGAAGCCCACCGCTGGGCTTTGGGGACAAGGCCTGGGGCTTGTGGTGTGCCACCCTGAAGTGTTCTGGAGGGCCCGCTGGCTCCAGCGGGACCTTCCAGGTGCTGTCCCACCTTGGCTGTCCGGCTCAGGGCCACTGACAGTCTCATCCTTTTTGGATGAGCACTGAGGCTTTGGAACGCCCTGGTGTCCTACTAGCTCTAGCAGTGTTCCCATCTCCTGTGAGCCGCTGGCCGGCCTGCCTGGACATGCCCCGACAGGGTCCCTTCTCTACTAGTGATGTCCCTGTGCGCCCATCCCCCATGTCCCCAGGAGGTCCTTGCCTCAGTCACACCTCCTTTGGCCTGCAGGGAACACAGCCGAGGCCTCCGAATTGCATTCTCTCCTGTGAGTGCCACAACTTGCAAGGCTCCTGCTCCCGGGGACCAGTCCACTCTCAGAACTACTGGACAGGAAGGAGCATGAGGGAGCACACTTCCAGGGGCCTCTTTCCTGCTCTGGTGCTTTGAAAGCTCCTGTGCCCATGTCAGCATAGCAGAGTGGCAGCCTCTCAGATGCAGCATGAGTGGGAGGTCTGTCAGTGACACAAAATGCTGGGGTGGCTCCTGGGTCCTGTGCTCTGTACACCTTGGCTGAAGAACTGATGATCTGTGCTCCTCTCTGTGTTAGTCAGCTTCCCGTCACTACAACAAAACACCTGAGATAATCAGCGTATAAAGAGCAAAGGTTTACTCTGACTCACAGTTGGGAGAGTCCAGTCTAAGCCCAGGAAAACCTATTGCTTTGGGCCTCGGACAGAAGTGCCAGACAGCAGTCATGGGGAGCGTGAGAGAGCAAATGGCTTCCCTTGGCCAGGAAGCAGATCAGGGAGAGACCAGGTCCCGTGATCCCCTCAAGGGCGCACCCCACTGGCCTGAAGGCCTTCCCTAGGCCCCACCTCCTGCTAGCTCCCCTTGTGGAGCCACGCAATACACAGCCCTTGGGGACCCTCACCCAAGCCATAGCTCTGGCTCGGAGTCAAGCTCACATCTAGAGATATTGTCAATGGTCACAAAGCACTTAATTGCTGAAATATTGTAAAAATTGAAATTTTATGATAAAACATCACCCTTTTAAATGTGTCCAGTAAGATATAAATACCATAGCAATTTACTAGTCACTACTGTCCACTTAAAAATCCCTACTCACAAGCTTAGTAGACAAATGACCTGTCCCTTGGCCACTCCACTGTGCCCTCAGTTTTGTTTTCATGGAACATTTAATTTAGGCTTTAAAATATTTCTTGACCCCCAATTATATTTCCCTACACTTAAAATGCTCGCGTGCTCGTGTGTGTGTGTGTGTGTGTGTGTGTGGACACTGATGTTATTGAGGGTCAGTGAGTCACGGCCCCATCTGAGCTAGCATTGTGATTTCAACGTATGCAATTGGCCCAAGTCATCACAAGGCAGAGAGAGAGGGTGCGGTGTCCTCAGACACGCAGCGCTGGGTGTTGCTCTTTGCCGAGACTTCATTGAAAATGCCTCTTGGCACCAGGGTTTTGGCCCGGGTCCTGGGGTTTCCTGTGTCTGGGGGAACTGTGGTGAGGGGTGAAGAGGCCTTTCTCTCACGGGGGAAGAAGGAGGTTGTGAGCTGGGAGAGTAGAGGGGAAAGTGGAGAGCTTGTGTGCTGTCCTGACCACAGGGTCACCTTCAGGCAGGTCAGGTTTTGGAAAAAATACACAACCTGATTCTCTTACAAGTACCCACGCCTGTGGGTGCCTTGGGAAGTCACTGCCTCCAGCAGAGAGTAAAGGGTTTCTCGAAGGCCACGGAGCAGACTGCTCTTGAGCATCATCACGTCTGGGAATCAGAGGTGCCAAGCTTGACTGCACATTGCAGTCACAGAGAAGCTTCTGGAACCTGAGGACTGTCTGCAGTGTGTGGCCTCAGCGTGCCTGAGCATCCCACTTTAAAGGACCCAGGTGACATGAGTGCGATCCTGGTGCTGGAGGGGGAAAGGGCGAGGCCTCCTGGGCGTCACTGCAGGAGCAAACCCTCAGTGCCTCAGGAGCCGTGGGAGCGGCAGGGCCAGAGTCCCCGCCACGCTGCTCCCACCTGCGCTTATTTAAAAGTCGGAGCACACAGTCCAGGTGGAGCCAAGCAAAACGGACACCAGAACCCCCTGGAGCCTGCGCTTACCCGGGTCCCACGCAGCCTTGACCGGAAGGGCAGAGAACTCACTGGCACCGCACCCCATGCCCACACAGCTATGTGCCCGCGCTCAGGAGCAACTGGCATCCATCTGCAGAAGAGGGGTGAGCCAGCGCCGGGGGCCACACACGAACACAGGGGTGAGACCCCAGAGACGCCAGGGACCTGAGTGTGAGTCACTGAGTCACTCTGAAAAGCTCCAGGATGTGATCTCTGGAAAACACAGCGAGACGGCAGCGGGCATGGGTGGTCCCCAGGACTGGGCAGGCGGGCAACAGGCAGGGTGCAGGGGTCTTCCAGAGGGAATTCTCTGCTGTAAGGTGATGGTGAATACTCGGCCCCGGCAGAGCTGCTCAGGCGGAGCAAGCACCAGGAGGGACCCCAGAGAGCCCGGCCCCAGGGGGGGCACGCCAGCGCTGTGCACCCATGGCGATAAGCCCACCTCTCTGGGGGCAACAGGCTCCGAAAAGCAGTGTGTGGGGACGTGGCTGAGGGAGACTGGGGCTTCGGAGGGCCTGGCACACCTGCTTCACAGGCTCTGTCCCTGGAAGCCACCAAGGTGCTTCGTTGCGGCAGCCCTGGGAGTCCAGTGTGGGCCCTGTTCTGCACGAGTGACCCGGCCTCCATGTGCACCCTGACCAGACCACAGGCCCAGGGTTGAGTGTTGCCCGGCTCCGCCCACAACAGGGAGGGAGTCCCTGGCCTCTGTGACCAGGGTGAGTATGTGACCCATGTAGGCATGAGGCCAGCCCTGGGAAGTTGTGTGGACCTGCTGGACAGTGGCTCCTCTTCCGAACAGGCTCCTGTTGCAGTAGGAGTCATGTCCTACGTGACTCAGGACGGTAAGGCCAATGTGGGGTGTCAGACCCAGAAGGGAGGCATCTGTGGGTCTCAGTGAACTTCTGGAGGCCAGCGGCCTGGAGCCGGCACCTCCCTGCAGAGTCCACGCCTTTCAAAGTTGTTTTTGTGTTTGTTTGTTTGTTTCTTTTTGGAACCAGGGATTGAACCCAGGGACACTCGGCCACTGAGCCACATCCCCAGCCCTATTTTGTATTTTATTTAGAGACAGGGTCTCACTGAGTTGCTTAGGGCCTCGCTAAGTTGCTGAGGCTGGCTTTGAACTCGCGATCCTCCTGACTCAGCCTCCCAAGTCGCTTGGATTACAGGCGTGCGCCACCACGCCCGGCTGTTTGTTTGTTTTTGCAAGACACATTTAATGAGCCTTCAGACACTTTCGAGGGAGGCTCCAGGGTTGGGAGTTGACTTAATCCCATGGTGACAATCATGGGACTCTGGATGATGGCGTTGCTAGTGCCCTGGAAATCATGTGAAAATGGTGCCCAGACGCGGTTTCAAACCCCTCCTCTCTTAGACAGTTGGACTCAGGAACTGTGGCCTGGTCTCCTTGTCATGCTTAAGTGGAAAAAAACAAAACAAAACAAAAAGGCTAGATCTCAGATTTGCAGGTAAGGAGGCAGGGCCAGAGGCCACCTAAAGCCAGAGCTTCCGACTAAAGACTCCAAATCCCCAGATTTAAAATTTCAGTGTGGGTGAAGGACCCGAGGAAGCAGCACAGCACAGAAGGGCCTTGAGTCCCCGTGGAGCCACCAGACTGCTGTCAGCATGGTGTGGAGTGGCCCCTCTGGTGCTTGGGAGGACCTGCTTCTCAGACTGCCTCCCTGCTCCCTGCTCCCTGCAGCCTCACCATCCTTCCCTTCCATTTTCTCTCTTGTCCTGTGTGGCCACCCATAGGCACTGGTCTGAGTTAACAGTCTGAGCCAGGGTGTCCCAGGCAGGACCAGTCCCTGCCACCAGAGCCCCTGTCCCCTGCTCCCCTGGAGATGGGCATTCCTGTGGTGCAGGCCTGCCCCGCCCCCCCGAGAGCCACTGACCAGCTCCTGGGCTGGACACTGCCTGCAAGTTCTGGCAGCAGGTGGAGTTTTCCCGCTGGGTCTGCTCCTCTGAGCAGGGACATCACTATTGAGCTCTCACCTGGGGCCTGTTTGTTTCTCCCCTGGGTAGATTTGGCCTGCAAAGGAGGCCCTCTGGCTCCCGGGAGGAAAGGCAAGGTGGTCTGGTCAGCCTCTGAAGACTCAGGTGGCAGGCAGTGAGCTCCAGGACTCGGGTCTGGCCAGCCCAGTGCTGGGCACGTGGCCTTACCCTGGGCGTTCTACCTCTGCATAGAAGCTGCCGTGTGGCGCCTGGGCTCCCACAGGAGACTGGCGATGGACGTTCAGGCGTTCAGGCAGCTGGCTCTGGAGGGGCCTGCGTGGTGTGGACGTGTGCAGAGGACATCAGCAGGTCCAGCCACATCCCAGCACCACCTGCATCTGCTCAGACAGGAAGGGTCAGGGGAGAGGCTAGAATCAGGCCAGAGGGGCAACAGCAGACGCCACCTTTCCTTGTTTCTGCAGGTCACATCTGTCTTATTTAAACTCAAAAGCTCAGACCTGCTGCACATAGGAACGAATCCCCTGCTCTGGGGTTTGTCCCCTGGGTTGGCTGTGTGGCAAACCACCCGGCCCCTCTCTGGAGGCAGTCATTTGGCAGGAAGCACGTTTCCTTCATGAACTAAACATTTGGGCCTGAGGAGCGAGGCTGTGCTGCGTCCTCTCTATGGCCAGTGGATGTGGAAGTGGCTGTCTGCACCCTGGTTGGACAGGGTCCGCCAGCAATCTTCCTCTGTGGAGACCTGGATGGGCCCTGGGTGCTGAGCAGAGCCAGGGGAGTCAGGGAGAGCTGGAGGAGGAGGCGCCACCCCACGCCAGGGGAAGCCAAGGGCTGGCGGAAGATTGCCAGCAGAGCAGCGCTGTCCTCGTGACTAGCCTGGGCTGGTACTGCCCGGCCCACGTCCTGTGAGAAATTCCAGAACGCCCAAGGCCACAGTTCCAGAATGCCCAAGGCCGCACAGTTCAGGACTGTTGCTCAGTTTCTCTGAGATCTGCCCTCAGACCACTCTGCTCCGGGCTTCCCAGGCTCCCCGCAACCCCACCTCCAGGTGTGCAAAGCTATATCTGTGTCCCCTTCCTGGGCAAGCGGGACCTGGTGCCATGCCCTCTGAGAGGACTGGCTGCAGGGGGTCAGCCCAGGGCAGCTGAGCCATGTGGGAGCTGAGTGGAGCCCATGGGTCAGGCCTGGTCGATGGCAGGTCCTCCTAAGCTCAGAGCTGCTTCTCTCCATGTGGGTGACTGTCCTGGGGAAAAGAAACAGGAAGACTGGACCAGGGAGCTCACCCACTGCAGGCTGGGAGGGCTCACGGAGGATGCCAGGCCTTGCCTGGGCGGCACCACTTTTCCCCTCAGTTCACCTCTGGAGCCCCAGTGTAGCCCCCAGGGGGAGGCCTGCTGCACCAGGAGTCTCCACGGACCCTTTGGCTCTGAAGCCTAGGTCAGGAGGCGTCTGGGTGGGAGTGGACAGTGCTTAGGAGGAAATCCCAGAGCAAAGCATGGGAGGAGCTCCTGGCCCATTCCTTGTTGTACTGCCAAGGTGTGAGGGCCAGGGGAGCAAGCCACTGCCTGAACCCCACTGTGACAGGTGACACTCAAAGAGTCGCTCAGTAACTTGGGTCAGCGGAATCCGAGTGCCTCAGGAGCACCCATCGTGTTCAAAGAGGGCTAGGCAAGGGCCAGGGCTGGCTCCCTGCCGCCAGCAAGCCCCGTTCTGTGACGTAAAGCTCTATGTTGGGACAGCCGGCCACAGGATCTGTGCAGCCATCGCCTCAGGGAACAAAGCTGGAGGGAGAAGCAGACGCGGCTCGGGAGCACTGTGACGACTCTGGAGTCGACCTGGGAAAGCGGGCTGCGGGCAGGGAGCGTGGAGGGAGCCGTCACACCTGCACGTGCCCACAGGCATGTTCTCTGGGGCTCTCAGGACCTGCCTAGCTTTCTGCATTCTGCTCTCAAATTTGGTGGGCTTTGTCTTTATTGGGGTCATTGACACATGAAGGGAAGACCCTCTCTGGCATGCCAACGGGATCCCAGCTGCCCTGTCTTTTCTGCATGAAATGGTGAATCTCTCACCATACGAAATCCAAATACATATAAAATCTGATTATTTGGATTAAGTACAAAGCAAAAAAGAAAAAAAATAGAAGGATTTTATCTAAGGAAAAAAGGGAGGTCGGCCACTGTTTGAGTTTCTGGCTTCACAGGGTTGAAGTCAGAAAGCAATGACGTGGCTTCGTTTGCTGTACAAGGCCTAATGACCCTGAAGACCAGGCAGACCCCGAGCCACCGTGGCAGGTCACCCAGCTTTTCCACAGTGGCCTTTCTGACCTTTACATACCCCGTCCTTTTTTCTATTAAAGAGCCGCATCTCCCAAGTGCCCAGAAGTTGTGGCTGGTCACATCCGCACACGCTGTCCCCAGTGGTCTGCGAGGCTGAGCTCAGTGGCTAGCAGGGCAAACACAAGGCCAAGCATGACCTCTCAAAGCTGCCTTTGGAAGCAGGAAGGAAGGTCTACCCGACTCAGTTCATTCATGAGTAAGGAACTTAGATCACAAACCAAGGTGGGCCCTGTTTCCAGTCTTGCGTCCTGGGCAGCTAAAGATCGTGGTGGAATTGTTGCTGTCCCGCTCTGAGCCCGTCCAGAAGAGGCCTTGCACCTTCCTCACCAGCTGAAGCTGCTGCCCACGGCTGCCCCTCAGCCTCCCAGGTCCTGTGCCCCACAGAGCCCGCGGACAGTCGGGGCATGCCAAGCTGGGCCGCACTCATGCAGCTGCTCTCAGACGCAGGCGCTGAATCAGTCACAGAGTCACACGGTGGCTTCTCAGGCAGCAATTTGTCACCTTCTGTACTCTCCTGGCTCATTCCAGGGCCACGGTCAAGGGGCAGCTGAATCTTGTTAGGCTAGGGAAAACCCTCCTGCATGGCTTGGTCTGCAGAGACGCCCCACGTGGCCAAGCCCCTGTCTGCTGACACACTTCCTGGGGCCACTGGTCAGCAGCCAGAAGGGCAGCACCCTGCATGTCTGGGCTCTCAGGGTGCCGTGTGGTGCAATGTCCCTTTCCTCCTGGGTAATCATTGCCCTCCTCTTTGTGACTCTGGCCAGGAAGTCTGGAGGTGGCTGGGTAAGGTGGGCTGGGGTCACAGACACTGCTGGTGTGCCCCCAGCTCCCCTCTCTCCCAAGCTCTGTGCCTTGCCCAACACAGGCCACGACCACCCCTGAAACCAAACAGAAACGTGCTGAGCAGCCGGACGCCAGCAGGCAGGGCCTGTTCTGTGTGGGCGCAGTGTGTCCACATGTCCCAGGTGCTGGGCTGTACGGTTCAGGCCTGCGACCCTGGGGATTATTAGGAGACCCTCTGCGTTCTCCACCATGCCCTACCTAGACTGGAGGCCACGGTCACCATAGCTCCAGAGGAGCCCCTCACATTTTTGGGGGCCAGAAGGGGGCTTCGTATGGGACCTGGAGCTCGGAGGTGAGAAGGAATCGTGCTATTGAGATGCAGCAGGGCCTGGGGGTCCTCCTTTCTCTTCACACAATGGGGACAGAGCCTGTGGGCTGGGCGAGGGCTTGGCAGCACCCGCTCCTTTGTTCCTGCCCACTGAGTGGATGGCGGGAGGGGGCTGCTGGGGAAGCTGGCCTGATGTTTCAGTGAGGGGGACGCTCCTGGGGCAGCCGAGTCACCAGAGGGCTGGGACCCTGCAGGCTTTGCCTGGCTGGCTCTGTGGCGGGCCCTGTGGGTCCCAGGAGGACGCAGACCGCTCCTCGGGCCCCCTCTGCCCTTCCACAATACACTTGGCATGGCCCCTTTGAACCACGCTCTTCCTTCACCTTCCTTTTCATGCCACTGACAGTCACTCTCTCTTACATTGTGAACGAAATTCGTGCTTCTGCCACTTAACAAGGACAGTGACACCTTCCCATTGAAAACCCTCACAATATTTATTTCCTAGCTTTGACTTGGATCCCAGAAGCCATCCTGGCTCTTTCTAGGTTCTGTGCATGTGTGCATGTGTGTGTGCGTGTGTGTGCAAAATAAATTTGGTATTTGCAACTGTCCAGCCATTCCTGCACCAGTTGACCGTTAACTCGTGGGTTTTCCTGTTGTGGGCCCAGGCAGGCCTTGACCTCTGGACTGGTGTTTTCTTTTAGGGAGAGAGAGCTGCTTTCATTCTGGAGCGCTGGGTCCTCCTGCTGTCCAGAGATTTGTGCACCTCCAGCTCTAGAAGATTGGCACGCCATGCCCCTTGCTCTGCACCTCACCTTGGACCTAACACATTCCACTCTTCTCCCCACCACGGCCTCTACTTTCCTCTGCTCCTGTTTGCAAATCCTAAGCTGTGGCATTTCCCCGTGTGTGTGTGTGTGTGTGTGTGTGTGTGTGGTCTTCAGAGTCCTTTCCTAGATTTTTCTATGCTTATTTTTTCTTTGTAAAGAACGTGATGTACTAAGTGATCTCTTTCAGATTGAGTTGTGCTGACATAAGGAGATCCTAAAGCTTGGATGCCACACCAGCTGAAAAGTAGGAAATCTGAAAACGGGGTGCGACTCCATCCCTGGGGGGCACGTGTGCTGGCCTGTGGGAGGCCCCCGTGCACAATTTCACTCTCCAGAGTGCCGGCTTGGTTGGTATCGCACAGTCCACTCAGGATGAGCTGCAGTCTGTGGCCCTGCTCCTCTGCCAACCGCCCTGCTAGGGAGAGACTGGCCACCTGGCAGAGGCCACAGGTCAGGGCCCATTCTGTGCTGTGGTGCCTGTGAGGCTGAGGGAGTCCATGGAATGGCTTGCCTGAACCTCACTTGACCAGGACGCTGGAGGACGCAGTCACCACAGCCTCCTTGCCTCCACCTGACTGGCTGCCTTTCCCCCCTGGTGCTGGCCTGGGTCCTGTCTTGCTACCTGTGTCCCCTGAGGAATGTGCAGGCCCTTGGCTGGCTGTGCTCCAGCCCAGCTGAGGGCTCGTGATGCATTTTCCAGAACATGCCCGCGTGTGAAGGGGGACCAGCAGGTGACAAAGTAAAGCTGAGAGGGAAGCAGCTATGGCAGGGCCCAGAGGAGGGGCTCTCAACCACACCTGGAGCACCTGGGGCTCCTGCTGGCTGTGCAGCAGACCCCATGTCCACACTTCCTACCAGGCTGAGGCCCCCTGTCTGCACGCGCCTCTTCAGACGGGGCAGTGATGGCACCGAGGCATCCACTCTTGGCTCACTGCTGTGGCTGTGTGAGGCACAGGCAATGCAGCTGGACAGAGGAGACCCAGGAAGACAGCTGGCGAGCACCACGGCTCTGGGCATGAGGCTGACTCCAGCTTGCCTGTGGGCCCGGGCAGTGCCACAGTTCTGACCCACCAGAGTAGCCAAGGAGACAGGCAAGTGGTGCATTTCTGTACTTGAGCACCAGATTAGATCCTGACCTTGTGTGCTGGATACTGCACGGTGAGCAGCCTGGGTTGGCGGTACTTGCAGGAGGCTGGGTCCCTGGGCAGGAGAAAGAGCCCCAGAGCAGTTCCCACCCCAACTCATGCCCCAGGCAGTGGCCAACCTCAGACACCCACCAAGAGGGATCCCAGGGCACTGGGCACTCTGGACACTTCACGGGGTTGGAGCCCAGGTGCTGCTCAGGTGTGGAGTCTAATGCGTGTACTGGGTCTTTGCGGCTGGTTCCTGGGCAGGGCTCTGTGAACCCTTGGAACTCCTGTGACAGGAGCAGATTTGCTCCTGAGGGTATGCTAATGAGGTGACCCCAAAGCCACACAGGTGTGAGGGTGAGGACTTGAGCCCTCCCTGCTCCTGTGGGGTCTGGGTACCACCCTCCACGGAACCCCTGCAGCAGTGGGTAAGAGCTTCCCAGACCGGAACACTGCCAGGTGGAGGGGGGGAGCCTGGGAGTCAAACCTCCCACCCCGCACCCCCAAATGGTATGGTCCCATGCACGCCGCCTTCTGCCCACCTTGAAAATAGGCCCGAGTGTGGCTTTTCCCAAGTCCCGAGTCATTCCAACCAGCTGTTGAAAATGAAAGGGGCTGTAGGAGGCCCTGGATCCCAGGCTGACAGAAGACCTGGTGGTCTGGGGAGCTGGAACTTGGGCTGGAGTCTGGAGTTGGGTCGTGTTGTGGTGAGGTGGGACAGAAGAGGAATTTTCAGGAAGCAGGTTTATTGACTGCAGTGTTCAGAGGTGGCTCTCGCCTAGGAATTCCTCCTCTGAACAAAGATTTTGGAAATTCTTTGAACTTTGTATCCAGCGTGCTGGTGGGGGTGGGCTTGGAGGGTCACATCCAAGTGCTCTCTGTTCCACCCCTAGACCACACTCAGGGGTCACAAGTTGGTTTTTTCTTTTTTTACAAAGAAGACAGTTTCGTACAAGAAGCTGCAGACCCGGCATTGACAGTGAGGAGGAGACGAACCACCACAATGATCTCCGCAGACACCCTGCTGATCTGACAAGGGGAGAAGCTTCCTATGGCAAGGGTCTTTGGGTGGGGTACTCGGTCTGCCCAGCGGGTGGGCCCTTGGCCGGGGGTCTGCACTGACTCCTGCTCGTCTGTGTCTGACCAGGACGGCAGGTACAGCAGCGCAGGACAGCCTGAGAGGACTCGGGGGCCCGTCCTGCCCATCACTGGAGCAGTGTCGCTTGACCAAGATCAGAAAATCCTTGCTAGAGGATTTTAGGTAGACGTTTCCTGAATGAGGTAGTCTACGCCGTGGGTGGAAGGGGAGCCGGCTCCCTTTCTTCCTGTAGTGTTAGGGCCCTGGAAGCAGCAGAGCTCCTACCATCCGGGTCCTCACTGGGGGCGACAGAGCTCCTACCATCCGGGTCCTCACTGGGGGTGTGGAGCTCCTACCATCCGGGTCCTCTCTGGGGGCGACAGAGCTCCTACCATCCGGGTCCTCACTGGGGGTGTGGAGCTCTTACCATCCGGGTCCTCACTGGGGGCGACAGAGCTCCTACCATCCGGG
>JAJEJO010001974.1:108394-142214 GCA_020662805.1 Glaucomys volans
TACCATCCGGGTCCTCACTGGGGGCGACAGAGCTCCTACCATCCGGGTCCTCACTGGGGGTGTGGAGCTCTTACCATCCGGGTTCTCACTGGGGGCGGCAGAGCTCCTACCATCCGGATCCTCACTGGGGTTGTGGAGCTCCTGCTGGGCTTGAAGCCGCCCAGCCGCAGGGGTCGGGCCATGCCCCCCGGGTCCGGCAGTTGAGGAGGCGGGCGCTCACGCCCGACCTGGAGATCCTAATCGTCTGGATGATGACTGGAAACAGGGGGACTGAGATGAGGGAGGATGGCGAACCCCGAGGGGCGTCTGCGGCCGTGGTTTCTGGGTGTCCCTCGTGCGGTGCATGAGGGCCAGGCGAGGTGGCCCTGCCCTGCGCCTGCAGGTCTGGAGAAGCAGGCCCGCACACCAGGGGCCCGGGGGAGAGCCTGCAGGCGGCCTCGTCTCCGAGGACGGGTTTGCTGCGCTGGTGGACATGGCCGCAGAGCCCGGCACCCCAGGACGGCCCCGCTGGCTCTCCTGAGGAGACTCCTCCACCGCCTCGGCACCTGGGCCGTCGCCTGTGCGAGCCAGGGTTTCAGGGGCCTTGGCTCCTCCTGCGGGTTGAAGTACAAGAGTCGAAACCTGGGAGGGTCAGACCGACTTTCTGGAACCCAAGTCACATCACTCGTGGTCTCCAGGGCGGCCAAGGCCCCCCGTGGGTGAGGACTTGTTGCACAGGCCCCCGTGGCTTGCTTCCACCCTCGGAGGCGGACAGCGGTCTTCAGGTGCAGGGTGCTGGGCGGGTGTGGACGGAAGAGGCGCCGAGTTGCTTGAGAAAGGAAGCGTCTCTCCTGACTTTGAAGATGCGTCCTGCGTTCGTTTTGTTCCGTGGGAGTCCGCACGCCCGAACTCCCGCCTCCTGATTGTGCTGACCTTGCGCTCGGCCTCCGTCCACGTGCTCCAACGCTCGGGTGCATCTGTGCCAGTTCTCTAGCTGATCCACCAAGTCTAAGGGCATCTCGTCCTAATACACGTATTTTTAATTTTAGTTGTAGATGGGCACAGTACCTTTATTTTTTTATTTTTATGTGGTGCTGAAGATGGAATCCAAACCTGGTGAAAATGTTCATGTGCTTTCGAAGTTTTGTGTGTATCTTCAGCAGGAAGCAATTGCCGGGCAGCGGATTTCCTGTTTTGTGTATTCTTTTGTCCCTTGAAGTTCTGATCTTTAAAGGCTGAGGATACTCTTTTAGGAGTCCCTTGGGATGATTTAGAAAAGCAGTTTCACAGGGCCCCACACCAAGGTCCAGCCCTGCCGATGTGGACAGAACCTGGGGCGCTGGTTTTCATAGGTGCCCTGGGACTGTGAACCCAGGGGGCACCTGGGCCCCACTTTCCAACCAGCAGTTGTGACTCTTCAGCCACCTGAGATGAACGTTGTTCTGGTCAGTCCTTGTTCTCCAGCTTGGGGAGTGGGTTCCCCCCACAAGGGTCCACTGGCCCTCTGTGCAGCTGAGCACCTCCCTGAGCACCCGGGCACCTGGGAAGCAGGCTCAGGTGGGGTGCTGCAGCTGTGGCACCCGCTGACCAGCACCAGGCCCTGCCCGGCCTGGTGCACAGGCTCTGGAACAGTGCTCCGCCCAGGGGACGTCTGTTTTCTCACAGCTGTGGGGGCTGGGAGTCTGTGGTCACCGTGCCAGCTGATGGGGCTCCTGGCCTGGTCTCATCCTGGCCTGATGACGGCCACCTTCTCACTGTGTTATGCATGGTGGACGCTCTTCCTCCTCTGTACAGCCAAAGATCTGTGGGGTCCAACCCACCCATGACCTCTGACCCTACCCACCTCCCAGGGCTGTCACAGTGGACTTAGGGCTTCAGCTTGTGACCTCTGGAAACGCTATCCATCCACTACAGCTTCCTGGACACGACAGCCTTACGTTTGAACTAGCTTATCCTCACTATTCACGGGTTCAGCATTTGTGGTTTTGCCTACTTGCTTACAGAATTCTACTGCAGAATTCATTTGTAATCCCACATTTAATCCCAGGGAGCCCCTGTGTCCATTTTCGCATGTGCTCAGGGTGAAGAACGGGAACTGCTGGCCCGTGTGTTTCTGGCTGAAGTCACAAAGGACACTGCGGCCTTCAGCTGTGGAAATCAGTGTCCTTTTCAGTCTCCTAAGTGCCACATTTTTTCTTTCAATTTTTTGTGCTTTTTGCTGGGTTCCTGTTTCAGACAACTCCAGCCGCAGCGCTGAGCACTGTCCCGGGTCCTGAGTGCGAGGCCCGGTGTGCCTTGTGGGAAGTCCGTGCGGGATGAGTTTGTTCAGATGTGGGTTACAGTGCTTTTGGCTGTGAGCTCAGCTTTAATGAATCACCTACAGTAAACAGGTGCCTCGAAGCAAGGATCAAGGCTCCCTGCTGGTCAGTCAGCACAGTGCTGGGCCGAGAAGGAGCTCTACTGGACCACAGGTTGGTGTTTGCTGGCTCAGTTCTGATGGTGACGTTAGGCCCTCGGTGTTGTGAGTACTGCACCAGAGGCCCGTCGTACATTGAGTGAACCAGCTGGTGTGGGAGCACCGAAACCTGGTGACAAACACGCAGGCTCCTTGGCTTACGTGGTCATCCCAGCGCTGAGCTCTGGAATATCCAGAGCGTTGGGATACCTGATGGACGCTACCTTTTAAAAACATTAGCGGTGACATTGTTGAGACCTGGAGCTAGTGGTTATGAAACTTGCTGCTCCAGAGCTGTGCCAAGGGGAGGCCACCAGAGCTGGCGTGTCACAGCTGGGACTGATTAGTCTTCGGGGCTGCCATGCCGCTCAATCTAGAGCAAGGCGCACACCTGCTCACTGAGCTCGCCAGAGCTGCACCAGGCGATCTGAGACCCCAAGGAGACTTGCGTGCAGCTGGGCCCTGCGCGGCTGTCGGGGCCGAGGTCGACATAGGGTTGACTGGGCCAGCCTGGCCTGAGACATGTGGCCTCCTGAAGGGATGCGGCTGCTCCACGCCAGCCCTGGAAAGCAGCGCTCACCTCCAGGCTGCCAGGCTTGTTGGCAGCCAGCGGCTGGGTGGAAAGGGAGCGGGCTGGAGGCCGTCTGGGCGCGACCCTGAGTGGAGGGCAGCTGCTCCTTCCTGCCTTGCTCTGGTGAGTTTGTTTTTAAATATAAGCGTTGCCACGGAACACTGGAGATCACAGTCTTCACTCCTGAGTCCCAGCCGTGCCCATAAATGATCAGGGGAGGGACTGGCGCCCTCTGCGTGGGTGGAGGGGCCTCAGCCCAGGCCGCTGACAGTTCACTCTGACCTGAGGGTTGTGGGTGGGGAGGCCAGGCTGTGAGGACCGTGTCCTTGTGCTGTAGACCCTATTCACACAATGCCAAGTGCAGGTTTCTCCAGCAACCCACGGGCTTAGCTGTTGTTGCTCAAAATTGCACTGAAGAGGAGTGGCGTGCCGGGGACAGCCTCTTAACAATAGCTACCTGTGCGCTTGAACACGCCTGGCACCCTGTGGGCACCGAGGCACCCAGCCCCTCGGGAAGGCAAACAAGCCAGGGCTGCGGCGGGGCCATTGTTCACAGCTGCGGGCTTTTCCCACCTCAACCCTGGGAGGACCCAGCGTTCCCATGCAGAAGGAGTCTGGGAGCCGGCTGAGCCCGGGCTCCGTGTGACAGTGAAGCGGGGCAGCGGCCACCCAGCCCCGGCTCTGCCGCCTGCAGTGTGCAGCGATAATTCCTGTGTGAACTTTGTCCCCGGGTGTGTGTTTTTGGAGTGTGCAGGGTGACATTCAGCCTCCACATTCATTTTTATGATAATTCCTAGCAAATTGTGGAGCAATAAACTCTTCAAGCCTGTCTTCCTTGTGAAAGCCACGAATCAATCAGCTGTGGGCTTTTTTGGGGGCTTTTCAATGTATGGTGATCATTTAGATTTGACGTGCATTGTGAGACCTTAGCTTGCCTCCTCTCTCTGCTCTGTCATTAATTCCAGCCTTTGCCATCCTGAAGTACAGTGAAGGATGACTGAGAAATCATTGCCCCTCTTCAGCTCTGTTATTGCACAAAATAGCAGCGCAATAATTTTTTGTCAATGTTTTACTCTAAAAGCTTTCTACGTCAGTTTTGAAAAGGAAGCAATAAAGCCCATTCAATGGTATGAATAAAAATCCTTTGAGGGTTAGGAGCAGAGCTTCTTTTCTTCAGCTGGTAATCAAATTGGAGCTAAAATGAAATTGAGTTTTCTTATGAAAATAGCCTTTGTTGCTGGGAAGGCTGGTAATTCATAAACAATAACCTGCTCTTTTGTGTGGATAATAATATATTCATGTTCTTTCAATAGGGTAAAAGCCAGACCTAGTGCATTATGGTACAGTAGGAATAGCAGAGGGGCTGCTGGAAGGACTTGAGGAAGTGCAGCGTTCGGAGCTCTCCTCCAGCGCCCTCCGGAAGGCACTTGGCTTTATCTGTGTGTGGCTGTCCTTGTTGATTTGTTGCTGCCACACAATATTTGGTTAATTGTGGATGGTCTCAAGCTGTGCTCGTCGTTGGGAAGGCTGCGGTGGCTGCTGCCAGCCAGCCTGCTGCCACAGGGTGCCGGCGTTCGCAGGAGCGGTGGAGCATGGACAGGATGGGCAGTCCGGCTGGTGCAGGGTGGCACTTGGACGCAGAGCCTGCAGGTAGGCTGGTGGCTCCCAGAGTCTCGGGAAGGTGTCCTTGGGCTCAGCCAGGGCAGTGCCAAGTGCTGAGGGGTCACTTGCTATGAGTTTTCTGCTCCTTGGGCAGGAGTGGGGGTGAGAGGAGGGAGAGATCCAGACCTGGGGCATTGAGGGAGAGCCATGTCCAGCTATGGACTGTGGGCACTTGGACCTGGACTGCAAGGACATCAAGCACAGGTGCCAAGCTAGCGTGGCAGGACCTCTCGAGAGGACCTTGTGCTGCTGGCCACGGGGGCTGCGTTTGCCCTTCAGCTGGGCTCTGGAGTTCTGGAGGACTGGTGGCACCTGCTGGCGTGAGGCACGGATGGCTTCTTGTGGTGAAATCTGCGTTGGCTGAACTTAGCTTGGAAGTTCTCCATGCAGGTAACTTGCCATGGGAATTCAGGTGGGGTGGACATGACCCTACAGATGCATCACTCACTGCTACTTGGGTAAAAGTGACTTGGATTCTGTGTCAAGTTGGCTGAAAGTTACATCCTGGGGACTGCAAAATGTGTGCCTTCCCCCCTGGGTTGGACTAGGGAAACAGCCTGGTCATCCGCACCCCGCCCCATGCCGGGGCCAGTCTGTAGCGGGGCTTCCTCCTCGGTCACTTTCCTGTTCCCAGGTAGCTCGGTGCTGTGAGCCTGATTCCCCACAGGCTTGGCTGTGGACGCGGAGAGCCCGAGAGAGCAGCCTGCCTTCTGCTGAGTATTCTGCTGGTCCTGGCGGCAAGACCCATTGCCTTTGAAGTTCCATTTTCTGGGTCTGAATTTAGTTCAGTGGGCAAACAAAAAAGAAAGAGTCAGCAGAGAGCTCGGTGTGGGTGCTGGGGCGGGGCTGAGGTGCTCCTGCTGGGGCGGACGGCGCTGCTGGCCTCGCGGGTTCTTTCTGCTGAGGTCCCTGGAGTGATGGTATTTCCCCAGCTTAACCAGCGCCACACTTGGTTCAGAACAGAGCAATGGAGAAATTGATGTGGAAAGCGTGGGGTGCAGTTTTAAGCTGGGAAACTTGGACAGCTTCCGGGGGAGTGGGCAGGAAGGGTCCACCTGCCTGGTGGACATGGGCAAAAAAGTAGAAATGAGGCAGAGCAGGGCTGTTTGCTCACAGAGGCGGCGGGGTGTGTGCCGTGTAATGCTGGCTGGTAGGGGTTCTGTGTGGTTTTGGTGTTTTAACAATGAGATTACATGCTTGGCAAAGGAACTTTGGGGCTCCGGGGAGGCCGACAGTTGTGGCAATGCGAGTCATTACCCAATTAGTTCACGGGAGCCTCACGCGTCCAGGCTGTGCTTAACCACCTCTGGATCCCAGCTCTACCAACACGACCTGCATTGAAGTCTTTCAAAATGAGGATTCTAATTGTATATATTTTACTCTGCTGCAGTTATTATTCTGTGCTTTTCAATATCATGAGCCCCTTAATAAATTCTGATTTCAAAGCTATCTCAAGTTCATCTTAGGGGAAAACCCAGGATTCATTTGGCTTTCATTATGCACTTTGTCAAAATCCCCCCACAAGTTCCCTCTCCTGCTGACAGAGCTGCATGCTTGGCAGCTTTATTCTCAGGATGCAAAAGAAAAGATTGTTAATTGTCAAAGAATTACCTTTCAACTTCCCGTAATGGAAACTGCAAAGTTCGTAGATCATTTTTGCTTCTGGAATAGCGATGAAAAACAGATTTTATTCAACGTGGAAATTATTGATCAGGTAGCTCAGCACAGCTTCCACCTAAAAATTACAGTTTTCTTGTCTTAACTCTTTGGAGGCCTTGAGACAAGCATGCCCCTCAACCACAGGCTGCATGAGACTCTGGCTTGCTCCCCTGGGGTGCGAGGGAGTCCTGAAGCCAGTGCTCACCACAGAGGCCAGGTGTCTGAGCCCATCAGGGTGCCTGGAAGGAGGACAATACTTGGAAGGACCCTGGCCTTGTGCTGGCTCCCCACTCCCGTCCCTGAGAAGACAGAATGCCAGCCGTGCTCACCACCCTGGTCTGGAGGGCCAGGTGTGCCTGCCCTCCTTCCTCAGAGCAAGCCCCCTGCTCACCTGGTCAGGACACTGCCCTCCTCTGCACAGACGGGATGTTCAGGTGGTGGGGGTATTTCAGGGTGGATGCAGTATTGCTGCTGACAGAACGTTTCTGGAGCTGGGGACACAAGTGTAGCCTAGGACCTTGCACTTGTTGGCAAGGGCTCACCACGGGGTCACACCCCAGCCCCGAGACCTTAGAGAAAAGGCTGGAAAGGTCTCTTCCTGTCCTCTCTGCTGGCCACTGAGGACCTGTCCCACCCATACCCTGGCCCTCACCCTGGTGAGGAAAGCTCTCTCCTGAGTGGGGTCCCAGGCAGCTGGGCTTGTCTGGGGCACCGTCTCTGCAGGGAGACAGAGCTGCCCTTTCCTTCCTAAGAGACTCTAGCTCCCCATAGCTCAGGGACATGGGGGACACTCAGGCCAGGGGACACAAGGAAATGTGTAGTTTGGGGGCATACTGACATGGAGACGGGATGTGATGTGGCTTGGGGGCATGGAGCACACTGACTGGTAGGGCTGTCTAGAACTTTCCCAGGTGCTGGAGGGGCTTCTGCTACAGCCTCTGCTGCCTGCAAGCCTTGCTCCACAGCCTCTTCTGGGCTCCTGTCTGCTGTGGGGACCAACCGGTACTGGAGAGTTCTTGGGCTCTGAGAAGAAAGGGGCTCAGTTCCCTACCCTGAGACTCTGCCTGTGGGGTCATGGCCACCTGTGACCCATGACCACTCAGCAGGGCTGGCCTTGGGTCAGACAGGAGGACATCTGGGCAAGGTCAAGGGCTTCTTGGTCTAGAAACCAGACTCAAGGGATTTGGTAGCCACTTCTGACAGAGAGAGTGCCCTGACTTTGTTTCCTCCCGAGATTTGTGTTTGACTGTAGTGTCACGCACCATGGTGGGGGGGAGGGGGCAGAGGAAAGGGCGGGAGCTCCTTGGAGAAAACCACTGGTGTGTCCCCACTGGCCCGCCCCAGCCTACTTCCCAGCAGGTGAGCTCATCTTTCCTGTGGGGGCAGGTAGGACGGGCTGCATCCACAGCCCCTCTGGAGGCGATTTGCATCACTGCTGAACTAGACCTCTTCCATCACAGGGATGTACATCAAAATGGAAATAGTTATGTGTGGATGTGCGTTCTAGCTGTTAGGGAATCAGAATGCAGATGAAAAACCAGTGACTTCCCATCCTTAGAAATGCCGAATAAAGACGGAAGTTGAGTACCGAATTGACAGTTGTATTTTAATACTAACAGCCAGTGTCAACAATTGCTGAGGACATTACGCAGGTAATTGTCTGTCAAAATCACATCAGTGTTTCTTTTCTCCTGCTCTTATCCTGCCCTCCTTGACCTCCTCCTTCCTGAAACTTCAGGGCTGAGGTTAAATACTTCTCAACTGCTTTGTGCAAATTGCATCTCCAAAGTTCAAAGATTGGGCATGAAGCCTGTCACTACTTTGAAGATCTCCTTTTTCCATGCACTATTGAAAATCAGGGACTGATCTATGGATGATTGCTTCTTGTGCGTGCCAGCACATGAGAGCTGCAAATCCCACCTTTCACTGTGTCCTTGTCCTGAGCCCATGTTTACAACCTGATGGCTGAAGCTTCCTCCAGCTGTTCCTGAAAACCACAGGTTCAGAGACACCCCTGAAAAAGTCCTGGGTGCGATTTTACCCTGTTTTGATTTTACCTTATGCAGTTTATTACGAATACCCTATACCAGGGATTTATCTCCAAAGGGAGAAAGAATGACTTCTGTATTTTTTGGAAGGTATTGGATCAATTCTTAAAATTACATTTCATTTCTTTTTGAGAAGTTAAAATAACGTGTTAGAATACAATTGTTACATCAGAATTCCTGGCCCCTGGGAGAAAGTATTCAATGCAAGGCATTTTAGTCATTCTAGAAATACTAGGTGTGTATTTTTAACATGGAGAATGTAATTATTTCCTGTGTTGTGGTTTTGATGTCTTTTGTAATTGTTATTTAAGTACTTATGATTATATTTATTTATGGAGGCAGCTGTTGGAATTATTATTAGAGTTTACTTTCATTTCTTGTCAATGAACTTTATAGCTTTCCTTAATTTTAAAGTGCAGTCATTATGGACTTTGTTATCCTTGGGGAATTGGTTCCATGAACCCTGGAAGTTACCAAAACCCACAGTGCTCTAGTCCCTACGTTACCTGGCATAGGACTGCACAGAAGCCTGTACACACGCTCCTGGGTGCTTGAAGTCACCCAGGTGACTTGTGACGCTCAGCACAGTGTAAATGCTGTACAAATGGCTGCCACACTGTGCCACTAGGAAAGGACAATAAGGTCTGCACACATTCAGTGCAGAAGGAATTTTATGCAAGTACTCGTGTGTGGCTGTCTGAGTCCAGGGATGCGGGTAGGAAGGCCAACTGTAGATGGTGAAGGCATGTTTTATCACACGAGTCATCTGTCCAGTCCGCTCTGAACATTTTTGCTATTAACCGTAGGTTTACAGCAAAGATATTGAAATTGCATAAAGGAAGAAGGTTAACTAAGGAGAGTCTCAGGGTACCCCCAATTTGCAGCAGTGAGCATTGAGCAGAATTTAATGCATCACCCATTTCTGCCAGTGTGCTTGTCTCTTCACCTGGGTTATTTTAGTTTTTCAAAAGTGGCTTGTTAGCTTGGCTTAAAGGAAGGATTTCCCCGTTTTGGATTTTTTGTTATTTGAGACCACCGTCTCCTCTGTTCCTGCCACTAGCTATTTCTCTGGGCCTGTGTCCATCAGCTGAAAAGAAGGAAGGCACGCGTGCTCATCCCTGGGCCCATTTAAATTCTCACGCTCTTGTTTTCACGATGCGGTTGTGCACGGGGCAACAAGCTACCAGCCGACTCCAAGACACACAGAGCTGCTCTCTCAGCCCTGGTATTAGGGCCCAGAGCGAAAGCACCAGCGGAGGCCCATTTGTTTGTCTGGTATTTTGGTTGTAAACAAGCTAATACCCATAGGCTCTGCCTTCTACCGTGACAAACACACTTTCCCTGACCTAAGGCCTAGCTGGGATGTTGAACCCTCACCTCTGAGGACTCTGCACAGGGTCCTATAGGTTCAGGCCAGCTGGCCCCAGAGTCCTGCCCCATGCATCTCTCCAGACAGCTGCCTCCTGCCCTGCTTAGGGAGACGAGTCTGGGAAACAGTCCATGCCAGCCCAGGAAAGGGCCTGCCACCATGCGGAGTTCTGAGTATCTGCTGCCTGTTGTAGCTAAGGACATTCCCTTCTGAGTAACCATGTCCCCTCTATCAGCTGCTGGGACAAGGGGTGTCCAGGGAGGGCCAGAGCACAGAGCTCTGAGGTGGGGGCTCAGGGCAGGTGTCCCTTTGCCCTGGTCTCCTGGCCATGGCTGTGGGCTGCATCTTTGTTGGGCAGTGCGTCTTGACTCTTGACCCTGAAGTTCATTTGCTCAGCTCCTGTAACTACCGCTATGCGCACCATGAGTCTCTGCCGTTTGATGTTTTGAGTACCTGGACGTCACTGAGCCTTGACTGCTGCACCGCAGCCTCCTCACCCCTAGAGAGTGGGGGTCCCTTCAGTGATGGCCACAGCGAACGACTGGAGAGAGATGAGGGGTTGGCGGTCCTGAAGTCCTGCTGTCTGGACACATCCCTGGCTCTGCCACCTGAGCAAGCCCCTTGTTCCCCGAGCCTTAGCTGAACTGGGGGTGGAACTGGGAGATCCTAAGGTCTAGCTCTCAGGGCTGAGGCTGAGATGACTGCCTCCAGTACTGAGTCTGGGGCTACTCTCCAGCTGGCCGCCAGTGTCCCCAGGTCTCATGGATTCCAGCAAGTGCTTTTTTGCATGTTGCTTTCTTTGAAGTCAGGACCTTCTTTCCACTGTGGTAGCTGGGATTCAACGAAAAATGATCATCAATCCAACTCTTTGACAATGAAATGATTCCTTAATTGGAGAATTTGTTGAATTTCTGAGGAGGCAAAGATACCTGAATTGAAAACTTTACCTTCTAGGATCCATTTCCCTGAAATGCTCAGGTGAAGAGGAGCCAGTAGTGGACAGTTAGGTCAGCAAGGTCAAATCTTTAAGGCTGAGAGCAGAGCAGGCAGAATCCTGCAGGATGAAGCTCCCATAATCTCCAGCATCACAGACACTTGGTGATCGCCCTACTCCGAAGGGGACAGACATTTTGCTTTCTGCCTGACTTCATGGGAGGAAGACAATGTACTTAAAATCTTTCTTTCTCCCCTGGAAGGTGACCAAGAGAACTCAGGATCTAGCACTTTGGAAAGACCAAACACGCTCTGAGGTGCTCCCCTCCCCGGCTGGTTCCCTGAGGGCCCTCTATCCCGGCTTCCAGATGCCTCTGCAGCCAGCCCAGGCCTCCAGCTCCACGCCTCAGCCTCGTCTTATTTTCGGGTGTAGTGCCCGTGTGTGCTGGCGGCATCACTTGCCCTTGCCGGCCCTCTCAGGATGAATTCTGGGATGTCCCTCCACTGTGCGCCAGCCAGGAATGTGACATGCCCACGTCCCACCAGCCGCTTGTCTGGGGCTGACAGATGGTCCCGTCTCCTAAGGCTGTCCTGGCCCACCAGGGCCTGGTGCCTTCCCTCCAAGGGGCCTGCTGGGTGACCGAGGGTGCTCAAGCACACAGCTCTACAGGAGTGACAGACGGGCGCTTGGTTTGGTGACTCTTACCTGAGAACAAAAAGTGGTGCCACCTTGTTAATTTTGGGCAAGAGTCTGTGGAATGTCCTCTGATGCTGAACCAACTCGGGGCGCATCTTCATGGGGGACCCAGCAGGTGGAGGGGATGGAGCAGGCGAGTCTCCTTCCTTACCTTCCTTATCCTGTCCGTGCCTGCTGGGTTGCCCTGTGGAAGTTCTCTGAATCTGACCTTTAAATAAGGGTAGTCCTCGGCTTATGGTGGTTCCACCCATGATTTTCATCTTACACTTGTGCAAAAGCACAGCCCAAGTGACCATGCTGTTCCACCTCCAGCACACGATGTGAGGTTTCCAGCACATCACGTAGCAGGCTCAGCGCTGGGTGGCTGCCCACTGCAGCTCACCGGTGTTCCGAGCATAGTGAAGGCGGCTGGGCTCTGCAGGTGTCCGTGGGCAGGGATGCGGTTCCAGCCCTCTAGGGTGAGGGTGTAAGGGTCCCTGACTGGAAATAAAGCACCATTCGCAGGGAACTGTGTGAAGGATGCCATCCAGAGCTGGTCAGGAAGCCATGACCATGGCTCAGCTCCCCTGCACTGGGAGCTGGTCACAAACATTACATACGTGCGCCCGCACACTCGGATGTATATCTCTTTTGGCGGGTAGTGTGGGAATGGCTGTGCTAGTACACCACGTGAGTTCCTCAGACCGGGTTCTGGCAGGACAGGGCAGGAGCGAGTTTAGGAAGTGGGACTGTTGCGGGTGAGCCACGCCATTAACAAACCAAGTACGCTATTTCTCCACAGTGTCGGAGTCACTGAGTAACGGTGAGCCCACAGCTGCACGACCTCCTCAGAGCAGATCACAGAACACTGTGGGTCACCTGGCAGTGACAAGCCAGGCAATCACGGGCTCTTCTGTCTCAATCTTAATGTCTAATATCTGTAACAGATCACACATCACACCTCACACACATATGTGTGTGTGTGTGTATTACATGTATATGTGTATATGTTTTACAGAATACATGTGTGACGTGTAAGTAATGCACGTGTGTGTGTGTGTGTGTGAGAGAGAGGGAGAGAGAGAGAGGGAGAGAGAAAGGCTGGGGAAGGTCAAGGTGGCCACAGGGCCTTAGGAGGCTGAGCTGAGAGCGGATGGGATGCAGAGTCACTGAGTGGTCAGATAAGATGAGGGACCAGCAAAGGCACTTGTCCAGGAGGCAAAGCTCTCAAGGTGCAGGAACAGACTCCAGGCGAAGGTGCGGAGGGGCTGCAGTTGGAGGTGACGGCTTGAGATGTCTGCTTGGAGTGGGCCGTGAGTGGGAAACTGCACTCGGCCAAAGCCCCAGGGCGGGCAGAGGGGCATTGCTGTGGTGAATTTCCTGGGCTTCCCTGACCCCAGGGATGGGAAAGGCAGTGGTGTGGAAGGACAGAGCAGCCTGGGGGCACTTAGGATAAACAGCCCTTCAGAAAGATGAAACAAAACGAATTCAAACAGGACAGGCTTGGGCTCTCTAGAGCTGTGCCTGCTGTTACCCTAGGAGGAGGGCATGTCTTTGCCCCCCAGGGGTCTGCAGGGTCGGGAGGTGGGGGAGAGGACTGCTGGGGCCAACGCCCCACCCAAGAACTCAGGGCCTTTGTGAAGGTCCCTCTAGGCCCCAAGGCCCATGAGTAGCTCAGTGCTTCTGCAGGCGGAGCAGGCCATCTGCTCCTGTGATGGCTTTGCTCAGACAGGGTCAGCAACACAGCCAGGGGAGCGGGAGAGCCGGCACCTGGGGCAGGAGGGTCGCCATAGTCTAGCTGGCGTCATCGTTGCTTTCAGAGACATCCTGCCTTACAGTGTCCCCATGCTGGGAAATTACCATTAAAATTCTTTATTGCCCATATAAAATACGCTCTGTAATCACCTAATTTCAATAGTTTTTCTTCATAAAAGTAATATAATCTCATTGTAATACATAAAATATGAAACAAGTAGAAAAATAATAAAAATCATCCATGGCTGGGGTGTAGCTCAGGGGCAGAGTGCTTGCCTGCTCTTGGGTTTCATCTCCAGACACACACACACACACACACACACACACACACACCCCACACACAATCAGCCAAAAACAGCTACTCTCAACGTCTGATTATTCCCTCTGTACATATCTTATTCACGTCTAAAGGGGATTTGGCCCTGAATTCGTTTGCTTTCGGTGAGACACATAAGAAAACTCCCACACGTGTCAGTGTAGCAAGTAGATGTCCACTTGGATCACCCTTGGCCAGGATTTCCTCAGTGATTGCTGGCGGGTGAGTAGAGCAGTCTCTGACATGGATTTGTCTCTGATGTGGGTGTGTCCTTACAAGCCAGAGAACACCTCACCTGTGTGACCAGGCGTAAGGATGGCAGGCCCTCCTCTCCCAGCCAGAAGGAAAATGTCCTCACCCTCTTGATGAGCCAAAGTGCTACCCTTAGAACTTGACTCCTTTGGCGCAACCCTGGCTTGCTTCTCAGTCTGTGTGTCGTGCCTGGTGCTGGTGTGCTGTGGCCCTGAGTGGTCAAGTGGCTGCTGCTTGAGCAGTTTACTTGCTCTGCATTTGATGGACATGTTTCTCAGATGGCAGGTCCCTCAGCTCTGAAGTGTCCCTGGGAGGGAGGTCCCTGGAGTCCTGCCCTGGAGAAGCTACTTGTACCCTGGGGACTCGGTGGCCTGGTGCCTTCAGTCACCCTGATCTGTGAGTGGTGCTGGAGGACAGCCTGACCTCGGCCCAGGTGTGGCCACTCACCTCTGTGTCCTCTGGGCTCAAGGGCAGAAGGACATGGCTGTTAGCATCAGCTGTGACTCCACTAGGAACATCATGCTTCGCCAAAGGCTCACTTGGGAGACTCGCTGCGGCAGGTTCATAATGCACGATTCACACCTGCCACTCAGTGTCCATAGCCAGAGCTCTGCAGCCTTTTCACACATGACCCAGCCGTGTCAGGGGAGGCTGGGGCGGGTGGGCCTGGGGGTCAGTGTGGCAGCAGCTGGGCACACAGGTGCTCAGGGATGCAGTAAGTCTTCCTCCCCGAGATGTGCTGGTGGAAATGCCCCTTGGATCTTTGGTTTCCTCTGGCTCTTGTGTTTTCCCTCAGGAAAATGGGAACTTTCCACAAAGTCATTAAGAACACGCTCTGGCCAGCGAACTGAGTCTGTGGCTCCATCTGCAAAGCAACAGGAAGGATTGGAAGCAGTATTGGGACTGTGTTCCAGTCAGGCTTCTTTCTATTTTTGGAGAGTGGTGTGGCCCTGGCCTTAGTTACCATGCCCAGGATACCCTGGTCAGCTATGGAGGGGATCTAGGGGGCAGGACTTGGAAAAGCAGGGGCCGTGTAGGGGGTTGCACAGAGGAAGGGGATGCACGGTTCTGTGCGTGGGCAGCAGAGGGAGTGGAGGCACAGCCTTGGGGGTGGCTGGGGGGGGAAGGGGCCTGAGGTGGGTGGGGCCTCACAGGTCTTCAGGGCACGGTGCCCAGAGGGAGGCCACACTGGGATCCACACCTGGGATCCAGACCAGGGGTGACACTGGGTGCAGGAGGGTGGGGCCTGGGGACTGATTCAGGGGGACAGGCATGGGACTCTTCACCATCAGAGCATGTTTGAGGTCTCTTCAGATGGACTGAACTTCACTGCATGTGTCCGAGGCAAAGGCGCTGTGCTGATGGTGCATGTGTCCCTGCCTCTGGGGTCCCACTCTGCGTGCAGGGCGGGCTCCTTACAGCTTGCTCCACCAGCCACTCCAAGAACAGCATGCCGCACACCAGCGTGTCCAGGAGCTCTGCAGTGCACCTTTCAAAGGTGCTCAGAGTTGGGAGGGGTCTCTGTCCCCGGCCAGAGACATCTGTTCTAGTCCACCTGTTCGCAGGACTCCTGCCTGTGGGCTCCGGCCCTGTGGAGGGCCGTGTGACTGCTCTCAGCCTTGTTTGCGTTCCCCGGATCAGGTGTCCGGGGCTTATTTCTGGAGCGCCTGTGAGCAGAGGGCACAGGCAGCAGGCTGGGCAGCTCCACTGAAGGTCTCAGGACTCGATGGACTCACTCTCTACTGCACAAAACACCTGAAGACCCAGGAGAAGCAAAGCCCAGGCCCCTCTGCCGTACCCTCGGTCCATGCCAGCGTGAGACGGGGTCTTCTCAGTCTGGCCTCTCCTGGGCCCTTCACCAGTTGCAGAGTGGCTCCTGCTAGCTCTTAAGCAGTGGAAACAACTTGAAAGTGCGTTGAGCAAAACATTTAGTTCTTTCTTGTAGCAATAAAATGTGGTGAGATCGTGTTCCAGATTTGATACGGCAATGAAAATAAACCAGGTGGCCTCCTCTCCTAGGAAAGAACAGAGCGGGGCCGGGCGAGGGGAGGACGGTCCCAGCGCCTCCTTCCTCTGCCTGAGCTTCCAGCCTTCTCCCTGGAGAATGCTGTGTCTCAGGCTGTTTGACAGCAAGGAGGTGAGAAGGAAGGAACTTGAAGGTGATTGTGATTCACAGCCAGCAACCATGCAAAACTGTGCTTCCCAGATGCCGCCTCCCACTCCATCCCCTGCTGCCATTGATGCTGGCCTTGTGGAGGGCTGTGCTGTGTGTGTGGGTGGATGGGGCGTCTGGGCGCCATCCCTCCTTCTTGGGAAGATGCCTCTCCTGCGAGTGCGGGCTGTGTGGACAGGTGCTGTCTGGTGAGCGAGAAGCCCAGGACCATAGGGTGCTGGGTCCGACATGTGGGATCCCCAAGGGTGGCCCAGAGCCTGGCTGCTGACCTCGGGAGCCACCATCCCCTTACCAGGCTTCAGAGGGCAGAGGTTACCCTTGTCCTCGCCTCCTTTGCCTCTTGGTGGTGTGCAGGGGACATGCAGCAGGATGCTGGGCAGCAGGGACAGGGAGCCAGTCCTGTGGCTTGGGATGCCCCACTCTCTCCATGTGGCCCCAACAGCTGAAGAGGGCCACCAGACCTGACTGGCTCAGGATCCCTCCTGTTTTCATCCTGCAGTTTCTCAAGAGACAGCTTTGGCAGTGGCATCTGGAGGTCCCCTGCCCGTGAGTGACTCTGAGTGACTCTAAGTGCACTCTCCTGAGTCCTGCCTGGGTTTCCCTTAGGTCAGCACTTGGAGGGCAAGGAGACAGCCAGGGGAAACTGAGGCTGCTCTGTGGGTGAGATTGGGCGTGGCAGGACTGCGCCTTGCCAGGTGGTGGGAGCTCACCACACGCCCAAGGGTTTTCCAGGGAGATTGGTGTCGGGCCAGGTGGCACGTGCGGGATTCTGCAGCTCAGCCACTTTGTGACAGGGGAAGGGATCTCTTGTCAGGGATTTTGACAAGAGGGGTTAAACAATTGGAGCATGCCTGCCCTGCATGCCTTGTGGTTTGTGTGGAGGATCCCTGAGTATGGTTTGCAGCGTGAGGCACAGCAGACCAGCACTGAGGGAGAGGCCTGGGGCTGGATGCCGCCGACCAGCTTGGCGCCGCTCCTTTCGGGGCTGTTTTAGTGCTGAGCACCCAGGAGTCAATCCCTATTCTTTGTGCAGTCTGTGTTTGCAAATTCACCTGCTCCCTAAATTTACTTTTAACCCCCAAATCAGTACTTGCAGAGGCTTGAAGACGCCCACAGAGTGGCAGAGGACTTGAGTCCCTGACCTGCCCCCAGCTGAGGTTGAACAAGGCCATCCTGCCTTCCCGCCTCAGCTCTCAGAGCCACACGCGTGTCTTTTCCATGATCCGCTTGGTGCCACGTTTTCCACACCTTTCTGCTTTCCACTGGCCCTGTGCACTTTGGTGACGTGCTGTCTAGTGGCCCAGGTGCCAGAAGCCATGGTGCTGCTGGGAGTGGGTCAGATGAGCTCCCTCCAGGCCTGCGCCGCAGGACTGTGGGCCACGGGTTCTGTGTTATGAATGGTCTATGCTGTGGTCCCTTGGTGTCCATGGGGGTAGCACCAGGACCCCTTTGGCCATGCACTGCCCTTGGCTCAGGTCCCTCCAGAGCCCATAGCCTGCATTTGCACACAACTGAGCATGTCATCCTGCGAGCCTCTGTCTTCCCTGGTGGCTTCCAAGGCGTGGTGCAGGGTATGGGTAGTGTGTGCTGCCGGGGGCAGTGACAAAGGGGCAGTCCACATGTCCAGGACAGGCATGGCGTTTCCTGTTTTCAATCCTGAGTTGGTTGAATTTGCAGATGCAGAACCCAATGGTAGGGAGAGCTGCTATGAGACCAGAAGTTTTCAGGCAGAGACACAGAACAGGCTACGTACTGGTCAACGGGACATGACCAGCAGCTTGCGGGACTGCAAACTCCGGAACGGCAAGGTCAGCTGTGCGTGAGTGCCCCTGACCTGGGAGACTCCCAGAGGATTGCATTGTGCCTGATTATGAATTTAAATTTACCATTATAAATATATTCTATTATGACATTTATTGTATTTTCTGACTCTACAGAAATACACTTCAAGTAATTGTCTATTTACATTCTGAAGGGAGGAGAGTTGGGAGAGGATGAGGGAGAGAACTTCAAGCAGCCGCCCTTCTGTCATCAGCTGCACCCTGGCCGCTGGCTGGTAGCTCTGGCGTGTGATTCGTGCTCCCTGGTGGAAGTCTTGTGGGGTAGAAGCATCCTTCCTGTGTGCTGTCCACTGAGTGGCCCCTGACTGCAGTGACCTCTGAGCACGGAACCTGTGGTTCCCAGGGCTGAGGACTGAACTGATGTAAGCGCACTGCCACATGGGCCAGCGGCCACCACGCTCAGTGCAGTCCCTGAGGTCTGGAGAGGTATGTCTGTGGACTCTGCAGGAGCATCTCAGTCTCCCAGGAGCACCCACATGATCTGGGGGATGAGCTAGAGGCTCAGGATGAGTTGGGGACAGTGCTGGCCACAAAGGCCAGCTGAGGTGGGGCTGTCTCTCCGTAATTAGTCCACTTCTCCCACCTGGGCAAGTGCAGGTGTCCCAAGGAGCCGGGGAATGTCTGCAGGCCCAGCTGGAGGGCATTTGTGGGCCCCTCAAGCTCCACAGCCCTGGTGGGAGCCTGTGCTCTGGGAATTGACCTGCTCCGCACACTGTGGGATGACCATTAATGCTCCAAGGGCCTGGTCCTCCCTCCCTGCCTCTGGCCCCTGCAGAGCTCACATGGGCTCCTGGCTGCGCATTTGGAAAGGGCTCGTTCATCCCTAGTGAGACTTGGGCTGTTCAGATTCCAGGCTTCTTGGTCCAGGAGGCAGAGAATCAGCTGGAGGTGTGTGTGGGGTGGATAGGCCTCCAGTTGCTGCAGTGCGCCTCCCCTGAGTGGCTGGGAGGTTGGAGACAGGGCCTCGTGTGTTTAGGAAAGTGCCTGTGGCTACGTGCACGCAGCTGTGCTGCACACCTACCATTTGGTTATCTTCTCAACCTGCATGGCTGACAGGTGGAGCAGGCGTGTGGTCACCTCCATTTTGCAGCTGGGGGTGACCCTGTCCCTTGTGCAGTCCCACTGTAGCAGACAGAGGGTCTGCATCCCGGGGGGTTTCTGAGGGGGCTCCACGTGCCCAGCCATGGCTCTGAAGTCACTCCTCCTACACCACGTCCCCTGCCATCCCAGGGCCCTGTATCTGTGGAATAATCGGAGGAGTACGGGAGGGCACCTCTCAGAGTGTGGCGGGTAGCACAGGGCTCTGGATCCCTGAGATGCTGGATACGTGTGGCTGCTGAGCTGCAGAGGTATCCACAAGGCTGGGCACCTCTGGTCCTCCACTCCCCAGGGAGAGTACCCAGGTGTATGGAATCCCCATGTGTGCCCTCCTGTGATGTTGATGTATCCGTGAGAGCTGGTGGCTTGACTGCCCAGGCAAGGCTGGCCGTGGTCTGTCCTCACCTGTGGCCTGCACTTTCCCTCAGTTTGGTGCAGGATGCTGTTCTTCCTCCCAGTCTCCCTGCACTTCAGTCAGGGACTGTCCCAGCCTCCTTGGTGGCTTGAGTTAGCAGAGGAATCAGTGAAATTCACCCTGCCCCAGGCACCAGGGACTGGGTAGATTTTTATATAAAAATAATAGGCTTTCTCTCTATTTATTGCCAACAAAAAACCAGGAAAGGTAGGTAATCAATGGAGCCACATAATTGCACGTTGGAGGGGGATCAATGGAAGTCTCTCATGACTAAGAACTCACACCTGGCTGTTCATGAGGCCCCACCCAAGCAGCGCGGCCCCCTGCCCTTCTTCCTGCCTGGTCCTGCAGTTCCTGTCAGCAAAGGCTGCAGTTGGGGTGCTGCTCCTCAGTGGAGATGTGGACACCAGATGTGCTGCTCTGCAAGCCCTGTGCAGCGCCTGGAGCTGGGAGCTGGGAGGCTCTGCAAGGGGGTCTTCCAGGCAAGTGCAGTTTCCTGTCCCCAGCCGATGGTGGGGCACAGGTTTGGTCTGAGGACAGAGGACTTTGGAGGCACTAACGACCTTTTTTATCCTTTCTCGGGCTGGCTGGCGAAGAGTGGAGCCCTAAAGAGGGAACTTAGGTGATGTTCAGACCTGGACCCCGGTGGCCCTGCAGGTTGCCCTCTGCCCTCCTGGGTAACTGACGAGTCTTTGCTTAGCTATTTGGTCTTCTTGGACTGGAAGGAACTCCCTTGTTTTCTTCGTGGCTCCGTGCCTGGCAGCCCACACTCTCGAGTGAGAGAGCAGCTGGCCCAGGTACTGACCAGCCAGGAGGTGAGCACCGTGGTATTATAGTATATGTTGTTATAAGAAAAAATACTACCACATAAACTCTAGCGTCACCTGGCATCAGCAGTGTGGAGACAGCTTCTGCTGCAGGGAGGGCTTTCTCCTGGCCCATTGTCCCCGAAAGTGCAGACTCTGCAGCTCTTACAGCCCACAGCAATCAGGATTCATTTTGACATTTTTGGTGTTCCAGGTTTAACCATGGAGGGTGGCAATGGAACCTTCTTTATTGGTGCACAATCTTGTGGCCAGGGCAGCTCGGGCCCTTCTGACTAAGACCCTGTGCTATTTCCTGCAGCGGCCTCCTGGTCACCTTCACGCTCAGTCCCTCTGGACACAGCCCCTCTGGCCTCTAGTGTCTGCCCTGGCGGGAGCTGTCAGCCCCTCTCCACAGCTGGCCTAGGTCGCTGCCCTGGTGCGCTGTGCCCCCCTCTCCCGGTGGGCCTGCTCCCCGGCTGCCTCCATCTCTGTGTCTTCACGGTTGCAGTCAGGGTGACGTCTCCCAGGCAGCCACCTTTAGGCTGGAATCATCAGGTGGTCACGATGGCTTGCCCCTCCCTCCCCATGTCCATAGGCAGCGGGCATGAACCATTCGTGTCCCCTTCCCAGCTTGCTGCTCCTCCCCACCAGCGGACTCAGCTGGCAGTGGCTCTACTCACCATTGTTCAAGCCAGAATTTTGAGTCCTTCCAGATTCTTCTCTCACTCAACTTACACGAGCCAGCAGGTGTACTATAGTCCAAGTCCTGGGAACTGTGATTCAGCTCTGCTTAAAATGATTCCACTTCAGAATTTGAAGTGAAGGAAGGCTGAGGCTCTGGGGACAGGTCCTGGACTGGCCTTTCCCTTGCTAGGGGGACTGGACAGGGCAGCAACAGTCTCCTTCTCGCTGTCCCAGAAGTCAAAACCGTGCGCATTCCAGATCTCCTTCCCACCAGCGAGCCCCGCGCCTGTTGGTGAAGGGCAGCAAGGCGCACCCGCACCTCCATGAGGCCTGCCCGGCACTGGGAGCGGCACCTATGTGTTCCTGGCTGGAGGCCTGGACCTGGGGTTAAGCTGGGTGCTGGGATGCCAGGGGCTATCGGAGGCGTGGCTGGCAGGAGGCTGACAGGAGGCCATCAGGGCCGGGCACCACCCTGGGGAGTGCCATCTCCCGTTTCGAGGGAGCTGTTAGGTCCTGCTGACGGTAGGGTTCCCGCATGTGCAGTTGCTCTGGAGCAAGGCCTCTCACCTGTGACCTCCTACTCTTGATGCTCACTGCTCTTGCTACACACCTGCCATGGGATGCAGGTGCAGCCTGAGGCCCTCACCTGAGCGAAGACTTCCCAGTTCCCTAACCTGTGAGCCAAACAAACCCCTTTTCCTTATAAAGTACCCAGTGTCCGGTGTTTTGCTACAGAAACTGAAAGTGACTCACATACCCTTGGTTCAACAGTTCCGCGATCTGAAGTGCGATCTTGAGCAGCAAACGTTCGATTTGCAAACCTGTTCTTAAAATGGTAGTTGTGGGAATAGAGTGAATTTAAATGTGAAATCACGACTGTCACCAGGGTGGGTTTTGCTGGTTGACTTTGTGACGGTGGACTGTTGGCCTCCTCTGAGCTCCATTCTGTCCTCTTCTACTCGCTTCCTGTCACGTGAGCAGGGTCAGGACTGTCTCGGTCTGTCCTCAAGGACCTGTTTGTAAACACGAGGTTCCACAGATTTGGTTTTTTTAAAAAAAACAAATGCAAGCATCTCCCTGGCTTCTTGCCATGCCTCGTGTGGCCTCCTGTCCCACGTGGCTGTCTTGTCCTCTCCAGCAGTGACTCCGCTGGCTGCCTATGAGGTCTCCTGCAGTGGCACACCTGCTCCAGACAGCCTCTGCTCTGCTGCCGGGGACCTTGGCCAAGCACCCGTCCCCTTGCTCTCATCCTGGGCTGAGCCTCCTCTAGGCCTCCTGTGGGGCAGTTGTGTGGCTGGACAGGACCAGCTCCTGTGGCCTTTCCTGCCTCTGCTCTGCCAGCCCAAGAGGCCCCCATGGTTGGTCCACTTTGAGCTGCTGGTTGGCCTCCTGCATCCTCCTTGGTGAGCCTGAGCCTCCTCTGCCCACCCAGATGCCTGCAGGCAACATGGCCACCTCTGAACCAGCATGGTGGCTTCCCCTGTCCAGGCACTGTTGCGTCCTGCCTCTGTGACATCCTGGGCCCCAGATTGTATTATGGGCTTATACCTAGCCCTCCCAGGGGGTGGTTGGCAGCTAGACAGATTCTTGTCTTCTAATCCCCTTTATGTCCTCTGAGGCTGGCACTGGGCACTTGGGGGACACTCAGCAGGGTAGAGCGTGGGGAGACCTAGCTGAGAGGAGTCACATGTGGGATTGAACCTGGAAAGGTGCCAGCCCCTGACCACCATTCTCAAGCCAAGGACTTCAGGGGAAGGAGAGGCCAGGGTCAACTCCCTACCGAGGCCGTGTTCAGTGTCTGTGAGGGGCAGGGCCCTGCGAGGAGCCGTTGTTCTGTGATGATTCCTCCTCACCATCCCGGATGCACGTGTTTGAATACTTCATTACCACTGGTCACTGCACTTGGGCTCTCACGGACGGGCTGCTGCACTCAGAGCCGAGGTGGCATCTCTTTCTGGCATTGTGTTGGCAACGGGGGACTGGACCCCTTGGGAGATCTAGTGTGGGTGGGTCAGATGTTCAGTGAAGGAGCAGGCCTGGCCTCAGTAGTGACCAGCACGAGCCAGGGAGCATGCTCAGCTTGAGGGGAGTCTTGAGCAGAGACGTGAGGTCAGGAGTGGGAGTGCGTTTTCCAGAGGCCACAGTGATGTGCGTTAATACGGAAGCAAAGAGAGTCAGCAGGAGGAAGAGCCAGCGCCTCGGCGGGCAGGTGACCCCAGCCAGGGTCTTGAGGGTCACTCACTCGCCCCCTCTGTGGGGGGCAGCACCCCCTCTGCAGCCCACCATGGGGCCGTGCAGGTCTGCCCTGGAGATGGGGCAGGTTCTGCAGCAGGCCTTTTGCGGGTCCCCTGTGCGATGCTTAGCAACAGCGATGCCTTGTGAAAGTGTCTGTTGGACACGGAGCAACCCATCCACCCTGCTCTTCCCTCACTCCGCGGGGCAGCTCACCTTCCGTGGGGTGCAGGGATGAGGCCTAGGAATCTTGGGTGGGGCTCAGGGCCAGCAGCAGCTCTGCAGAGAGCAGCCAGATGCTTAGGAGGAAGACGAGGTGGACGGAGAACTGGCCTCCTGCTTTGTGAGGCAGGTGCTTCCCAGGTGGAGAGAAGGCCTCTGCTGGGCTTGGTGCTGACCAGCCCTGGGACTTGGGCTGCACCTTCCTTCCCTGAATTTCAGCGCTGAAGGCGTGACCTCTGGGAGGTTGCTGTGAGGATGAAATGAGACAGGTGCGAGGGCCGTGGTAGTGTGACCTTGGCCCTGCTGCTGAGGCTGTGGGACGGGCCTACATGGGCTGTGACAGGCATGCTGGGGTGCGCCAGCTGTGGGAGAGTCTCAGTTTTTTCCCCACAGACAGACGTGGTGCCTCTTCCTCCCAGCCTGACCTGGAGAGGCCTGCAGGGGCCTGTTTACACTAGCCCTTGGAACCTCACCCAGCGCTGGGATTCCGGGTGTCTCTCAGCGTGCTGGCACCATAGTGGAATTGTGTGCTCCTGTGTCTTCACCGTGTGGACGCTGCACTCAGGACAGCCTTGGAGTGTATTGACTGGCGGCAAAGAGCAGCTGATTCCTCCTGCTTCTTGGCCCTGAGGGATCCCTGGGGAGGAACTCTGGTCTGTGGCTGTGGAAGTGTCCCCAAGGCAGCCCCTCTCGGGGACGTGAGCTAGCAGTCCCACACTGGCCCAGTAGGAGTCATTGAGGGCAGTTGTGGCCTCCTCTCAGGTTAGCAGGAGCCGTGATCTTGGGGTGCATTTATTCACATTTCCTGGAATTATCTTGTGGCTGGTGAGCTGTCCTGGGGAAGAGAGTTCTCTCCCTGCAGAGATCTCATCTTCCTCTTTCCTCCCATTCCCCTGCTTCCCCTGGGCACAGACGCTGCCGGAGTTCTGGTTCTCCTGAGCTCAGGGACTCTGTACTTCTGAGGTGTTGGCACCGAGCAGCAGGTCCCTGGAGAGCTCCCCTAGCCTGGGCTTCTCCAGTGTCTTTTGGGTGGATGGGCCTGGTGGCTGGCTCGTGTGGGTAGCGGGTTCTCTGGCTCCTCTTCCTCCTGCTGCCACTGGCACAAAGGGTCTGGTTGCTCCCTCCACAGTGCAGTGCTCAGAGCCGGGGCCCCGTGTCCAGATGGAGGGCTGTTGGGCATTCAGAGCCTTTCCAAGCGCCATGGGCCCAGCCCTGGAGCCTGTGTGGGGAGGTCCCAGGTGATGGATGGTGTCTCCCATCTCCTGTCCTCTGCCTTCCCCAGTGGGGTTGGTGAGCTCCCTCTGAAGGGCATGTGGGGCTCTCCCAAGTGCAGAAGGAGGGGAGTGGGACAGGATTAGGACAGGACAGTCCTCAGCCCCCTCCTGGTACCCAGGGCTGATGCCCGCAGATGGCCATTGCCATGGGGGATGAGCCCTTGGCAGATGGAGAAACCCCGGGGAGTGTGCCCTTAGTCGATCCATTCAGCACTCGGGCTACTTTCACTGTGTGATTATTACCAGGGTGCTGCTGTGAATGCAGGTGACAGTTTGCTGGAGTCCCCTGTGGTTCTTGTGGACATGCTCCTGGGAGTGGACTTGCTGGGAAATTCTCTCTCACTTTTTATGTTTTTGAATTTTAGGAGCCGCCATGCTGCTCTCCACGGGGACTGCACGGTGCAGGTCCCCCCAGCACTCACGCTGCTTCTTCGTCCACCTCTTCTCAGCGCCTTCCCCGCGTGTGGCTTTCTGTTTGCTTGTGTTTCTAGTAGCAGCCATCTGATGGCCGAGAAGTGGATCTCACTGTCTTGCTGGCATTTCCGTAACGATCAGCAATGTTAAGTGCTATGGCTTCACGTGTGTCGCACCTTTGAAAGAACACTCGTGGTCCTTTCAGCAGGTTGGGTAGCGTGACTGCTCGTGTGCACAGTTGAAGTCACTGTGAGAATGCATGGCCGTCTTTGAGATGACCTGCTGGAGGGAAGGGGGGCTTTCTTCATTCACTGGGCAAGAGAGCCACCAAGAGCTCCCCTCTGGACTCCTGGCCTTGTGCCTCTCTCAGGCCCAGGCCTCAGCCCAGGAGGACGTGGCTTTTATGGCCTCCCCCAGCTGTGCATGCTGCACCTCACTGCTGCCCCAGCCAGGGGGAGGGGTGGTGCAGGGAGAGGACAGGGCATGTCCAGCGTGTTCTCGCAAGTTTGAAGACCTCCAGGGAGGACTGTGCAAGCTGCCTGAGAAGCTCCTGAAAGTGAGTGGGGACAGAAGCAGCTAGGCAGGGCAAAGACAAGTCGGCTGGACAGTCATCCCCGAGTGGACACTCTGAGGGTCGGGAGAGTGGGTTGGAGGGTGCTGTGCTGAGGGCCACCGACATCACACCTGAGAAATGTGGCCAAAATCCAGGTGTCCACTCACCGTCAAGGCTGCTCCGTGTAAAGCATTACCAGACTCTAGGGCTCGGATCCACAGCTGGAGCTGTGGAGTCCATACTCTATGGACGCCTTGCGGGGACAGGGACCTATGGTCAAGTGGCCACTGAGCCCTGTTGCTTCAGGACTCTGTCAGCAGCCGGGGCCTCTGACCACCATCCCAGTGTCACTCAGCTGGAGAGGAGACTGAGAAGAGGTGCCTGTGGGCCTGTGAGAGCGGCCACCAACAGCAACGCATGTGGCCCCTCTGGCTTACAGCTATGTGTGTCCATTCAGAGTCCAGGGCTCTGTTGCTGATTCCTTATCAAGGTTTTGTTTGTTGGTTTGAGACGGGGTCTCACTACTTTGCCCAGGCTGGTCTCTAACTCCTGCACTCAGGCCATCCTCCTGTCTTAGCCTCCAGAGTTGTGGAACTATGGGGCACCACGAGCCCAGCTTCCTTGTTAGTTAAAGGGGTCCTGTTGCTGTGGTTGATTTTCTTGAATATTCTAAGTATGCAGTTATAACCTGCAAATTAAATAGCGTGACACCAAATTATGTCATTTCCCTTTCTGAGGCGCACACTCCAGGTGGTTGCAGGTGTGCTGCTCTGGGCCACAGGGTGGCTTGCAGGGCACGTGGTTGGTGGGCCTCTGAAGAGGCCTTCTCCTTCAGGAACATTCCGCTGTGCTCTGACTGCTCGGGGTAGGGCGAGGCAGGAGAGCCGACTCCTGTGTTGGCGGTTCTCTGCCTTTTGCTTTCTTACGCTTCTCTGGCTGTTTCCTCGTAACGCCGTCCTTGTGTTGGTGTGCGTAGATCCGTGGTTATTTCACCCCTGAGTTTTCTTAAACCTGCTCCTGCAAGGCTGTGTTCTGCTTCAAAGCACGAACGTCACCGCATCCCACGTCTGCTCCTCCGCTCCTCTCCCCTGAGCTGGGCCTGTGACCCCAGCATCTCCCGTCCACTCGTGGCCCTCTTAGAACTGGGGCAAGGCCTGTCCCAAGGAAGCTGCGAGGTCAAGCAGCCTCAGTATGCAGAAGACCTGTTTCTCACCTGTGCGTTTCAGGTGCTGTGCTGGGTTGCATGGGTGATGCCCCGCACCCTTCCTCTTCAGCTGCTCTCCCTCTCCATCAGCTCTTCTGCAACTCTTTCAAATCACTTAGAATCTTGCTTTTCCATTCCCAAGCTCATGCTCACCCCTCTTCTCCTTCTGTGTGGTCCTTTGATTTAGACTTACAAATGCCCTCCCAAAGACAAAGAACAAAGCAAGAACAAAACCCACCTGGTCCCGGAGAACACCCCCCCGGGGAGGAGGGGAGGAGGGGAGGAGGGGAGGCCAAGGCTGGGGCACATCCTGAGGGTTTCTTGGTTTTCTGGACCACATCCCCAGGTTTCTTCTTGCTTCAGGAAAGCGAGCACCCTGGGTGAAGTTCCTTTGCATTTCCACGTGTGAAAGTGTCTTTAAGCCTTCACATGTGATTGTAGCTTCACTAGACACACATCTTGTTGAAAGAACCTTCTGTGGCCAGAGACAGCTCTTGGCTTCTATACCAGTGCCGAGAGGAGGAGCTGGCCCAGAAGGCAAAGTGCTGCCTGGCAGGAGGTTCAGGGCCCTCCCTTCTACCTGCTGAGCTTGGTTCTGAGGTGTGTGCTGTGCTGCTCCCAGGTGATTCCCTCTAGTCTCTCTTTGGGGGTCCATTTGGAGGAAGCCTTCCTGCCCACCCTGCCCCTGACCTGGGGCGGGGGGATTGGGGGCTCCTGGAGGGGAGCAGGGGCACTCTCTCTCCTGCCTGCAGGGTAGTGGGTTCTTTCCCTTGTTTGCCCCTTGGGCCTCACCCCTTCCCACAGCAGAGGGCAAGTCCCGAATGGGGATCCTCCCTGGGCAGTTCTGGATGCCACACTGAGGAAGGACAGACACCAGACGAACCATCATGCCCAGGACAGTCCCCCAGCTGAGAAGCAGCTGGTGATGAGTATCAGCAGGGCGGAGGCTGGGGAGCATACCAGGGGACTGAGGTGAGGGAAGGGTCCCGGAGGAGCCAGGATTTGGCCTGGCCTTGGTCATGGTGCTTGGTGTAGGGTCCAGCTCAGCTTAGGAGGTTAGGAGACTAAGGAGCCAAGTCGTACAGTGTGGCCCTCACACATCCCTGCCCGAGACTGCCTGAGCTGCGCAGCTGGTGGTGGTGGAGGGTCCCAAACTCCAGAATCTCTTTTAACCTCTAGTTTGAAGTCAGGGCATGGAATGAATTTCTGTGCCCAGCATGTACTCAGCAGGGGACCCAGCATGCTGTCTCTGGAGAGTCCTGCAGTCGGCCCTTCCCTTTGCTGTTCATCAGGAGGACGTCTACACCCACAGGGCTTTCTACTTCCTCCTTGTGGTGGAAGCCCAGGTGCGTCTTAGCTCCCTGAGCTCCTAATTCCAGGCCAGTCTGTGCTATTGCTCGCTCCCACTGCATGTTCCTGCACCCAGCAGTTGTTCCATGGCCAGTTGAACTGTAGGGACTGTTCTGAGAGCAGATGAGGCTGCTGAGGGTCTGCCCTGGGCTGGGGCAGGTGCTGAGCTTGGCCTTGGTCGCCAAGCCTGGAGCGTGTCCTCCCTCTGAGGTCTGCTTCCAGTCTAGCACTTGCCTTTGGTGTCTGGTCCTTTAAGAAGGGATGTTTTGGATAACCTTAAGTATTTGAGGAACTTTGATGGATCTGGGCCTGGAAAAACTTGGATAATGATGGAATATTTGCATCATTCTTGGTGATGTGTTGCAGATGTGTCTCTGGGAACTGGATGGGAGTGCGATGGCTGACTCTCCACTACTTAATCTCTGTGTGTCCATTGCCAGCCCCGGGTGACAAGGGGCCGTCTGTCTAGGTGTGGCAGAAGTCCAAGCCTGGCTGCACTCTGCCCATCACAGGGCTGCCAGCCCACGTGCAAACCACAGTGCTCTCCCGATTGCTGCTGTCACCAAAGGCATCCTCCAGCAACCCTGGCAGCCTGTGCAGGGAAGCTCTGCCTCAGTGTTTCCTGTATAAAACCTCCTCACATGCTCAGGCTAGGCTCTAGCTTCGCTTCCAGAATGTTCTGTGCCCTAGCAGTGATCCTGCATGCAGCAGCTGCAGAGCCTCCACCCACTGGCTGCTCCATTATGGCTCTTCAGAATATGCAGCAGCTTTTCTGGCGGTCCGTATCTGACATTCCTTGCCTGGTGTGATGGCCCGGAACTCTAGGGCTCTGACCTTGGAGGATTGGACTGGCCTTCCCAGGGATGTGCTTAGGACACGTCTGGGGAAACAGCCCACCAACTCCAGCCACCTGCCCTCCTCCAGCAGCCCTGTCGGGTTCCACAGATTCACTTAGCCTGTGTTCCCTGGGCTGCCCTGTGTGGCCCTGCTCTCGGGCTGGGGACCCTGACTCTGCAGGGGAACATGTGAGGCTTCAAGTTAGAGTGAGCAGTGCCCCAGCAGCTGCCCCTGCGCACTCTGCCCACCTTCGTCCTCCTCTCCTTTGGGGACTGTCATCAGCTCTGACCTTGCTGGTGTTGAACTGCTATGTTGGCTTTTCTGTGTGAAGACGTGGTCAGATTTCAAGGCCTCTCTGGCTACCCCATAGCTGGTTGCCGGACTTGCTTCAGCAGAGTTGAGTGATCTGACACCAGTGCTGTGCAGGAGGGAGTCCTGCTTTAGACAGGGGTCAGGACAGGCAGCTCCCAGGTCCAGTGCCCAGTCTGATTGTCATTCCATTACAGAAAGCAGCCAACGTGCTGTGCTGGGTGCCAAACCTAGGCCTTGGCTGGCGCTCAGAGGAGCAGCGCTGTGTCATGTGGTCAGTTTGCACAGAGTGCCATGAATTCCTCAACCGGAGCCCTTCCTGCTGCAATGTTCACCTTCCCCATTATAAATCCTGGGAGAAGAGCCATGCCGTCTTACCAGGCTCTCCATGGTATCAGGGAGCCATTGCACGCTGCCTCCTTCCTGCTCACGAAGGGAGCAGCAGGCGATCTGGGGAAGCACTACCTGGGAATCCCAAGGGGAAGGGGAGGGTTGGCCCCTAGGAGCACATGCAGGAGCTTGGGCTGCCTTATGGGCAGCGCTGTGCCCACCCCTGCGGAGCCCTTCACCAAACTCCTTCCATGTGGGACCGGCAGGTGCTGTGCCCAGCCTGATCTTGTGCACACACTGGCGCCTCCCAGTGAGTGAGGGCGAGCATCAACACACACAGAAGAGGGCAGTCTCTGCCAGTCGCAGGACACCACACTCACTGCTCTTGACCCTGTCTCACATCTCGGCAGCTTAGAGAGAACCACATCCTTGGATGCAGACTGGGGAGGAAGAAGAAAAACAAACAAACAAACAAACAAACAAAAAACCTCAGACGCGGTTTGACCAGGCAAGGCCAGCCACATGGTGCTGAAACTTGGAAAGGTTACACAGGATTTGGAGTAAGGCTTGACTGTCAGATAGATGCGCTCCTAAATTGTTGTCTGGAAATGTGTCCAGAGTTCTCAGACATGATTATTAACTTGGACAGGTAGGTAGCTCATCTAGGAGGTCCTGCTGACCACTCCTCCACAGTTCCCACTGGGTAGAAATGGCAGTTGATGTCAGTGTTGTGGAGGATCAGCCGCTGGCTTCCCTGCTGGCTGGGGCTCTTCAGGGCTCGGCTGTCCATCCCCTGGGTGACTCTCCCATGGTGGTCCCAGCTGTCTGAGGGCTGGTGTCCTTCTATCACTCCCCTTGGCTGTTCTAGGGCCCTTCCTGCAGAGCATCTGCGAGTGACCTGGAAGACAGGTGCGGGTCCCCACCTGTATAGGATCTAGGTCTCCTGAGCAGGGTCAGGGCCCAGCATAGAGCAGTGTGCGGTAGATTGCAGCCAGGACCTGGGCAAAGCCCGCCTGTGTGAACCTCAGCCTGAGACTCCTGCCTGGTGGTTCCTGTGCCATTTCGAGGGAGGGGTTCTCAGGAGGAGCGTTCTGTGCCAGAAACCATTTTCGTCCTGCATAGTACCCATGGCCTGGCCTGTGGGCTCTCGTCCTCCCTTGTCCCATCAGCGTAGGGGATCCGCAGCAATTGGTGCGGTGTGACGTACAGACCAACAGTGGATCTCCCCAAATAGCGACGTGACCTTTGCCCCGGGGCAGGAATGGAGAGCCAACAGCTGGGGGGTCTCCCACCTCTGGCGTGCATCCCGTGGGAGGGAGGATGGCGGCCTCTGTCTCCCAGGAACTGGGAGCAGCTGACTGAGCACCCAGGGGCTTGCCCTTTAGTAGAGGTGGCGCCCTGCATCAAGATGGGCATCTGGGAGGCTTTGGCTGATTGTGGAGTGGACCCCACAGCCACGGGAGCCCAGGGAGTTCTCAGCCTCGGGGAAGGTGACGGGGAATCATATTCCACGCCCCTTGAGTTAGACGTCTCACCGTTTTCCTTGCAGTGACATCAGCACTCCTGCAGAGAAGGGTGTTGGGATTATTGATAGGTATTGAAGACAGCAGTTTAACTGAGCAAAGTCACAAGTACCTTCCTCGTATGGCGGGCTCTGGCTTTATTTGCACTGTCCCCTCTCAACCACGCTAATGGCTACTAGAGTGCCTTCACTTACCACTCTTCTAGTCACAGACACCCTGCAGGGCTGAGGGGCGGGTTCTGCTCCTGGCAGGAATCTGTGGCTGCTGCGGCCCTGGCCTTCCTATTCTGGGATGTGCCTGCGAGCCTGAGAGTTCATGGGGGAGCTCCATTTCTCCTCCCCGACATGTGCTGGGCAGTTCTCAGCCTGAGGCTTGAGGCCCAGCCACCTGCCCAGATTCTTGGTGGTCTATGGCTCAGAATGTGGGGCATCTGTGTCAGGAAGTGGTTCCTGCCACTCAGAAGAGAGCAGTGGGTTGCGGGTCGTCTGGTGCAGGTGGGGCGCAAGGAAGGCCTCTGGGGGGCCAGCGAGGGGAGGGTTGAACTGAGGAGGAAAGCAGTCCCTGGCCCTCTTCTCCCACCATACCCAGCCAGGACATGGCTCCTCCCCGGGAGCCCACCTTCTGTGGGTGAGCCCCAGGCTAGGAACTTGGGGGCGAGATCCATTTTGGAGGATCTGTTCTTGGGCAGATAAGTAGTGTCAGGGAAGAGAGGGTGAGAGGCAGGTGGCCAGGAGGAGGTTGGGGAGACCTGGGTCTCCAGGAAACTATGGCCTCTGGGAACCTCCACTCAAGGCATGTAGGCTGCCCACGGCCGGGTTCCGGGACAGTGTGTCCGAGCCCCAGCTTCCTGGTGTAGGGTTCGTTCAGGGCTTCGCACCTCCTCAGGCCTCTCACTGGGCAGGCAGTGTGCTGGCCTCGCAGGCCTGATTCCTAGCCTCCCTAGGACACGGTGTGAGTCATACATCTGTGTAGGAGTGGGGTCCTACACAGTGGGGAGGGGTCCTTATTTAGCCTTGCCCAGAATTCAGCCTCATGCCTCTGTGAGCACAGCGTGGATGTGTCCTGACGGGCTTCAGGCCATCAGAGCCACGCGCTGTTCAGGGTTTCTCCTTGAAGAGCCTGCTGGAGACAATGGCGGTTTCTGGAGTAGGGCCGGCTGATCGGGAACACGTGGCACATCGCCACCTAGTGACAGTAAGCGGGAATATCACCGCCTTATGCAGATGGCCTGGTGGTCCTGCATGGGCAGCATCTGCCTCCCTAGCAGAGTGAAAGGGCCAGGCCCATGCAGCATTGACCCCACACTCTCCACACAGCGGAAACAAGGACTGGGGACTGGGGACAGGGAACGACTGCCCTGCTGGGACATGGGCTCTTGAGGGTTAGAAGGCGCGTCTCTGAAGATGGTTTCTGCTTGCCTTAGGGGTATGCACACACCTCAGCACGCATAGGATCACATGGAGTCCATCTGAAGACGAGCAGAGCGGGACTCTGTAGTCACTACTGAGAACTGCCACCATGTCATGCTGCAGATGCCTGGCAGGGTCTCGCAGGACAGGGTTGGGAGTAGGATCCTCTGCCACCCTCACTGTCCTGCTGGGACCACAATCTTGACCTTGACGAATGACCGGGAGGGAAGGAGGAAGCACAGAGTGTGACATTCCTTGTTGTCATCGTGTTGACAGAAGGCGGTGGCCTCAGGAGGAAACTGGGGGAGAACACAATGTCAAAAAGACCTGGGGCACCTCGGGGTCCAATGTGGGTTATTTGAAGGGTTTGCACCCTGGAGCTTCAGGTGTGTCCTGGGTGGCAGGCAGGGGCATTCTTGCCCTGGGGGTCATAGAGCAGGGGTACCATGTGGGACCTCTAAGGGATCAGGGCATGGTCTGGGGGAACCAAGGGTGGACATGCTCCTTGCCCCTCCCCAGGCCCTGCAGAGCTTGCTGGTGGCAGAGGACGAGTGGCAGGAGAGTCCTAGCACCATGCTTGGTCTTCCATGCACACAGGGTCAGCGTGCAGACCGTGGCCGAGCTGCACAGGGGACCTGGTTGGGATGGCGAGTCCTACGTGTGTGTTGAACCGCGGTGTTTCTAAAGCTCCCATCATTGGAAGGGGAGGTCTGCCGCCTGGGATGCTAACAGTGCCTAGGGCAGTCCCACTCCCTGCTGTTCCTCTGCCCTGGGCACCTGCAACTCGTGCCCTGGAGGGTGCATGAACGCAGGAGGGGGCTCTGTGGGGGCAGTGTGCTCACCCTGGCTCCCGTTTGAGGAAGCATCCTCCAGCTCGCGCCTGGGCTCCTGAAAGGTCTGTCTTCTCTGCACAGCACAGGTGGCATCCCTTCAGATCCTGGGATCTAGAACAATCTAATTTAAAATATTCCATTTGAGCCTGTCTGCACATCTACCTGTCGAGTCAAACTCCTGAAGGAGAGATTGGCACAACCTCACACCAAGAAAAGTCTCATCAGTTTTGGAGAAAGAAAGCAATGGCCGAATGGATGGTGGTGCCTGAGCAGCATGGATACGTTCAGTAAGGCTCCACTCTCCCCAGAGCAGCTGGGCCGTGCACAGATTTGTCCCTCGGAGCCCGTTCCAGCCTTGGGGCTCAGAAGCCGGCAAGGCCACCCGAGCTCCACCCAGGGTCTGCCTGCAGTCTATTTACTCTCTCTAATATTTTTTTTTTTTTTTGAACCAGGGATTGAACTCAGGGACACTCGGCCACTGAGCCACACCCCCAGCCCTATTTTGTATTTTATTTAGAGACAGGGTCTCACTGAGTTGCTAAGGGCCTCGCTAAGTTGCTGAGGCTGGCTTTGAACTCGCGATCCTCCTGCCTCAGCCTCCCGAATCGCTTGGATTACAGGCGTGCGCCACCACGCCC
>JAJEJO010001974.1:142314-223429 GCA_020662805.1 Glaucomys volans
GGAGGGTGATGCGGCAGGCTGAGCCAGCACTGGTGTGTGGATGAGTGGGACAGGATGTGCAGACGGGGTCCCCCCTCCACGGGAAGGGCTCCACGACACGCTTGGCACGGGTCTCTTCCACGTCCACTCCATTCACTCCCCTGTGCTGCCCTCTGTGTGTCCTGGGGAGGGTCTGCACCGTGCGGGGACCCTCCAGGTTTCTGGATTGCTCCCCCATGCCTATCTGATCATCCCCAGGTTTCTCCCTGCTTCTATTCTGCATCAGGTTTCACCCCACACAATTCTTTATTCATTTGCTGGCTTAAAGTACACTTGAATTATTTACAGAGGTAAATCTGTTTACTTACATGATTATCATAGGCCCATTTAAATTTCTAAATCATCCTTTAAAATCGTCCATGGACAGAGCAAGGCCGGTGGCTCATGCAGGGTGCCTGCCTCATGTGCATGAGTCCCGGCAAGCAAACAGAGCCTCGTGGAGACTTCACCAGTAAAATCATCGTGGAAGATTAGATTCTAAATGCAATCTTTTCGGAGGGAAGAAACTTGGGACTCTTTCCAAGCAGACTCACCATTGTCTGGAGGGCTGCCGGTCTCTCTGGGGAAGGGTTTAGCTGCTGGGGCTGACAGCGTGTTCAACCACTCCGTGGAAACCATCCCGTGGAAAACTGGTTTAATTACTCTCAGGAAACTTACTGGTTGTCCTTCCTCTGTCTGTTCCAGACTTGTTCTGTTATTTAAGGTACAGTAACAATGTGGGTGTACATATTTTAATCTGGTTTTATAGGTGCATTTATAGCCTTCAACAAGGGACTTTTGATCTTATTTCTTTTGTCACTTTAAAATCACGTTTTGAGGTGCAGAAGTACTGTATGGGATAAAACCTGAGAGCTGTCTTCCCCGCCAACCTGACCTCTCCTTAATCCCCTCTCCAGGGCCACCCAACCCCACACCTCCAGGATGCCTCTGAAGGTCTTGGTGCAGATGCAGGTGTGCCGGGGACACAGGTGCACAGGGTGCACACTCAGATGCATCCATGCTCTTCCTGCTCCAAATGTCATGCCACGGAGCTGACCAGCTCAGGAGGTGGTCAGGGCCAGTGCTGCCTCTCTCCTAAGCCCATCCTTCCCTGCTCCACCTTTCACCTACTACCCATTCACTGCACTTTAAAGGTGTCCTGCCTCCTCCCAGGTGGCCGTATGTGGGGTGAACAAGAATCTGCCCTGGCCCCTACATTCAGGGGGAGAGGGCAGCAATGAGTGGGGAACCAGATCAGGAGCTGGCCCAGCGGGTGATCTGTTACTGGCCAGAGAAGCCAGGGAAGCCCAGCCTGGTGGGGTGCCTGAGGGTACTTGAAGTGTGTCGGGGAAGTGGGGAGCAGGGCTGGGTGGGGCTGGGGCAGTGCATTCTATGCAAGGAGGAAGCCAAGTCCAGGCCTTGGGTGGGCGACACAGGCTGGGGGGTTTGGACTTGGGCAGCAACAGTTGACAGGTGGCGTGTGCGTGTGTAGGCATGTGAGGTGACTCCGTGTGGGCTGCCATGTGTCTGATGAGTGGGTGGGAGGACCTTGGGGAATGGGAGTGAGCATGGGAAGCCAGCAGGAGGCCATGTTGGTCTGGTGGTCCTGGTCACCTGGGCAGCGTGGGGGCGGGGTGGACAGAAGAGGGATTTAGAAAAGTAGGCTTGGGGGAAGGAGTTAGGCCTCTGTGTCTGGAGCAGCTGGCGGCAGTGGCCACACTTGCTGCACCAGGGGACATGGGGGAAGCAGGGTGTGGAGAGGAGCTGACTTCAGTGCTGGGCATGTGGGCCTAAGGTTCCTGGGAGGAGCTGTGTTATCAGTAAGAAGGGATAGTTCTGGCTGTGGAGGGATGTCTGCCTAGGAAGTTGATGCTGTGGGGTCCTGGTCCTTGAGAGGAGCCTGGAGACAGCGAACGGGCTTCACTGGAAACTCACAGGGCGAGGAGCGGGCTGTGTGGCCAGTGGCAGGCAGAATGGCTCACTGGAGGGGGTGCTAGCTGGAGAGGCAGGGGTCTCCTGAGGAGCAAGCCTCCCAGAGCAGGACTGGTTCCAGACATGGAGGAGAAGACAGGCGAGGTGAGGGTGTGGCCCTTGGAGACTCAGGGCGTGAGTGGGGGCATCGGGATGAGGACAGAGAAGCAGGAGCGTGGCTGGGACTGGGCAGTGGGCTGAGGGCAGCAGAGGAGGTGTGTTGGGAGGCTGTGGGTGTGTGAGGTGGGCTCCTGCCCTGAAGGAGGCAGGTGGTGGGGAGCCCTGGGGGGACTTGGTTCCAAGCCTCTGGCTTCTGTCTGGTACTGTCTGAGGCTGAGGCAGTGGCTCTGTCTCTGGGTGGACTCCAGCCCCTCCAGGGATGCTGTGGAATCTGGGGGCTCGGGCCAGGAGCAGCGCTGGAGCCACCTGTGTGCCTGGGGGCTGGGCCCAGGGTCCCCAGCACCCTGCCAGTCCTTCCCTGGCCAGGCCGTGCAGGCCTCTAGTGGGTACTAGTGCTCCTGCTCAGGATGACTCCCCCATGGACGCTCCATGGCAGACGGGCTGGTGTGCAGCTCCCCCCCCCTTCTCTGGGTGGCAGGTGTTGGCTGTGAGCAGACCTGGTGGTGTCCCCCTAGGGGATTTATAACATTTACTCAAGCAGCAGGGTGCTGTTCCTCCACGTTGCCTGTGTGGTTCAGACAGAGCCACTGGGTCCCCACGAGATGTGTCACCACTTTCCAACCGGCTTGCAAGGTGCCACGGCTTCTCTGTTGACTTGTGATGTCCCTCTGAGGGGCTTGCCTGCCTGCTCCTGTGGCCCCTGGAGCAGACTTGTGTACCCTCAAAGTCAGCTCTAAGGGGAGGGAGGAGATGGCCCTTTGTTTGGGCCACAGTTGCCCTTTCCCCCGCTGTCCCCAGCCGTGGTGTTTGGGGTGCATGGGGGACACTGGGCAAGGCTGCTGTTGGGCTCCGGGTCTGGTGGTCTGGAGACCCAGGGCTCTGCCTTTCTGAGTGGAGGTGCAGCTGTTAGAGCCCCTTCCTCCCAGCCCCCCACTGCCATGGTGGGGGGAGCCCTCCAATGGGGGTTTCTGCCATGTCCTGCGTGGATGAGAAGAGGGTTAACTGCCAGAGGACGATGTTGGCTATGAATCAGTCAGTCACCCATGAACTTATCTAATCAATAAACACACACGCCAATACTCTTTTTAAACAAGAGGGGGCGTGATGGGTCGGGCCACATCAGCTCTGGCCTCTAACAATGGAGTAGCCCACCTCTCCTTTATTCGTAGTCCAGGTAAAGGGAACGGGACCAGGAGGGGCTGCTTCTGAGATGGACAGGATGGGGTGGAGTCAGGGGAGCCATTTGCTCAGGGGAACTGTCATAGAACCAGACGGAGCCACTCACACACAGCGCTGCACACCTCCAGTCACAGGGACAGTCCTCCGAGGCTGCCAGCGCCTGGGAGTTGGCCCTCTGTGTCCCATGGCTCAGCCAAGTCTGATCCTGCCAGATGAGGATGGCTACCTGCAGCACTGTGTTTAGGTCCCTAGGGACCCCAAGCTGCTGTTCCATGATGAGGAAACTGAGGTTCAGAGGGGAGTGTTTCCTCGTCACACGGCCAGCCTGGGGCGGAAGTGTGCCTCGTGCCCAGTTGCTTTAGGACACTCATCTCTCGGAGGTGCAGGTGCGGTACCTCCTGCTGGCCTGTCCTGGCCCTGAGCCCCTCTGGTCAGTACAGGCTAGAACTGGTTTCTCATTCTCATTCTGGTTTTGCTGTTTTGAGAGTCTTAACCTCTCCAGCCTCAGCTTCTGTCTAAGTGGGGATGGTTATGGCAGAGGCCAGAAGCGAGTGGATCTGGGCTGGAGGGGCCTGGTGTGCTTTGGTGTGATCCTTCTCCTGGGAGGTGGCCCCTGCTCCCTGGTGAATGGGAGCTACGTGCCACACTGCGGGGAGGTGGGCTCTTCCTGCAGCCTGCCGGGCGGGGTGACAGCAGCACTGTTCATCTGAGATGGCTCTGGGGACGAGGCACAGTCAGTGTCCCTAACTCCCAGCAGTGGAGCAGTGGCCATGTGTCCACGGTCGTGGAAATAGGAGCTCTGGGCCTGAACAACTGCCCAAAGGCAGGAGCCTGTCGCCCCAACACAACTCAGTGACCACAGCAGCCGTCCATCTGTCCAGCTCCAGCGAGGACAACCCTTCACTCTGAGGTCTTTAGCTTCCTTCCCGTAGTTCAGGAGGAGCTCAATCCCAGGTCTTTGGTGAGAAAACACGTCTCTTCACATGCGTGTGCGCACACACACGCATGCCTCTCCACTCTGTCCAAAGCACATTTTCCTATCTCTGAAGCTGGAGATCACACGTGAAATAACAAATTCCTATCAGATGAACTGGAAGTATGTCACCTGAAATAGTTGAAAAATGAGGTTTGAGTTTTTATGGTTTGAATGTGAAAATCTGAATACTCTAGGACCAAGGGTTTGGATCTACATGTCAGATCTGTTCACACCTAAGGGACCCACAGAAATCCTGGCTTATGACGCTGCTCTCAGGTGGGAGCAAGTGGGGTTCGTCCCTTCTCTAAAACCTCCAGACAGCACGGTCCTCTGAGAAGGTTGGGGCCTAACCCACAAGCCATCCATAATGTTTTGGTCAGTTTCCCCTGAGCTTCTCCTGTGGACCAGTCCCGCTGCGCCAGAGGGCTGGGAAAGTGAGGCACTTCAATCACTTTGGGGTCCTGTGGGACAGACATTTGGAATGGGCCCAGTTGACAGAGACTGCCATTGCACCTGGTTCCCAGCCTGCATGTAACTCGAGTCTCCCTGAGAAGGCCGGTGCAGACACTGTCAGGAAGAGACACGTGGTTTGTAGGGCGGGGTGAGCCTCCCCGCACACGGGTCCACTGGGCTGTAGGAACTGCCTGCCTCCGAGTGCACCAGCCACGTCTGTTTCCTGTGGGGTGTGGGTGTGCGGGGATCATTGCCAGGTAAGCAAGGCCAGATCCTTGGTCTGTGTGTGGAGATACCTGCAGACGACCATGGCCACCTCTGTGTTCCCAAAGGTCAGCACATAGACAGGAGCCTGGCCCAGCTGTGTTTGTGTATCCAGGCACGGACCCGATCCTGGTCCTTCTGTGTGTACAGTGTCCTTGTGGTGCTGAACACCTTTGGCAGTAGGGTGGCCATCTCTAATGTTAACGGTTGTGTCCATTGCCTGAGTCCTGTGTCCCATGCCCTGGGTGCGCCGTTCCTCTGACCAGTGGCACCATAACCTCTGGAGCAGGGTTGGCACTGGAATGAGTCCAGTGCTCCCTCAGGACCTCGCAGGCGGCTGCACCACTGCTCCTGAGTGCAGGGGCCTGACCTCCCTCAGTATGCCAGACCCTCGTAAGGCAGCTTCCAAAGCAGAGGCTGTTCACAGGTAAACTTTCAACTGTAGGTGTCAAATTCTACTGCAGAGGCCTTTCCAAAAACTTATACCCCAAGTCAGTTGATATCCAAAAGCCAGAGCATTGACAGAGAAAGGATTTGGAGAAGTTCTGGGGCTTGACTTTACCTATTGAGACCAGAGCTGGAGGAAGCAGGGGCAGACTCGGGTCTCGGGGGTCAATAGAGATCACCGCCAGCCCTGCAAGGAGAAGAACGCCGGGGAGAGTGGCTAGGGTTCAGGCTCAGTGGGTCCCCAAGGCCCTGGCATGAGGTCTTAGAGCTGTAGAGGATTTGATGACCCCAGGGAAGTACACCTCGTGGAGACGCCCGCTCTGGCTTAGCCAAGGGGAAGACGGGAGCCAGAGCAAAAGGCAGCCTGCCAGGCTTGTCTTGGTCCCATTCTGGAGCCCGGGGGCAGGGGTGGTGGTGGTGGTGGGCCAGGACCTGAAGGGTTGCTAGAGAAGGGCTGAGAGGAGCAAGGCGCAGGGCAGCTGAGGCAGGGGAGGACAAGCTGGCTGGGCTGACCTGGGGCTGGGCCAACAGAACTTAACCCCAGCTGGGGCCCGCAGAAGATGCAGTCCCGCTCAGGATGGGCTCCAGGCAGCTGGACGGACCGGAGGCCCTGGAGAACCTCTCAGGCGGCAGCTGCTCCAGTGGCGGCCTTCACGTTCATGGGGGCAGGGTGGTTTTCAGGGGCAGCAGGTGTCTGCTGTGGGTGCGCTTGTGGGTTGGGGCAGAAGCCACCTTTCTGTCTTGGCGGGAGGAAGAGAAGCTGCGTCCCCGCCCTGCTAAGGGCGTGGCTGTGGTGCATGCCTTGGGCCTCTGCACTCTGCCAGGAGTTGGAGCAACGATTCCCCTGCTCCTCGCCTGACTCCCTGCTGGACAGGGAGGGGACCCTGTTGTGGAGCTATTCCCTTCGTCGTCAGATCGGGTCACCGAGGTGCAACCTGGTCTGCGGCTCCCCCAGGAGGCCCACAGTGAGGGGCTACTTTCCATGAACCGCCCAGCAGGGAGCCAGCTCCCCAAGGGCAGGCCCTGGTCTCCGAGGGAGAGACTGTCGGACAGGCAAGGCCTGGCCAGGCAGGCTCAGCACCAGGCAGACCTGGAGGCAAGGGGCCAGGAGGGTCCAGGCAGCAAGGGCAGTAGGGGATGGGCAGGTAGGTTCCCCAGGAGCCATCTACCCCGTGAGGCACGTGAATGCTGGCCCCTGGGTGGACTCCACACCCACCCAGGGGCAGCCCTGGCGGGGCAGAGGCAGGACTTGGCAACCCTGCCTCATTAGTCAGTGCAGCTGGAGCCCACACGGCTCCCGCCAGATGGCGCCACCTGAACTCAGGCGGGAACACCAGGAGGAGGCAGCTGCTTGTCAGTTTGGGAGGCTGAAGACAAGCCCCTGTGCTGAGCCCACTGACAGCAGCTGCTGTGCGGCAGGGGCTGGGCAGGGACGGAACAGGCGGCCATGCCAGCCATGCTGGTTGTTGACTGGCCCTCTTTCTTGTGTCTGGTGTGATGTAGACCACGTGGCCTCCGAGCAGACAGTCCAAGTGTGGATGTAGCAGGTGGGGAGACGAAGGCGACACCTACTTCATGGTAGCTGGGCAGGGGGACGCTGGCCCTTCCTTTAGTCTGGGTAAATGTGCCAGGGCGTGAACACCTGCCTCTGCTGCATGCTGGGCAGTGTCCCATGGGCCTTTATCCCTTATCCAGAGAGGGCTGGATTTGACCTTCGTGGTGAACGCCCCTCCTTGGCCCTGGTCCTTTCTCATAGGTGCCTTGGATGGGCTTCTGGTCATGGAAGCTGCTCCCAATTGCTTGCGTCTTGCCTCTTACTGTCCCCATGGTGCACAGCAGGAATGAGGTCAGGCAGTGTCCTTTGGCCTTCTCTGCTCTGCCTGTCCACACCTGTGTCTACTTCCTGTGACCTTCCAGGGTGGCTGGTAGGAGGACGTGACCCCTCTGTGCGGTCCCAGTCCCTTCCTCCACCAGTGGGGGCTTTGACCTCATTGAGGATCAGGAAGACCACATGCCCCACACAGGGCTCTGGGGACCCTGGGCAGGGCACTTCCCTGGGGTCTCGCCCACCCTGTGGGAACAGTGTGCCTCCTCTGCAACCTGACCTGTGGGCTGCTGCCCTGCTCTGGGGCGCCGTCCCTACCGTGATGACAGGCTGTATCCCCTGCCTCCTCAGCACACTGTAGAAGACGGAGAGCTGCTCCTGAGAGGGGGCGTCCAGACCCCGCTCAGGTAGGCTTCCCTTCCCTGCTGGGAGTCAGCATCCTTAGTGCAGGTAGAGGAAATCCAGATCCAGTTTTTCCAACAGGGAAGTGTCTCATTCTGCCACCAGATGTCAGTAGAACCCCTCTAAACACCAGTGTGCCAGGCAGCCTTTGCCTGGAGAAACCTCAGGGCTGGTGTTGTCCTCCACGGAGGTAGGAGCAAGGAATTCGATTCCGGGGCTTTGCATCCTGCTGAGTGGCCCCAGGCCTCCTGGGGAGGGCCTGCACTTTGAGGAGCCCCCTAACTTGCCACCTTCTGCCACGCCTTGCTAGGGGTGCCTGTGCAGGAAGTGAGGCCGGCCTCCAGTGGAAGCCACTTGCCACAGAATGGTGTGTGGCTGTGGGTCGTGGTTCCACTCCTCACAGGACATTCCTCTGCAACTGCTTCTGCCTGCTCTCCAGAAGCATGTGGCCGCCCAACACTGATTCTGGAAACTCCAGCCTGGGCTGAGGGTGGGCTGGACTGTGCTGACTGGGGATGGGGATGGCAGCATGGTGGTGAATGCCTAGGCTTTGCAGTGCCCAGAGTGGGCTCAGATTCTGTGCCATTCACCAACGATCCATCATTTCTTCATCTCTGAGGTGGGCAGGTGGTGCCTCTGCCACAAGAGTATTTCAGAATTAAACTGGAAAATGTGGTTGTAGGAGAAAGAAGTCCTAAGGGTCAGGTGGACATGGGAGGTGCAAGAGCCCTAGAGGCAGAGCCTAGGAGGACAAGCCAGGGCCACTGACCCGGAACCAGCCCACCAGCCTGGCTGCAGCAGCACAGTACTGAGCCACCCGCCTGCCTGGCCTGTGGATGGTCAGGGGGCCCTGGAAGGCTTTGGGGTCCCTGGAACGCTTGTTTAGTCTTGGTGGACAAGCGAATCTGCAGGGTGGAGGTGAGGTACCAAGGCAGCTTTAGGTGAATAAAGATCATTCACCAAGAAGTGGGATGATCCTGGAGTCCAGCCTCAAGGGTGGCAGGAGCAGCAGTGTGTGCTTGGCTATCCTGTACCTGCTGCAGGTCCTGAAGAGCTGTGTGGGCTGCCCCAGGTCCGGGACTGGCCTGCAGAGCCCACCTTCATGTGGACGGGAATGGCTTGTGGCTGCTTGGGCATGGCAGCTGACACAGCTGGGGCCTGGCTCCCAGGCAGGCTGAGGCTTGGGGGCTGCTGCTGCCCTGGCCTGTGTGCGGCGTCCCCTCCCACTGAGGCAGTGGAGGCTTGGCTCAGTGAAGCCCTACCCCGTCTCCCCGAACTCCTGAAATTAGAGCCCTAATTTGAATGCCAAATCAGAACCCGAAATAGCACCTGAACCGGGTGAGAGTATTTCAGGAACAATACAATCACACAAAAGCCCAGGCCTGTTTCTCCTGCCTCTTGCTTTACCATTCCACATCTGTGGGGTGTTTGTGGTGTTGTGACTTCGTTTTGTTACATTTTGGCAAGGAACAGCTGTGTGCCGCTTCTGCCTTTCCTTACATCACATTAAAAACCCCTCTTGCTTTCTCCCCTGGGGGGTCCTGCGGCCCTTCTCCAGGTAAGGTGAGCTCACCCCAGCTTCCTGTTAGGCTGGCCATTCCTACCTCTAGGTGGGTGGCTTGCCTCCTGTGGGGCACCAGGGTTGCCTTGGACCTTTACATCAGGAGCGAATGTCTTTGACCTAAAAAGTAAATGGAAGTAGATGAAGAACACAGAATGAAACAGCCATTCTTCAAATGCTGAGTTGCCCCAGGCAGATGCTCAGGAGAAAACGTGTCCACACCAGCTCGGGTATCCCAGCAGTGTGATGCACAATCGCCCAGGTTCCCATTGGCCTTGAGTAGATGCACACGATGGAGTGCTATTTGGCATTTAAAGGAATGGAGTGTGCACACAAGGCACCACACAGGGGACTCTGGGAAACATTGTGGTTAGCAAAAGAAGCCAACAGAGGCCACATAGCACCCGATTCTATTGACAGGACATTTGCGGACGGGGGAAAGCTTTGGAGATGGAAACAGATCAGTGGTAGCTCAGGGCTGGGCATGAGGGGCGATAGACAAAAGGTACAGAGTTCATCTTTGTAGTGACCCAGTGTTCCAAGATTGACAGTGGAGATGGGGGCACATGCCTGTGATGACACTGAGAGCATTAAACTGTGGCTTTAAATGAAGGAATTCATGATATGCAAAGTATAGCTCAATAAAGTTGTCAAAAGAAAAATGCAAAGAACCATAGACTTGAGATCCGAAAGGCTCTTAGAAATCAGAGTTGAGACCTGAATCTACATGTAAGATATTAGAGGACCCGAGAGCTCTTTCCTAATGACACCTGACCTGGTGCCTAAGATACAGCAAGCATTTTAACTGAAGAGTTAAATTCATTAAAAGTGAGAGAAATCTCTCAGGACTCAGAAACAAGAAACTGAAAAATCACAATAGTCTACCACATAATAGTGTTCTACCACTGACCTGCACCCCAGCCCTTTTTACTTCCTATTTTGAGACAGGGTCTCTCCAAGTTGCCCGGGCTGGCCTCAAATTTGCCGTCCTCCTGCTTCAGCCTCCCAAGTGCTGGGTGATAGGCATGGGCCACTGTGCCTGGACCCTGCATTTTTACCAGGATTCCCCTTCCGTCTGGGTGCTGTAGCAGTGTTCTGCCCCCACTTCCCTGGCTCCCCACTCCTTGCCCTGACCTGTGCGGTGTTATTTCTAAGACTCACAGTGAAGGAGAAGAGTTCTTTGAAACTGGCTTTGGCTTGGAGTGGAACTGTTTGGGAGGTAAACCAATGTGTCTCTTTTCTAACTCAGACAACAGAATGGGGGTGTGGGAAGGGCTTCTGGAGGATTCTCTGGCTTGGGGCATCCAGGGACTATATGAGCACCACTCAAGACCGTTGCCTCCCGTGGCCCAGCTGCAGGGAAGACACATGTCTCGGCGATGCCCAGGGCTCCACAAGATGGGTCTGATAGAACCAGGAAGAGTCACAAGAGGGAGGCGGGCTGGGCTCTGTCAGCAGGATCAGGATCCCTCTGCAGCTGAGTGGTCCCCACTGGGGACATTGCTGGCACGGAACCGCAGGAGGAACCAGGGTACTCACGGTGGCAGCTATTACAGTATGAGTTCACACAGTAGTCTCGGATCGCTCTCAGAGTCTGGGCCCCAGGAGGCGATTGCTCCAGTGATATCCAGGGAGACCTTGTCTGCCTCGGTCTTGGGCACAGACCTGAGGACGGGTCAGAAGCTGGGGTGGTGGAACAATGCGGCAAACCCTACTTAATTGGTGTTTTCCAGCGGTCTGTTTCGTGTCAACCCAAGGTAACGGGCTACAGAGAGACCTGGCAAGTGTCCTCCTGGGCTGCCAGGTCCCTTGGGTCGGACGTGGTCTGAGTGGTTCAGGCCTCAGCTTGCCAAGCTTGGGCTGGCATGGCGCACAGACCATGTGATCAACTGGTCTGTGTTTTTCCTGGGTTTGGATGTCGGACATTGTAAAGCTAATGCAAATCTAAACTTCTTTGGAAAGGCTTGGTGCACCCCTCTGCAACCTCGAGCATCTACCTTTACCGTGCTGTCAGGTCAAAAATTACGGAAGTTTATGGTGTCTTTAAGGGTTCCGGGCCTCGAGTGTCATGTGGGCTGGGACCAGGGCCTGGGATGTGCACTGTGCCAGGAGCCCTGATTCCACATGATGGTCCCTGTTGGAGATTCACTGATGCTGGTGCTGGGAGGTGCTGTCCATTGGAGTCTTCTGGCAGTGTCCGTGGGGCCTGAAGGAGAGCATCCCTACCACTGCTGGGCCACCGCAGGCAGATTTTGTGACTTCCCACACTCCTCTCCCTACTGGTAAACAGGATCCCGTTCCCCAGTGCTGTAGAATTAAGTGAGACACTGTAGGAGAAGATCCTGTGTGTGGGAAGCGCCAGAGTCCATCAGCCACAGCCAGCACCAGGCCAGGCAGCTGAGGGTTGACCTGGGCTCCCGGGTTACCACTGCCCAGCATCCATAATGGCAGCCTCAGGCCTGGGAGGCCCACGCCCGCATGTCCTCCTTAAGGAAAGCCCATGACTGCTGGTGACCAGAGAGGGAGGGAAAGGTGGAGACATGCTGGGACAAGGGTACAGCCAGCACCTTCTCACTCGTAGGCTCGCTGACCACAGTGGGGAAGCCATCCTGGGGCCCAGGCTGCACAAGCTCGCAGTGGACACACCCCTCCTGAACCCTGTAGGAGGGACAGCATGTGCCTCAAGCTGGAAGTTGGAGGGGGCCAGCCAGCCGACCCGGGGCAGTGCCCTACAGCAGGGGTCTGCTCTGGGGCTGGGGTAGCAGCTTCAGCTTTGTTTTTGGAGGAAGCTGCAAGAAGGCAGCCCTGTGGATGGAGGGAGAGCTAAAGGAAGGGGCAGTCCTTGGTCATCTGGACCAGACTGGGACCTGAGCAACCCACCCTGTACTTGGGAATAAGGTCTTTGCAGATGTGATCACTAAGGTTGACCCTAATCCAATATGACAGGTGTCCTTATGGAAAGGGACACTTGGACCAAAAACCAGAGGGAAGATGAGGGATGCCTGAGGCCCCGGGAGCCAGGGCGCAGGGCTGGACTGGATTCCGCTTGGGGTCCCAGGGGACCAGCCACCGTAATCCTGGAATTCTGATCCAGAGCTGTGAGGGAGTGTTGTTTGTAGCCACCCATTTTGGACCTTTGTCACCACGGCCCCAGGGGGCCGCAGCCCCGAGGCAGGTCAGCGTGTAACGTCCTCCAGACCCCAGGACTCAGCTCCAGCAGGCAGGGTGCAGGTGTCCAGCATGATCTCTGGGAGAACTTTCCAGAGGCAGATGGACTTGAGAAGCTGGGACTCCCCCGTCCCCGCAGTAAGGCCTCCCGGGTCAGGCAGAGCCAAGGACAGGTGGGCTCCGCGCCTCAGCACGGGGCTACTTGAGGGCAACGTCACCAAGGGAAACCACAGTGAGGCAGCTTCTGCTCTCTCTCCACACCACCTTTGAAATCTGGTGCCGTTTACACATAGGAACGCTCGACCGGGCCAGGCCACTCTGGGCTTCACTGCCAGTTGGCGGTGCCCGTCTCCTTGGGCCCGGCTCTAGAGCTCAGGTCCTGCCTGATGGCTGGAGCCTCCATCCAGGGAAGCTCCCTGAGGGTCGGATAATCAGCCCTCACAGATGTGTTGGTGACTTGCCTTTGACACCAGCAGCAGTGCCTCTGGAAGATGCTGGGAGGCAGGGAGCACAGCGAGGGGCAGCGACCCAGCCTTGCCAGGAGAGGGAGCTGGCCAGGAAGGCGACGCGCCGCAGAGTGCACCAAGAGCCGCAAGTGTCTGAAGAAGGAGGGATTTCAATGCCCCAACTGAAGGTGGTTCTGCTGGGGTGCTGCTGACCCTCTCCTGACGTTGGGTGGGGTGGTGAGGGCAGTGCCCGTTAGTCCTTGGTCTGAGCGGCACGCCAGTGCCCTGATGCTGTGTAGCTTGGAAGTGTGAAATGCACTTTCTACCTGTATGTGAGAGAAGCGCCCAGGATGCTCCCGGTGACCCGAGTGGCCGCCCCATCCTGTGTCGGGAAGCCCTTGGCCCCTCTCACTGCAGTCTGGGGGCCACCGGCCAGTGTTGCCCTTCTTCTCTTGCCTCTCAGGTGCTCGTGCACCTCCTTCCACCACGGCCCGTCTGAATTGCCACTGCTGTTGTCAGCTTCAGAATCGGCTTCACCTTGACCATGGCTCAGCTGTTACTGGCCTGCGTGGAGCCTTTGTCTCAGGGGAGTGGATTTACCCGTCCCCACACACACACTGCTGAGCCGAGAGCCGTCTGTAGCCTGCAGTGTAGACTGGGCTGTTTGCCATGAGGAGTCCCACAGAGCTAATGGGGTATTTTCCCCTGGGCTATTATCCCGGCAGGTCGCCACCTGCCTTGCACACGCTGCAGGCTACCTATGTGGTCAGCTGATAAGTGATAGGTAAGCTTGTTAATTGAATTCTTGGGGGAAAAATGACTTTTTAAAGATCCCAAGTGGGGAGGGATGGGCCACTTGCATTGCCACCAAGCATTTCTTTTTTTGGTTTTCAACCCAGTGGGGAAAGAGATGATGCTGTGCTCATGGGCTTGAACTTCCGAATATGAATCCTGCATCCAAGGACAGGCCCAGCCTCTGACAGCAGCAGTTCTAGACAAATGGCGTGTGCGTTAGGTGTGTGGCAGTGGCTGGGGCAAGCGGGCAGTGGGTGAAGGCAGCTCAAGTGAGACGTGTGCAGACTCCCTTCCCTGTCCTAGTGCTTCTGAGCGTGTTCATTCAACACTTTTGTGGACTTATTGTGTGCTTGGGCAGACACATCTGCTTTGTGATTGTGTTCAAGTTTACTTTCCTTTGTAATCAAATCACAATTTAAGCAAACATTAGGAGTTCATTGTTTACTAAAGGAACTGGTAATGATTCTTTTCGAGTAGCACACATTGTCTCCTCCTCCTGTGACTTCAGATTCTGTTTTTTAACAGGTTGCATATTCATTTCAGTATCAACTTCTCTCGCTGCCCCATGGACATGCATTGTCCTCAGAATTCAAACATAAATATACAGTCATGCAGTGTGTTTAGGAATGAGTGAACAATGGGATGGGAGCGGAGCGGGCTTTCATAACCAGGAGCCTGCACAGCGCAGGGTTTCTCATCACAAGTTATTTAAAATGATGGCTTAATAGTGCCAGAGATGCAGGGCTAATGTACACGAAGGCCCTGTTTCTGCTGTTCCTGGCTCCTTTGTGTTGAAATTAGTAAGTGCACTATCATAGAAAAATGGCACTTTGAATTTAATTTGCATTCTTTCTAGGCCCCTGTGCCCAAAAGATAAGTGGGGAAGAGAGCATCTTGGGAGTCCAGTTTCACAGTAGCCAGAAACCATCCTGTTGCCTGAGCTGGTGGCCAGGGCAGGAGGCAGGAGTGCACAGGCTCGGCGGCCAGGCCTTGACAGGTCTGCCAGCGCTGCCTCGGGAGTGGGAGCTTGCAATCCTCCCCAAGGTGGACGCTCAAAGGAATGGATTCAGGATGGCCACAGAGCCCATGCGGTGGCTGGGACCTTGAGGGGAGCAGAGTGGGAGAGAAGGCGTCCCACCTGGAGAAGCATCCTCTGGGGAGGCCCCTGTAAGGCTGGACACCAGCTCCATGTCACAGACACTCAAGGTTCACAGACGGTCTGGTTAGCACAAGACAGTGGCCACACATATTCAATCTGTGAAATTTTATTAATTAAAGCAATCTGACCTGGCCTGCCAGCCCTCATCCAACCCTCAGTGAGTTGTTTTGGGAATTCTGGTGGCCTCCCTTCTTCTGTCTGTCCTTCTCCATGTGGTCATTGTGAACACTGTCCCCTCTTGCCTCCCTGGCTCAGGTCTCTGCAGGGTGGGCCTCACCTCTGGAACCAAGCCCAGATTTGTGGCCCAGCACAGGGTGCTGGCCAGCCTCAGCTTCCAGAGTGGCCTGTCGCACTCCTGGCTCACCTGGCCGTAGACTATGGCTGGCCTGGCCTCTCCTGGCTGCTGGGCTGGTGGTGCCCATAGGGCCTCCCTTGACCTTCCAGCCTGTCTCCACCAGCCTAAGTTTTGTCTGTCTTCCACACCTCCGCACAGGGCTCCTGGGGCGAGGGACCCTCTGTTTTCTGACTAGTCCCGAGTTGGGAGCACAGGCAGAGCTGCTGTTGGGCCTGCCTCTTTGGTTTCTTGGGGGCTGCCCTTGGACCCACCACCTACCCCAGTCAAACTCGGTGTCCTCAGCAGCATGACGGGGGATTGACAGCTCTCAGGGACTCTGCAAGAACTCAGTGAACTCTCTCCTTGAGTGGTTAGAATTTCTGGAGCACCCACAGGGGGCCAGGCGCTACCTTTGGCTTTGGGTGTGTAGAAATGAACCAATTCAATCCACCAAGAGGATGATGGTGTGACCACCCCCTCCCCCTGGGGCACATGGTTCTGCAGGGCTCCTTTCCCCACACAGGGCTGACTCCATCACTAGCCTGACCCTTGGGCAGCAGGTCCTTCCTCAAACTGTCTGGGCAGCTGGATGGGCTGTGAAGCCCAGGGAGAGTCCTACTCTCCTGGGAGACGCTGCAAGGAACATCCTCTCCCCACCCTGCATCTCAGTACCCGTTAGAGGGGTGAGGTGGAGATGGAGGTGCCAGTCACCACTGTGGCCGCATCTGTGGGCGGTACTTGTCCTGTCCGCGTGGGCTGTGTTGGGTGAGAGTGTGACCAGTCCTCAACGGGCCCACGTTTGAACACAGTGTGATGCTAAATAAAAAGCACCATTGCAATGTTGTAAGAGCAGGTCTCCTGCACACACACAGAATGAAGATGAAGAGCATTAATTAGGAGACCAGCGACCACAGATTCTGACTGTGTATTTGCCTACTTACATTTTGTCACATAACTGGTTCTTAATCTTTTTGTACAAAAAATTTTCAAAGGAAGGGCTGTGCACAGTTCTTTCTCTTTTTTCTCCCTCCCTCTGTCCTTAATGAATTCTCACTACAGGAGGAAATCTAACTTTTAAAAAAGTTCTTGAATTCTACATGCCTAGCTCTTCAGCCTTTGCATTAATATACATTTTTCTTTATATTTGACTTCAGTGACAGCTAAATTACATGCCCTTAATTGAATTAACACAAATTAGACCTGAAAGGAGTTGGGGAATGGAGACTTGGGATGCTTCTCGAGAGCTTTCTTACCTGAGGCTCACGAAGGCAGTCTCTCTCCTTAGGGGCCTGTCTTCCTGTGGTGGGCGGAGGGGTGGGTGCTCTCTGCTTCCATCTTTGTTATTTCAAAACCAGGTGTCAAACAGGAGAAACCAGCGTTGGTCCTGGGGACAAGCCTGGGACTGGGACAAGGAGCTGCTGGTGGATGGCCCAGGTTCCTGAAGCTGGGGTCCACCCTTAGCTGAGGTTAACCTGTCAGCTCACCTTCAGAGACAGCGTGGGACTTGGAGGGCAGAGATGTGTTTAGTGAATGCAGGCCTCTGAGGGCTGTGGGGTCCAGATCTGCCCCTCCCTTTGCCGACCTGCCATGATGCTTCATGCTGCCCACAAGGACTGGACCTCTACCACAGTGCCTTCCTGCCTGCCGGGCGTCCCCGGCCACCCTGTGGCCACACCTGTGAGCAGCTGGATCCTTCCATGACCGGGTCCCTCTCCGTGGAGCCCCACCCTGGTCTTGCCCCACCCCAGACACCCTGGGTCTGCTTCCACACCAGCAGGTCCTCCAGTTCAAGGCAGCCCCCCAGGAACTCGGGCCAAAGCTCCAGGTTCCCGGGGTCCCACCAGTGCTATGGATCATGTCTCCTGTCAGTGTGGTCCATCTGCTCACTTGGCAACACTGCTGGCTTCTTGAAGGCTGAAAAGTGGAATCCACTGGGACCATTTAGAAATGCACACTATCCAGTTCCCCCGAGACCTAGGAACCAGGTCGGCTGTCTGTGTTCTAAGATTTCCAGATGATTCCGAGGCCTGGATCTCATTTCCTAATGGACCAATGGGAATGCACCATGGAGAACTACGCAGCCCCTTCTCCCTGGCACAGACCCTTCTCGCTCTGTGCAGAATGCTCCTTATCTCCAGGCATGCCTCGATCTGTCAGGCAGGGCGTGCTGAGGTCTTCTGTGGGGACAGCCTCAAGTGGGCTTCTCTCGACAGCTGCTGGCTGCTGGGTGGCCCCAGCCGTCTGCACTGTTCTTGCCTACAGCACGAGGTGCCATCCCATTCCTGATGGTCCTCAGCTGCCTCTGGAGCACGTTCCCTTATCCCCAGCAGCCACCCCAGAAGGGCACTTGCCAGGGGCCATCCTGCCTTGGTTTCAAGGACAAAGGAACCTTAGGTTTTCCTCCTGCTGGGCTGTGCCTCTGTCCCTTCACCCTCGATGGGGCTGGAAAGAGGGTGTGTCACTGCCTGGCTGCTGTTCTTCCTGGCATTTCTGAGCCACCAGGGCAAAGTGTGTGCAGCTGTGGGTCATGGCTGCAGCACGGGAGACCCCTGTTCCCCACACCCCAAGACCAATGGAAGAACAGGAGAGGGCAGAGAAGGAGCAGGTGGCTCAGTGTGCTGGGCAGCAAGCACTGTCCACCTGCCTGGACCTGGAGGCCATGCCTCACCAGGAGTAGGTCCTGGAAACAGGCCAATCACAGCAGTCAGAGCCCAGCGACCAGAGTGTGCCATGAATCACTGAAGACGGAAGCCCAGCGAAACGGCAGGACTCTGCCCCCTGGGGAAAAGCGTGTTCTTCTGTGCGGAGGCCCATTTTTGTTGTTAATCTCAGAAAGAATGCCTCAGGAGGCTCACTCCCAGCTACAAAGGGCCGCCTGTGGATAGGTATCGGCCATGTCTCTGGAGGTTGAAATTAGTGCTCAGCTCCGTTGGAAAACTCAATTTTCTTTTTAAATTTTTTCTTTGAGGGGCCTAAGATTGAATGGAATCAGTCATGGTGGGGCCCAAGCAGAGCTGCTGCTGGGGGCGGGTTACCGGGGGAAGAGCCTGTGGCCTCGGTGCAACGTTCACTGGGAGGCCGGAGCCTCAGTGAGGCTCCAGCATCCTGCAGTGGTGGCTGTGCAGACCGATGGACATGTGGGTCGTGTCTGTCATATCGGAGCAGACACTCTGCACGTGTGCTTTTCCATGTCAGCAATACCTCAATAAAGCTGTTTTAGAAAAAGGAAAGTCTGGGATGGTAGGGATGGGGAACAAGAGGCCACTAAACCGGGTCTGGGGCTTGTGCCCAGGGGGCCAGTGAGCGGAGTCAGAGGCAGAGCCAAGAGTTTGCAGAGTCCCAGGAGGCGTGGCAGAAGCTGCTGGGGTCCTGCAAACTGTTCTCATGAAGCTACTTACATGCGGGGCACAGTGGTGCACACCTGTTCTCCAGCTGGGCCACACGGGAAGCCCCATTCCAGAAACAGCAACAAAACACAAAACCCCTCCACATAAACGAGGGGATCCAGGTCTGTATCAAAGAGAACATGGAATGTCCCTGCTCCCAATTGTCATTGAGGGGACTCATTTGGAAAGTGGTCTTCCAAGATCAGAACTCGGAAAGCTGCTCAGCAGGGGTATGTTTTCGACTGGCACCTGACTTCTAGGTGTGAATGACCGCTGGGCGATTCTGTCCACGGGCATGGTGAGAAAACATGAGTGTCCCCACTGGGTGCTGACAGTGGTGGCCAGGCTGTTCAGCAGGGGCCCCGCATACCTGTGCCATCTTGCAGAGGCTTGGAGGTGCCAGCTCTACTCCGGGGGCTGGTGCAGCTGGGCTCCTGCGGACACGGTTCTTCCAGCCTCGGCCTGTTGCCCTGCCTGCCCCTTGGCAGAAGCCGGGCTCTGTGCTCCTGGCCTGCCTCCTGCTTCCGTTCTCACCTGGGAACCTGCTGCCTCCTCAAACCTATCTCTGGGCTCTCTCGGAAAACCTTCCTCGCGCTATTCTCCTTCCACTCCATTTGTGGCTGCCTTCTCCCCAACCCCGGGAATGTGCTAGAGTGTGGATCACATGGAGAGATGATGCTGTCCAGTTTCCATGGTAGAGTGATGGGCAGCAGAAGCCCTGGCTTAGCCCAGTGCTGGCCTGTGAACCTGTGGGGCAGTAGACCCAGTGAAGGGCTGACTCAGGGCTCCGGTGCTCCTCTCGCATGTTGTAACTGAAGGATGCCTTTGCTCACAGAGGAAGGGTGGCCATGGCCACCCCACTTCCTCCAGCACGGGCAACAGTAACTCCAGCTTCAGGAAATCATGCTGCTCCCAGCCGGCACGTGAGGGTGCGTCCAGGTGCCAGAGCTGATGCACCAAAGAACAAGTGCGCACGCCCGCGGCGACGATGGGTGACTTCATTCCCATCAGCAGCCACCATCCTCAGAGTCTCTCAGCGCCACGGGGGAGATGACCCGACCCCACCTGGCCACGCTGCCAGTTCCACACTTGCATTTGGCACTTTAGTTATGAATTAAACACGTTGCCAGCGTGCTTTCAGTTTGGGAAGGTTAAATTCTAGTAAATACGTTGGGGCACCTACATGCATACCTGAATTGGGGGAAAAACACGTTGCCATGCTAGAACACGGTTTAGGGACGATTTGGCAGGTGTAACATGGAGGGCAGTGCATCTGCAAACTGGCTTGTCTTCTCCAGATGAGCACCTGGAGTTAGCCTGCAGATGTGGACAGGCATTTCCCTGAGCACCTGAGGGACTGCAGGGATCTTCAGCTCCACCACTGGAGCAGGAAGCATGGAGGCTTCCCCAGCCCTGTTGGCTGCTTCCTGCCAGGGAAGCTGTGGGGAGTCGTCATGCCTGTGGCAGAGGAAGGACCTGTGCGTTCACATAGTTGTGTGGAGGCTCTGCATACACCCTGGTGGTCAGTACTGGACAAAGAGGCCCTTGCTGGGCTTTGTCTGGCCAGAGTTCAATATGGAGCTCTTATGAGGAGTGCAGCTCCCGGGTTGAAGGCCTTGGTGCACACGGCACAAAGTCCTCATCAGAACGCCGAGCACACCCACATTTCTCTCAAAGAGGTCGGCAAGGTAATCGTAGAGCCCGGCCAGGTTCCTGTGTGGGGATGGCATAAATCTCCACGGGCGTGACGGGCGGACAATGGTCACACTCCTTCACCATCGGGATGGCCCGTGCCTGAACTATTTATTAACTGGAATGTGAATGGGCAAATGAAGGGCCAATTTATATGTTGCCTGGGGAGATGTATTACGATTGCCAGGAGCATCGATTTCCTCCCTTCCTTTCTTCTTGGTTGGGACATCGTGCAGGGAACTACAGTCGCACGGGGTACCCTTATCAGATCTTAGATACCACCCCAGACTGTCCGCAGCCATTAACCTTGCATATTATCTGACTTTAGTGATTAGTACCGGGCACATAAAACCATATTGATGGCCAGTCTTGGGGCAGAATGGGGAGCTGAGTTACTGCAGGCTGGATTTTGCTGACTTGGTGATACAAATGATAGTATTATGCTGCTGCCATGAAATTGCTAATTTGTCATTTCTTTCATGGTACCGTCAGTGACGTGGGCCTAATGAGCGAAGCACCCGATCGCACAGGGCTGCTTTCCGGGCTGCACGGCGAGGCCAAGGGCGCCGGGATGTCCTTTGTCCACCAGTCCACCCCTCTCCGTTCTGTGTAGGCTCTCAGGGGGCAGTTGTGCATGTACTTTGACGCTTGGTGCTCTCAGTCTCTTACTCAGCCTTCCTGTCTGGTTTCTGTCTCCCACGGGCAAGCTGGTGGAGTGCGTGGTGTCATCTGCACTTGAGTTGAGGGGTCTTTCCTGCCCAGAGCTGCAGCTTGCCTGCTGACTTTGCCTGTGAGCTTCTGTAGCCGCGAGCAGCTCTAGGTCCGCAGAGCCCTTGCAGTGGTGCTCCTTGAGCTTGTTCTAAAGGCCAGCTCCAGATAATAGCGGGTCACTCTAGGGCCTTGTGGTGTGGCAGGGTGGCTGTAGCTGCCTCTGTTGAATCAGCCCCAGTGTGTAGCCTGCTTGTGACATCAAGGACCAGGCAAACATGGAGTCATTGAGTTTGATGTCATCGCTGTCTCCCAGCAAGGACGTGGAGTTAGGAAAGACCAGAGGAGAAGGGTGTTGGCTGGTGGTCCAACCAGGACCAGTGCCAGGTGTTCAGGGCTCACACCCAGAGCTGCATCCACACCTGGCCCCATTGGTGGAAGCTGAGGCAGGGTGCTGACTGCAGCAGGGCCTGGCTCAAAGACTGAGTTGCCAGGGTTGGGGTTGGTCAGCTCCTCCCTGGTGTGTGCCCCTGATGTGATGGGTGCCACCGGTGACTGGAGGTGCATGGGACACCAGTGAACAGGCTGGACTGTGAAGCCCTGGGATGGACCCTGAGTACCAAAGAAAAGCAGAACACAAACCTTTCTTCTAAGAAATTTCCAACCACAATGTGTATTGATGTATTTCATGAGGTATAAATAAACTCCAAGGAATGAACTATAGCCATATAAAAATCCCATAATGGCGGAGGCCTACTCTAGTGTTTCTGGAGGAATGAACGCTAGTGATGGTTAGCTACGTTACAGTGGGGCCGCAGCACCCCTGCTGATCTTCTCTCCAGGCGGGAGCCTCTGGTGGGTAGTTGCAGTACCACTGGGCCCTTCTGCGTGGCTGCTGTGCGTCTGGCCTCATCGGCACAGAGCCCAGGGGCATGGCTTCCTCCTCCCTACTTTGCCCATGGGGCACTGTCCTGGGCTGGGCTCTGCAGGCAAGTGCTGAGCATGCCCAACACAGCTAGTAGGGAAGGGTTGGGGAAGGGCCCAGGGTGTGTCCTCTCTGGACACTTTGCTGGATGGCCTCCCCTCAAGGTCTCTTCCAGACTGTATAACTAGCAGCAGCAAAAGAATGTCCCCTGGGATCCTGATTCAGATTCATGGCTGTGGTTCTGAGGTTGCACACCCAGTGCTCAAGTGTAGCCCGATGGGCCTCGTGGGATGCCCGTCCCAGGTGGGCTGTGGAACACATCCTTGCGTGTTGACGGGGCAGAGACGGTCGGCCAGGACTCGCCTCTGTAAACCCCTGTTCCAGCAGAACAGGACCACAGTGTGTTCGTGCTGGACTTAGCACAGCTATTCTATAAAATCCCTTCGAATTTTAAAAACTTTTTCTTACAGAAAATTTCAAACGTATATTAAGAGGACCACAGTGTAATGGGCCTGGTCCACACACCTGGAAAATCAGATTTGTGGTCATGTTTTAATTCATTTCCTTATGACCATTGGAAACAGGTCCAGGTTGTCACGTTATCCCAACTGTAAACATTCCAGTGTGACCCTTTGAAGATGAGGCCACTTCGGTACAATCACATCATGTTCCACACCCAGACCGACACGGTTTCTCTTATCATCAGATTTCCAACAGGCTCAGGTTATCATTCTTGACAGTTTTTGTCTGAATTAAGATCCAAACAGGGCCTCTAGGTTGTGATCAATCGACGCATCTCTCCAATCTCTTCTAGTCCATGGCCTCCCCACCATGTTCTTTCATTACCTTTGTGATTCGGATGTTGTTACATAGTTTCCCACGGTTTGGATTTCATTGATGGTGTCTGTGGTGCGTTTGACTTGTTCCTCTGTCCCCTGAAAGACCTCCAGATAGGAGGTGGGTACCAGGGCCCTGCATGGGGAATGTCACTGTGCCCAGGGACCCTGTGGCCTTGTCTGGTAACAGTTTTTATTGTCACAGCAGGAAAAGGTGCTAAGGCATTAGAGACTGCAGGCCAGGGAGGCTGCTCACATCCTCCAGTACACCTTTCCCCAAAAGCCATGCTTCCCACCTGCCAGGAGTGCCCGGTTGAGAACCCTGGAGGTTTGGTCAGAGTGAGGTTGAGTGACGACATGGCCTTCTGTTGTTGGGTGTGTGGTGCGGGGCTGTCCTTGTGTTGGTGATGTCCTACTCCTTCCATTAGGGTTACAAAAGGGGGCGGTCAACCTGTCCTGTCCCATCTTCCACCTGGAAGGCTTCTGTAAAGGAAGCCTCCTGAATCTTGTAGAGCTCTCCTGACTCTGTCGCCATGCAGGCTGCATCTCCAAGGCTGGCTCTTCTACCAGGAGGGCATTGAAGAGTCCTTTGTTGGGTCATCTGCTTCGATGTGGGCTGAGAACGAGGGTCTGCACCGCTGTGGGGTAGAAGTCCCTCTTTCTCCTTGCCCGCCAACTGGTTTCTAACAGAACCAGGAAGGTGATGCCTACAGAGTTGGCTGTGCAACACTCAGATCTTTAACATCACAAAATAACACAGCGCTTGGCTGACAGCACAGGGCACCGCTGTGTGGCTGATCATGGAACTAGCAGCCATTGGGGAGATGAAGACTGATGTTCTGAGAGACCTGCTGGGAGGGACAGCGAGGGCAGCCGGGGGCCTGGGTGCTGAGCTTGCGCTGGTCTGGTGTGGAGACCAGGGTGGTTGAGAGCACTGACTCTGGCATGGACTGGGCTGCCTGGGATCTGTCTCTGCAGGCAACCCTCCCTCACCCCTGGGCCGTGTTTCCTCATTTAGGAAGCAGGGATAATGCTCATGTCCTCCCCTGAGGGATTTGTGCAGGTTTCATGACCTGGGTATGGCTCTGCCCAAGGACCTGCACTCCGTAGGAGCAGCTGCAGTGACTGGGAGGAGGGTCAGCTATGGGAGGCCTCCTGATTTCCCCACTGGTTCTGGCCTTCCATGATCCTGACCCAAGTATGCTCAATAAAAGATGCAGGACTCAAGGTGGCCCTTGGGGCTGCCGGGACTCCTGGTGGCTAGGAGCTGAGGAGGGACCTTGGAAGCCAGAGCAGGAGAGTTGGATTCTCAGAGGGCTGCTGACTCGGAGGCCAGTGGATCTTCCCTGGGAGACACAGCCCTGTGTGGGTTAGTGAACTTGACCTTGGGAATGCCACCTGATTCCCCATGTGTTGTGAGATCTCTGTTCTCATCAACAGAGGAGGAAGGGTCAGCCCAGGACAGCTGGCTGCGGCCTCCCTGGGAGACGTCAGGTTAGAGCCTCCACTCAGGTGTCCTAGGTCACCCCAGAACATCTGTTTTGTAAGCTCGTTCCCTTCCCAGATACTCTGTTGCCACCAAAGCATCTCTGTGGCCCTGTGCTTAGGAAGGCTGTGTTCTGTGAGCTTGCGGGACTGCTGGCCTCCTTCCTGGCTGCACCGGGGGAGCCATAGCAACCTGACTTGTCTGGTGGGTGGGGCCTGGGGCAAGCCAGCCCGGTGAGCTCCCTGCCTGCCCTCTGTGAGTCCCTAGCTTCCTGTGTGGCCCACGGGAGCTACGCTCCCCTCCCCAACTCCTTCACAGCAAGGCATGCTTTCTTCAAATTGCTCTCCAATGAATCCACAGAAGTTCAAGATTTTTGGAAGTTCAGGAGGTGTGTAGTTTTACAGAAAATGCTAAGCTTCACAGTTATCACCATTCTCTAATTTCCTTTTTAATGGAGGCATGCTTGCACCAACATACTCAATGAGGTGCTATTTTAGTCAGGTTTGTGTGGCTGTGATCAATGCTCCCAACAAGAACAACTTAAAGGAGGAAGTTTATTTTGGCTCACAGTTTCAGAGGCCTCAGTCCATAGATGGCTGACTCAGTTGCTCTGGGCCTGGAGTGAGGCAGAACATCATGGCGGAGGGCATGCTGGAGGAAAGCAGCTCAGGTTGTGGAACCAGGGAGCAAAGAGAGAGAGCTCCACTCACCAGGGACAAAATACAAACCTTCAGGGCACACCCCCGTGACCTACTTCCTCTGGCCACACACTGCCTACCTGCAGTTGCCACCCAGTTAGTCCACAACAGGGCATTAATGCACTGATTAGGTCACAGCTCTCATAGGCTACCTTCGAACCATCTTGCCTTGTCTCACACATGAGCTTTTGGGGATGTCTCACATCTAAACCCTAACGAGGGCATGACACAGGGAGCCACTGCAGGGGCATGTGTCCCTCCTTGAGGAACGACTCCATGGGGGCTCTTAGCTGGTATCCTAAAGAGGAACTTGTAAAGGCCTAGCTTCCCTGGTGAGCCCCAGTATTAGACACATGCATGGAAACAGTGCGCCTGGCCTTGGCACTACGAGGGCGTCCTCTGTCCCTGAGGACACTGTGTGGAGCCCAGCCACAGAACCACCATGCCACTGCATTGTTGGATCGTCCACCTGGATGCCCCCAAACTTTAGAGAACTGGATCTCCGTTCTGTAGGACCCCAAGGGGCAGTGTTTGGCCTGTTCACCACCCTTGTTCCCTGTCATGATTGTGAATGAAAATGCTTAGAAAGGTGTATGTGTTGGAGTTTGTGAGGATGAAAGTCTACTTATTGGAAGAACTGGATTTGGACGACAAGTTGAGTCACACACGACTTGTTAATAGCCATTAGGTCATTCATGAGGTGGGACTGCTGACATTTGACTGTTTTTGCCACCTTGGTCCATCTAGTGCATGGAAGCAAGCTGTCACTGTCTTTTCCTCCTCTCCTCTTGGAGTTCTGATTCCTACAGCGCGTCTCTCCCCAAGATGCAGTCAAAGCTGGAGCTGGAACAGTGGGGTACACCCTGTTTGGATGGCAAGCTCCTGAATCTCTTGATTCCTGCCCACGACATCCTCACACCCTGTCCTGGAGCTGGCGTGCTGGCCGCGGAGGGCCTCCGACTGGAGGCCCACGGGCCTTCCCAGGCAGGGCCCTGGATGCAAACCCAGCTCCGCCTCCTTCTGGCTGGGGACAGTGTTTGTCCTTTAGTGCCTGGAACTGCATTTCCTGCCCCCCAAAAAGGGCCAGAAGCACTCCAGGCCTCAGAAGGCCGCGGTGAGCAGGAAATTGGTGAAGGTGGAAAGCGCCTCTGTCAGGTTTCCTTTCTTTTAAGGCCGAATAGCAACCCACTGTGACCAGACGTGGTCATCACTTGTCTGTGGGCAGTGGGTGCCCGTCTGCCTCCTGCCCCTGCCCTGCAGTGCTGCTGTGTTCGCAGGCGAGCAGGCCAGGCCCCTGCAGTCCCTCCCTGGGCCTGGGGGTCTCGCTGCCTCTCCGCCATGCCTTCTCGTGTGCTGCGCCTGGCCTTAGACACACACTGCTCCATCAGCTGGCTCACTTCGCTTGCTCTCCCGGCCCCCATGCTGAGGGTGAGGCCCTCAAGTTCCATGCCTCCCACCTGGGCCTCACCTCATGGTGATTTCACAGTGGAAACCCGCGTTACCTGCTCAGCTTTGCTGCTCAGCTTTAGCGACTGAATGGCAAGGATGAACCTTTTGTGACCCCAAAAGACAAAAATGCGTGGGATCAATGACAAGAGGGTCGGTGTGTGGAGGGTTGATGAAGACCTGCTCCAGGCCTGCTTTGACCTCCCCTGTGCCATCCTCCAAACTCAGCTGCTGTCCCCTCTTTCCTTCCCCCTGGGTTCTGGGGGCTTTACTGGGTCTGCATGTCCCTGACCCTGGGGTCGGTGAGGGAGCCGAGAGCCTGGCTCACAGCAGATCCTGGTCCTGGAACAATGACCTTTGTTCGAAGAAATTCTGGGCTTTTCAAACAATAAAACCTGAAACTACCAAGGACAGGGAAATATGGCCACACAAATAACAGAGACCGCTTTCCATTGACTTCCAGGTCGCTCGACCTGACCCCAGGCCTCCGCGCTCAGCCCCCAGGCTAACTGCTGATGGCACTGGAGATTAGCTTCACAGTTACGGGCTGATTTCCTTATTTGTCAATTTCCCTAGTTTTATGTTCTGAGGTTGCCCTGGATCCACAACAAAAGCTGGGTCCATCAGGAGAAAGTCCAAGCAGATGCCAGGAGGGAGCAGCTACGGAGCAGACCGTAGGCCACCCGTAGCCCAACAACCCACCCAGCAGAGGGGCTGTGTGCCGGCAGGTCCTGCAACCTCTGCCGTGGGAGCTGCAGAGAAATGCACCTCTGTTGGGTGTTGACCTCCACCTTCTCCTCCCCCTCTCCCATTTAGACCCCTGGAAGAAAATGGAGTGAAGGACTCTTTCCTTAGTGCGACTGTGGGGTGGCTAAGGTCACAGGGCCGATGGTCTCCTCTGCACCCGCTCCATAATGAACCATTTAGCGGCTGGAAGGTCTGTGTGTTTGTGCCGGGTAGTTACTTGTTTGACTGAGATTGGAGAACTCTGAACTTTCAGCGTGTGCTGTTTATTGTATTGAGCTGTGTTTAAAGGAAAATCTACTGCTTTCCTCTGATGGGTGTTTCTGGCTAACAGCACTTTAAAGAAGTGGAAAATGCTCAGTTATCGCCCAGTGTGAGCGGGATCAATAGTAGTTCCGCCGTGCCTGGTAATTGGAGTAGCTGTTATACACAAGAGCTTGGGTCTCCTCGAGTGACTCTTATCAATCTAGTGTCCATCATCATCTGATAATCAGACCGAAAATATGGTGGGGAATTTTCCCTTTTAAAATCAAGCTTGTGAAAAACATTTGAAATAATGATGAAAAAAAATCTCATTGTTCAACCCAGCAGGGAGGAAAACCCGGGAGCTGGGAGGCTCTGTATTAGAGATGGAGCCAGCCAGGTGCGCGGCCAGGCCCGGAGACAGCCTTCCATAGCACCGCGGAGCGTGGAGGGGACCGGGCCTGGCCCAGGGAGCTGCACTGGGCTGGTGGAGTGTCTCCACCCCTCCTCACAGCTGGGCTGAAGCGCACGCATGGCCCTTGGTCACTTGAGCTTCTGCCTCTATGTGGGCCTCAGAATCCACGTGCTCCTGGCTCTGGAAAGCACTGGAGAAGTCTCGCGGCGTGGTGGTCAGGAGGCTTCAGGCCCACTGACACGCCTGTGCGCAGCAATGGCTTGTGGCTTGAGTACATTTCCTTGCTTGGGTTCATTCAGGCAGTCCAGCAGTTAGTTATGTGGCCTCTGCCATGTGCCAGGCTCTGTCTTGGGAGCGAGAGACTGAGCTGTGCTCTGCCTCATGGCTGGACACCTGGTGACAGAGCCCTTTTTCTTTTTCTTGGTGCTGGAGTTTAAACTCAGAGACACTTAACAACTGAGTCACATCCCCAGCCCTTTTATTTTTATTTTGAGACAGGGTTCAGCTGAATTGCCCAGGCTGGCCTCAAACTTGCAATCCTCCTGCCCCAGCCTCCCAAGTGGCTGTGATTACAGGTGTGTACCACTGCACCTGCTGACAGAGTGCCTTTTGCTGCAGAAAAGTGAAGCAGCAGCAGCTGTGGCCTCCGAGGTGCTGGCTTGCTTTCCAGAATGATAAAGGAGAGGCCCAGGCCTGGGCTCTGGAGATGAACCTGGCAAGGGCCCAGGGGTATCTACAGTAAGACTGCAGCTGGCAGTTCCCGTCCTTGCCACTGGCCACATGACCTGCAGGTCCCATGGTCTTCCAGGGAGTCCACCTGTGTCTGGATAGCTGGGCCTGGGTTTGGAGTGTGGGGCACTGCTGGGGCGGGTGAGAGCTGCTGTGACACCCCCCCGGGGTCCTCTAGGGCTCTGCAGTTTAGTGTCCCGTGTGAACAGCAGAGTCTGGTGCTTGGAGGCAGGAACAGAAGCATCCAGGTGCGTCCTGCTGCAGGAAGGACGGCTCTGCCTCCCTGCTCAGCAGGAGCGCTTGTGCCCATGTGTGCGGGTGGGGCAGTGCCGTGGCTTCCTCGGCTAACCTTTAATGAGAAGCCGCTGCAGGATTTTCCTCCTCCTGCTCTGCTTTTCTTGGAGGAACTCAGGTAGTGCATTGAAACAACAGCAGATAATGCACTTCCAGTGATGCTCAGGAGAAGTAGCCATCTTACTTCTGGTCAAACCATCCTATTGTGATGCTGTGTTGGAACTGTTAATTTGAACTGCTTTTACAAGATTTTTTAGTGATTTTTTTCTTCAATGAGGTCCAGCATGTCTTAATAACATTTGAAAAATCCTCTGGCCTCCAGTCACTTTCCCCTATAAAGCTCACCCAGACTAGCTGTCCACACTGCGGTTCTGTCTGCAGCACGTGGCTCCTAAGCCCAGTGTGGTCTTCCTGTGCACTGGCCAGGTGTGGTTCCAGCTGCTGCCCTGCTGCCCTGCTCTTTGGGGCACTGGCCAGCTCTCCATCCTGCTCAGGCTGGGCTCCTCCCAGCCCCCTGCTGACCCCATCAGCTCCCTGGAGCCACAGGTCCAGGCACCTCTGCTGTGTTGGCCCGGGGGGATGTGGTTTTCCCACCCAAGCGCCATCCTGTGCCCTCCACTGGCCTCTTGGCTCTTGAGGAAGTCTCCACACCTGCCTCTGTCCACGTGGACTGGGAGGTGGGTATCCTCCACTCTACTGGTGGCAGGAGGCCTTGGGCCCTCAGCACTCTGAGAGTCCCAGCCTGTGACATGGGTGGAACTTCATCCTGGCACATGGCAGAGACCAGAAAGAAGCAGGAGGGCAACCCGACACCAGCTAGCTGGGAGATGCTCAGCTCCCCCTGCCTGCCGCGCCACCCTGGACTTGTCTTCTGTTAGGAGAGGTTCCACCAGGGCAGCTTCGGGGTCCAAGAGAATGCAGTGCAGAGCTGGCGTGGGGCCTACCTGCAAACACTGCTGTCCCTTCCTGTGCACATCTACGTGCAGACAATACTCGGTCCTGCTGTTCCAGACTTCTCCCTTTCCTGTAGGGATGGCGAGGGGGTGGCACATGCTGGGAGCTCCTCTCTTGCCCTCCTTCCTCCTCCCTGTTGCTTGCAGTGGAGACGAGAAGGTGGAGGGTTCCAGTGGTCCTGTGAGTGGGTGTGGAGGCCGGCAATGGGGCACTCATTCGAGCCCTTCACTCCTGTCCCAGTTATTTCCTGGCTCAGCATGGGGTGCTTGGGTGGCACACTTGTCGGAGCATGGTTGAGGTGGGGTTCTCTCTCCCCTCCCTTCGCTCTGGTCCTTGCCCTGGAGCTGTAGAGGGCGAGCCCTGCCCAAGGTCATCGTCCACTGGGAATCCCTGAGTCCCTGGCCTGGCTCTGGCCCTGGGGCCCTCAGGCCTCCTGTTCTACCAGCAGCAGGAAAATTCTGGGTTGTATGCAGTGGGCTGTCCTCCGGGCGGTCACCTGGCCTACCGTGCCCTGTGGACCCATTTTCTCAGCTTCTTCTCCTGGGACTCAGGGAGGTGAGGCTCCAGCCTGGACCTGGGAGGGGAGGATGGGTGCAGGGAAGGTGGTAGGCAGCCTCTGCCTTCCAGGAGTGTCTCAAGAAGCAGTGGGGAAAGCGCCCTCCACAGCAGGCTGTTGAGCGTGGCCTCCTCCTGGGTGTCTGTGTGGCCCTTGGGCCCTGTGCCCTGTCCCCTCACAGGGCAGCCCTCTCTCAGCTGCCTGACTGAAGGGGAATCGCCCCCCTCAGCTTGGCAGACTTGGCATTTGGCTGTGACTGTTGCTGATGTAACCTGCCTTAGAACAGTGTCCTTTATGTCATGGGCTTGGCTCTTGGAAACAGGTGCACGGTGTGGGTGGTGGACACTTGGGGACCATGCAGCCCAGCTCAGGAGATGTGGAGCAGGTTGCACCTCGACCCAGACTGGGCCTCACTCACAGGACTCCCCTGTGCCATCTGGATGGCTGGGTAATTAGGCAACCTAAAGTCTCGGTGAAGCCGGCCCCAGGCGTTGCGTGGCGGGCCGTGTGAACACTCCCACGCCATCAGGGAGATTAGGGAGCTGTCACGTCACACCCTGGGATGTGGGGAATGACCAGCTCAGGTAATAATTTTTAAAAAGCAACGTAATGAAGCCAATTCGGATGTTGGAGCCTCCTGCTCTGCGTGCCGTCTGCATGGTGACCAGCATCCTCTACAGGTGGATTCTGCCATCCAGCTGGCTCCTCCGAGGTCCAGGCTGATGTGCTCAGCAGCCAGCGTGGAACCATGTGCACCGGGGAGCCTGTGGGCATTTCAGGACAGAGGACAGCCTGCAGGTCAGTGTCCCTGTGCCCCTGGCTGCTGTCTAACCCCAGGGTCCCCTTGGCCCCTCTAGCAACTATAGCTTTCAGGGACTAGTTATGTGGGTCAACTAGTTATGTGGCTGGTTCAGAGAACAGGTTGGGATGAGGCCCAAGACCCCCCCCCTGCTGGTGAGGGACCAGGTGACTTGTAAGCACAACCACATCACGAGCCCCAGTGGCCTTCACTCAGGAATTCTGGCCTTGGCACACCACCTGTGACTTCTCATTGGCCAAGAGAAGTGGCCACAGGATTCCCAGCCTCCCATCAGCCTGGGGGATCGGGAGAGCAAGAGGCTGCCGAGGTGGGTCCTGCTCCTGAGTCACCTGCTGCCCAGAGCCACGGCAGCAGATGGGAGGCAGAGGCCCCCGGACGTGCAGGGGCTGGCCTGTCCAGGGTTGGTGTGGGTCTCCTGAGGACTTCAGAGGGCACCTGTGGCCTCATCCCCTGTCCCTCTTGTCCCTCCCTGTCCCTTTGGGGCTACCTTCCAATGCATTTGACAGAGTCAGGAGAGAGAACTGAGGAGCCCAGGACACAGCCCTGCTTTGAGGCTCTTGGGGGCTGACACTTGCTCCCACCTGAGGGTCTGAGAGGATCGAGAATGGTGGGCAGAGCCTCTGCTCGTCCTGCCAGTGGCTTTTCTTCCCCAGCACATGGTTGCTGAGGGTCTGCAGTGTACAGGCCCTGCTGAGGCTGGGCCCAGGGGTGCCTGGAGCAGGGACTGGAACCAGCCCAGCCTTTTCAAGTCAGGTGGGTAGCTTGGCCAGTGCCCCTAGGTTCCCCTTGGTGGGAGCTCTTGAACCCTAACTCACCTGTGCTCGTGCTTCTGAGTGGTGCACCCAGAGCCAGAGACTGGCTTGTCATGTGGTGTAAGCCCTGGGCGTGTGTGTACATAGGGCAGGCACGAAACACATTGGAAAAACACAAGACAGTTGTGCCTCAGCACTTCAGGACCCCTCCAGGAGCCAAGTTCTGTGGGGGCCGAGATTCCTTTTGAGGCCGGGTAGCATTTGCGTAGAACCCACGTGCATTCTCCTATGTTTAGATAAACTCTAGATCACGCATGATGTGCGTGTGGCAGATGGCTATCCGTCATTGTCCAGGGAGTCACGGCAAGCCCAAGGCCGTGCTGGTGCACACAGCTTCGTCCCTGAACATCTGTGGTCTGTGGTTGGCTGAGCCAGTGGACACGGACCCAGGGATATGGTCATCAGGGTCAAGTGCAGGGCTTGCAGACAGTGCTGAGGGAGGTCCTGGAGATGTCCTTGGATTGGGAGGTCACGGGGGCCTCTGAGCAGGTGAATTTAACTGAGACATGCACAAGGAGCTAATGCTCCACCAGCCAGGTGACACTTTCGTAGCCCTGATGGCCACAGCTGGGAGCTTGAGGAGCAGAATGAGCTGGTGTCAAAAACTGAAGTGGAAAGCACTTTCGGGTTTCTCTGACTAGGGAGAGCATGTGGAGCCCCTTAGAAACATTGGGAACTTAGTGGCCTCCCCTCTGGGCACAAAGGCTGAGTGGAGGTTCTTACTGAACAAATCCCAAGCACCGGCGTGCACCAGAGGGGCTGAGAAAGCTCCCTTGAGCACAGGGGACGGCTGTGGGCAGAAGCGCTTCCCTCTGCTGGCATTGGTTAGGTCACAGGTGGCATGGTCTCAGTGTGGCAGTCACTGTGTGCATTGGAGCCCACGATCGCTGTCCTGTGCGTCTTCTGAGTGTGGGACCATCTTGTGTTGGCAGCTGCACCAGGCCTCACACAGGCTGGGCGTGGGAACCACAGGCCTGTTCTCATGTGCCACAGGGCCAGGGGCTGGCTGGTCCAGGCTGGCCCCCTGGAGCTGCTCTGCCTCTCGAGGCTGCTCTGTGTGCTGGCAGGCCACTTCTCTTCCTCCCTGCCCCCAGCGGGGGCAGGGCCATGTCTTCCTGTGCCAAGAGCCAGCATTCCCGAGAGGGACCCAGCCCTGGAGCTGGCGCAGGGGGAGGAGAGGAGGCCTCTGTCCTGTGCCCAGGTGAGCCCTGGGCAGGAGCAGTGTGAGCACATCTGCCTGTGACGGTCTTGCCCACAGCCCACCTGGTCTGGAACGTGCCTCTGGAACAGGAAGCTAGGTAAAGTGACAGCAAACAGCACAAGATTCACAGCCTGGCCCTGGAGCCCTCGAGCCCCTCACTCCGCCCTCACAGGCAGTGCTGAAGAGCTGGGGGACCCGAGTCCACAGTTCTCCCGAGGTCAAATGTCCCCGCAGAGGGCAGGAGGGAGAGGCCACAGGGCAGGGGCATCTCTGACCACGTGCTGATGGCTAGACCAGCTGTCAGTGGGGAGAAGAGAAGCCAGGGGCCAGGTAAGCACAGGATGGACAGAGGCCTTTCCTCCCCACATGCCTCCTGGCCACTGGCCCGAGACACGTCCAGCCAACAGGCTGAGTTTCAGCTCCATTAGGTTTTCTCATGAACATCGTAGTCATGAGGGACCATGAGAGCACACCGGGATTCACGACAGGGAGTCCCTACCTGGTGCCAATCACCCTGGAAGCCCCTCTGCCTTGACAGGTGCCAGTCAGCATCCTGCGCTGGGCAACCTGGAGTGCATGGTTGGCACTGCCCTTCTAGAGGGGTCGGTCCCTTCAGTGTGAAAACGTGATCCACTTAAATGTGGTCCTCTTAGAAACATGGCTATTCCTCTGAAAAAGACGTATTTTTAGGGAAAATGCAGTTTTATGTTACCCAATAGGGTATCGATGACACTGCTCTTGCCCAAGTGAGAGAGCTATGACCCTCCTCCTCAGTATCAGGCAGTGGTGTCACCATGGTATCTGGTAACACACAACATGCAGGAATCCACAACAGGGCCCCTGTCACCAGTGCTAATCATCCAGCACTGGAGTGCTAAGGTGTCTAGAATATCACACAGGCAGAATTTAGCAGTGTCAAAGTAACATGCTCAAATTGGGCATCAGATGGTCTTCCCTGGTGTAACTGTGCAGCCACTTGCGTACCTGTGAGCGTCTGTGATGGACCTTGGCCGCCTCTGGGAGAAGAGCACCTGCCTAATGCCCAGCAAGTGCCTCGGCATGGCACGAAGCACAGAAACCAGGAAGAGAAGGTGCGTGGGTGAGGTGGCGTCTGCGTGTGTAGAACCAACTTGGGTGGACATACTGCACACCAGGGCTGTTTTGCAGACACATCGTACAGGGACGTCAAACAAACGATCCTACAGGGAGCTGTCAGGAAATGAGCACCTCACGCCACGCGAGCTGTTGGGGGAGGACAGGGTGTGGTGCAGACAGTGCCTGTCCCCTGGCCCATCAGAGCCTCTCAGGCACCATGGACTCTGCTCTCCTTGTCTGTGGCCAGCCATGTCCACCATCTTCACCTCCTGGCATGACCATCCTGTCCACATGGTGGTGACTCTCCTGCACACCTCTAAGTGACTTTGGGACTCTGGTTGACTTTGCTAGCCAGAGGACCTCAGTGTTCTGCACAGCAATTGCCCAAGTGGACACCAGCAAGCTCTGAGCAGCTGCTCTGGGCACCCCAGGCCTGCCACTCCCGTCCCCATTGCAGACTTTATCCTTCTACCATCTCCTCTTCCCATGTCTCTGGACGAGCCCGCAGGCCTGGGGTGTGCTCTGCCCCCAGCTTCATCAGCTGCCTCTCTCTCCTTCACTTATCAGCTGTTGTGGTTGAATTGTGTCCCCAGAAGGACAGATTGAAGTCCTAAGCCCTGGAACCTGTGACTGTGGCCTTATTTGGAAATAGGATCTTCAAGGTCACACTGGCTTGGGGTGAGCCCTCCTAAGACTGGTGTCCACCTGAGAGAGAGCAATTTGGGCAGAGACACACAGAAAGCTTGATGATGGAGGCAGAGGTTGGAGCAGTGTGTCCAAGTGACACCAGCTAAGGAAGGCCAAGGATTGCTGGACATGTGCAGATGCTGGGAGAGAGACAAGGAAGGTCCTCCCTAGAGCCCTAGGAAGGAACTGAGTTGCCAATACCTGACCTCAGACTCGCAGCCTCCAGAGTGGACAGCGAAAAGACTTCTGCTGTTTTAAGCACAGGCCTGTGTTGTTACAGCAGTCACAGTAAACTGGGCAGATGCCAACACATCTGTTTCTCAGTCCCCCCAGCCCCTCCACTCAGAAAGCCCCATCCTTCCATCCTCTCTCAGCCCTGGCCTTGACCTCAGACTTCCCCAGATAAGGCCTGACAACACAGCATTTCGTATCCTTGCTTTGCCTCTTTCTCCCCTTCAGTGTGTAATCATGTGTTTATCAATGTGAATTTGATTATTTTCTGGCTCTACTTTTGGGAAGCAAACTCCTTGAGATCAGAGACTCTGCCTACTTTGTTCAATGTCATAACCCAACACTAAGCACAGGCCAGTGTTCTTGGAGCTACTCAATAGGTGTTGGTTGGATGGATGGGTGGATGGATGGATGGATGGATGGGTAAGTAGGTAGATTAATAAGTGATCAGGGCTGGCTGGATGGATGCATGTTCACATTGGTGCATGATCAGAGGGAGGAATGGATGGATGATGTATAATCAAATGGATATATGGTAGATGGATGGATGGATGAGAGGATGAGTGGCTGGATGGGTGACTGAATAGGTAGATGTATGTATAATGAGATGGGTAAGTGGATGGATGAATCCATGATAAGACAGATGAATGGGCTGATGACTAGATAGATGGGTGAATAGATGAATGTGTGATTAGATGGATGGATGGATGATTAGTCAAATGAATGTATAGTCAGATGGATGATCTGATGGGTAGATTAGTAGATAATAGGTGATTAGATAGATGGGTGGGTGGATGGGTGCATGATCAGATAAATGAATGGATGGTATAGTGGTACATGCCTATAATCTCAGAGATTTGGGAGGCTGAGGCAGGAGGATTGCAATTTCAAGGCCAGCCTCAGTAAATTAGTAAGATTCTGTCTCAAAAAAAGGTCTTGGGATGTAGCTTAGAGGTAAAGCACACCTGGGTTCAATCCCAGTACCAAAGAAGCAAAAGGAAACAAACAAACAAAAAACCCTAAATGGATGGATGGGTGGGTGGGAGATGGGAGGTGGAAGGATGAGTAATCAGAAGAATGGATGGATGATCAGATGAATGGATGAGTGGACGGTGGTTGGATGGATAGGTGAGGAGATGGATGTGTAAATTGGTGAATGAAGGTATAACCAAATGGATGATCAGATGGATGAATGGATAGACATAACAAATGGACAGATGGATGATTAGATGAATGGATAGGTGGATGGATGGATGGGTAGATAGGTGAATGAATGTATAATCAGAAGGATAGATGACTGGGTGTATGGATGAATGGGTGGATATAGATGATCAGATGGATGAATGCAGAAGTATAAGCACAAATGGATGGATGGATGGTGAGTGGGTGGGTGGTTGGACAGGTGGATAATGGAAGATGAATGAAGAGGAGACAGAGTGTCCTAGTATCTCACTAGGTATAATGATTCTTCCTGTATGTGGTTCAAGGGTGACAGTCTCTCACTGGCTGAATTCAAAACCCTGAACAAGATTCCATCCAACTTTTAATTATTTGTGTTTTTATTGTTGGAAATAATGTTATTATCAAAAATAATAAAAATCTATCTGTTCATCTGATCATCTATCTATCCATCCATTCTATCTCATTACTCATCTTCCCACCCACCCACCCACCCACCCATCCATCTGTCCTTTTTCCATTTTTGTATTATTTATATTTTTACAGCATTATCTCATATTATTCTTACAAGAAGAATAAACCTTTTACACCATTTCCATTTTATAGACAAGGAAACTGAGGCTGAGTGTAACCTACCCAAGGCCATGTCACACTGGCTCTACCCCTCATACCAACACCTGCTCTCACAGAGCTGGAATGTGTAAGGTGCCTGAGGTGGACGCAACCTTGAGGTGGTGGCTGGCTGGGGCCTGCAGCAGATGCCAGGTGCTGAAGGTCAGGGTGAGGGCTCGTCTCACCAGAATTCTCCCCAGTTCCTAGGGTACTCTGGCTGTGTGCCTTGCCTCCTGTCTGAGGCAGATCAACAGAGAGTGGACTGAGACCCCTCCTCCAGTCCAGGATCCTCTGCAGGGAGCCCATGGGAGCTGGGGTGCCCCCTGCTTCCTGCTGCTCCCACTGTGGTCTCGAAATGAGTAGCAACTTTATTTCCAGTGACCACTTAACTTTGCACATCACTTTGAGAGCTGGTTTTCAGACTGCTACATACTTGTCTGACAATTTGGCTGTATTTTCTCAGAAAAGAGAAATTTGTGGGAGCTCGTGCAGCATGGACCTCTGCTGACAGTGTGGGTGAAACTCAGCTGCTGCTCACGTGCTGTGTCAGCGGCAGGCATGGACGTACCCAGCTTCCCTTTTCCATGACCACCCGATGCCATGGCCAGCTTGCGGGCAGGGCTGCCGTCTTTCTTCCACAGACTGCTTGCAGGAAGGCATGCATTTCCCAAGCCTCTAAAGTAGTGACACACCTCCTATTTGAAGCAGACTGGGCACATGAGTTCATGACAAATCCAGTCCCATCGTGACCACCCAAATCAGCAGAAGCAAGGTACATCCTGTGTGTGGTCAGGGTCCTTTCCTGGTGCCCCCGGGCTGGATGGAGCCGTGATGTATGAGGATAGTCCTGTTAACGAGAGCAAGAGGGTGTCCGTGGGCTGAGGGTTCCCTCTGGCCATAGCCCACTCCTTGGGTGGGGATGGTGTGTGGGTTAAATGTGAGGAACTTCGCCTTCCTCCCTCCCTCCTCCTACCTCTTCTGTTGCTCCTTGGCTGGGCATTTTACGCAGAGGAGTTGGGGTTAGGAGGACTTAAATGACAACTCAGCTGAAGCTGAGGACCCCACGGCCCTTGCTGAACACCCCACATGCCAGAGCCGCGTGTGCAGGGAGTGGGCTTTGTTTTTCTTCTCTCCTTATTGCCACGGACACCTGCCCAGGTGCGGAATCGACCCACACCGCAGCCCTGAGGCTCGTTTTGTTCGGCTGTGGCTGTGTTCCTCTTCGTTGTCTGTCAGATCATCAAAATCAATTCCTGTTTGATTTTTGCAGCAGCCAAATAGGTCAGCTAAATAACAGAGTGCTCTGCTCATGGCCCAGCGATCGCGGCATGACAAGTACAATTTTGAAGGAATTTAACCAAACAGCAAAACAAACAAAAACCTGACTGAGAGCACCCTTCCCCTGCTCTCTGGCCGGTCCGTGGCCTGCAGCTGCCCCGGTGTGTGGGAGCGCCTCGGGGCACACGCGCCTCGGGGCACACGCCTTGGTGCAGAGCCTGGCCTTGTTTTGCCAGGAGAGGGTTCAGACCCTTCCTGCTTTGCCCTCTCTTGTGCTTTGCTCCTGGGAAGTGATGATGGAGTCTTAGATGTGGGGTGGCCTCTTGCACAGTCACACCTACCCAGCCTTGTCCTCCATGCCTGCTGGCCTATGCAGTGTGGAGGTGGCCCCAGTGTGGACAGCCCATGCCTTGCTGACACCTGCTTCCCCTGGCCTCTGGATAGCCCATGGCAAACTGATGACCCCCGGCCCCTTGGGAAGATCAACGTGACCATGATTACCAAGTGGGGATGGACTTTGACATTTTCCTTATGGAATGAGACATTTTTAATAATTGGATTTTAGTGTTTGGAATTACCTTCAGATGCACAGGCATTGACTGCTAGGATGTCAAAAGGGCAGTTAGCTATTCTTTGACTTCTACCCAGTCCTGACAGCATCGCTGGCTAGGGTGATGCTAGGCCACCCGGCTTTGATTTTGGAATATTTGTTTACTAACACACTTCATATGCTAAGAAAGGTACTTTCCACATTTGAAATTTTAATATTAGATGCATCTCGCCATCCCTGGGAACTTACGCTTACAACTGACTGCTTCTTCCTAGGAGCGCGGACACAGGTGTGTCTTTCCACCACAGGGCCTGATGTTAATTTTAAAATATTTTTAGGGTATGCCCAGCTGCCTTCCTGAGGATGCATGTGGTTTCCTCAGCTCCCAGGGAAGCACAGGAGTCGCCCCGGAGCTCCTGGTGCCCTCCCTGGACAGAGTGAGAGCACAGAGCATCATGGTGGTCTCAGCTGATGTCAGCGTCCTGTTAGCTGGGATTCAACCTTATTCTGCAGCATGCATGTGTGTGCGCGCGCGCACAAGTATGTGTGTGCATGTGGGTGTATGACTGTGTGTGTGTGCACATGCAAGCGAGTGCATGTGTGCTCAAGTGTGTGTGGGTGTTTCTTGGGGGGTGGATGGTGAGTGGATAGGTGTTTTACAGATTCCAAATCCAGACAAACAGCTTCATCTGTGTCTTATTCTCTGCCCGTTACGTAGATAGACCACATTCTTGCCCGATTGTGTCAGTTAGAGTAGATCTCCCTTCCTTCCCTTCCTTTCCTATCCTTCTCACACTTCTCTCTTTTCCTTTTCTCCCAGCTTCCTCCTCCTCCTCATCTTTTTCTTCCCCTCCCCTCCCTCCCAGTCAATTCTCTGTCTACCTCAGTTGCATATGGCTCTTCTTTAGCTCAGAGTTCCCCCAGGGATTCCTCTGCCCTATTTGGTCAGAATAACCTACATTGTTTTTAGCTTGGTGATCTGGTGGCTTGGCTCAGGCTTCCTATGCCTTTGCTGGTGGATTATATTCTGAGAAGATCTTGTGGTGTCCCAATGTCCAGCTTCCTTCTGCCATGACCACCTGCCACACAAGGACCCTTTGCTTCTGGGACACTGGTTCCTACTTAAACAAGTAATTAAGTCCTGGTCCTTTGCAGGATCCTTGGCAATCCTCCTGGGCTGGTGTTTCTCTGGGGAAAATGCCCAAATCACCAGTCTACTGGCAGTTCTCCCCAGGCAGCCTGGCACCAAGGCTGCTTTCTGGGTGGTGGAGAGTGGGGTTAAAATAGGGGCCACCTCTGCTGAAGCTGGTGTTGGTGGCTTTACCTTTGGAAAGCCCAGGCAGGGCAGAGGATTACAGTGAGTGGGTCCCTCTGGGTCAGTGCCCACACCTCATCTTAGCACTATGGAGTGGTGCCTGGTGCACAGAATGAGCTCTTGTGAGGCATTTGCACCTCTGGAATCAGGGTACTCAGGACCACCCTGAGCTGGGGGTGCTGAATGTGGCATGTGTGGCCAGGCCCACAGGAAAGGAGGACCCCAGGACATCCTTCAGAAAGGTTCCATCAGTGGAGGCAACGATTCCTCTGTGCGTGTCAGGGGAGTTGGGGATCCAGTCCCCACACTGCCTGATCCTGACAGCCTACTAGGAGCCCTCAGGGGATGTGTTTGTTGTGTGGACTTCCCTGAGGGAGTCTGGCTGGACAGAGTTGGCCCTGGTGTGGCTTCCCATGGGCCCCCTGTGCAGTCCATTGGTCTACTCTGCTTATACGAACAAGGAGGAGGGAGGCTGAGGGCCCCTGCGTCCAGCTGCACTTGGGAACGGCTACCAGTATAAAATCTGAGCTGCGTTTTACACAACTGGCTGGAGGTGATAGAGTTTGTGTGTCTGCACCCACAGCTGCGCTGAGAGCATGGCAGACGGCTGACGCTCCTCGTGGTGCAGGGCTGGAGGTGGCCCCGCCTTGGCGGTGGGCCGAGTGTGTCCTGTGCTCTCTGGTGAGCACAGGCCCGTTTTCCTGGATGGTGGAGGCATCCTGCTTCTGCGGGTGGAACCTTAGAACTGTCTCTTGGGGGGAAATCTTGTGTTCTGCAAAAGAAGGATAATGCTACCCAGCAACACGGAGACTTGGAAGCACTTCAGCCTTTTCTAAGGTCTCTGCTTTACTCCCAGGAGAAAGAGGTTCCCTCTCTCTAGAATATTCCAAATCAGAAAGAGAGTGCTCTAATTTTGACTGCTGCTTTTCTTGTTGGAGTTTTTCTCTCCAGAAACAGTTTAAGGGCTTCCACTCTTTGTGCTTGGTTATTTACTTAGTTTCTGCCCATTTTTGGCTGCACGGGTTATTTGTGGAGTCTGAGGTTAGAATGTCCCGCCTGTCAGGCAGAGCTTTACATCACACATTTTTGTGGAAGGAGACGCTGCCTGTTGTCCCTGGAGGGTGTCTGGACAGTTTTGAGCCAACTCCGTCCTGGCAGTGCTGTGGGGTTTCCCACTCCAGGTCCAGCTGCATTTCCCACTTTTGCAAATAGATGGCACTTTTGACTTACCCTGGAGCAGCCACGGCTGCGCCTGGTGCGAGGAGATGCTTGCAACAGTGAGTGGGAAATGTGCTTGCTGCTATTCTCCTGGAGGCCAGAGAAATTAAAATCAAGCCTCTCTGAAGACAGCAGCACCGAGCCTCCCTCTTAAATGCTAAAACCTAAACACACAACCACCCAGGTATGAAAATGAGCACCTTTTATTTTACGGTCTTGTGGTTTGTGTGATGCTTTTGGGCATGCTGGTCTTTGATCCAGATGAGCAAAAACATGGTGTAAAGAAAATTTTATTTGAAAATAGGATCGTGTGGGTCCGTGTGTGGTTTTAGTGACTATGATTTGTGACAAAAAGCTCTTGTAACCCTCTTGGTTTCTTTGTTTTTTGTCCATCGCACACGTGTTTAGCTGGGTGCACGCGCTCCCACACACACGCGCTCAGGCGGCACACGGACCCTCACGCACACAGGGGGAGAAATCAGGCTGTTGTCTTGCAAGTGTTACTTATCATATTAATTAAAATCTGGTGACATGGTGACACCGCCAGCTGTGTGGGAAAGCCAGGGAAATTAAGAAGCGTTTGATTTGTTGTGTTGCTAATGTGACACTTATTATACAGGTCAGGGTAAAACAATGCCGCAGCTCAGTATGCTAATGCCCGAGCCGCTGCTTTCAAAAGCCCTGTGCTCAGCAGGACGGCAGCCGCACCTTCAGACAGGCCTGGCTCCAGCGCATACCGAGGTTTTGTGCAGGAAGTCTTTGGAAGTAAAAACACAAGGAAAAAACTTCCCACATCACCTTAAAAAAAAAAAGGGAAAGAAAATGTCTTTAAAAATAATCTAGGCTCACATACAGTGCATGTGCGGTTCAGTGTTTAGTGTGGCTCTATCAGGGTGAGAGATGGTGACTTCTAGAACACCAGCGTGGTGTAGTGCTGCTGGCGCTTTGTCACCCTCCAACAGCCAGAGTCATGAAGGTAACCTCGTGCTGTTTGAAGACCTATGGGGACGTTCATTTCTTCGTCCTGGAGGCTACAGTGCTTCTACCAGGAGAAGGAAAGGCTTCCAGACCCAGTGTCAGCGGGCAGCTCTGGCCCTTGTTGCACACGGGTCCTCCTCCTCTGCTCCATCTGCCTGGTCCTGCAGAGACCCTCTCTCACAGCCCTGGCCAATGCTCTGGCTTTGGACAGGCAGTTGGAGCTGGAGGCTGTGGTCCTGGGAAAGGCCACCAGGTGCTCCCGGGTCGATGGGCTCCATTCCTGGAGGAGTTCCCTGAGTTCCCACTGCACTCCCAGGAGGACCGTAGACCCTGGTCTTCCAGAGGACCCTCCCTCCGGCCCTTTTTGCCTCAGAACTATTTCTTTCCTCTGTCTACTCCCAGCTTCCCTTCTGGTGTGTGACCGAGCCGCTGAGGTGGGTGTGTGAAGTCCAGCATTTGTTTGACAGTCTTTGACAGCAGGTTATGCAGATCTGTGAGCACCCCCATGGGACTGGGCTTCTGGCCAGCAGTCCACATCAGAGGTCAGGTGGGGGTCGGGGCAGAGATCGCCCTGAGGCAGGCATGGGCACGGAAGGAACTGCCCTCTGGGACTGAAATGGGAATCCACACTGAGAGGCCAGGGCAGGACCAGGCCTCTACCTGCAGACTCTGCCCTGTGGCCTTAGCTGGGACCAGAGGCCATCTGGCTCAGATCACTGGTGTGCCAGGTCTCGGGTCACAGCATCCTGAATGATTCTCTCAAACAGTGAAGGTGGCCGTCAAGCCAGCCGGGCAAGTTCTGAGCGGAGGGCCCTCCTGGAGGCTGAGCTGAGCTGTGACTTCGGGCAGTGCCATGGAATGCCTGCCTCAGGCTGTGGGCAGGAGAGCAGCTCCGGAGAGCAGCCTCTGCCCTGATTAAATCCTTGTAAGCAAACAGGTCTTCCACTTGTGCGCGCACAGGGCCGACGGGGATAAATATGACACTGAGCACACATTCTCAGTCATTAGGAGGTGATTTTCAGCCCTATTCAAGCTGATGGAGCGCAGAGAGGTTAGCTCGCCAACAACACTTCCTTTTCTCTGAAACCAGTAGCTTTAATTAAGCCTGCGTGACAGAACTGGCATTTCAAAATACAAAGACATTTAACTCTGACAAAAAAAAAAAAATAGTTTTTTTAAGCTTTGAATGGATTTTTTTTCTGCTTTGAAGAGGTTGTGTTTTTTTTTCCCCTAAACATTTAATTATTAATGAAAGAGCAAAAGCAATAAATGGGGAGCACGGCACATGCGAGTTTGGCGGCTGGGTCCACGTGGAGCAGAGGAGAATGTCGGGGACCCAAAGGCCCTTGGCCCTGAGGACGAGGTTCAGTTGAGGCCTCCAGCTTCATGCAATGCCTCACCTGGGGTCTTGGGATGAGCCCACTGTTCAGTGGTGTTCAGGAGACCAAGTCAGTCAGCCGTCCGTGCACCGGTTGACTCTGCTCAGTAAGGGTCACCACCACCATTATACAGAAACACTCGTCGTGGATGGAGCACGGTACGTTGCTCTGTCAGGGTAGCAGGGTTTGAGCAGTGTTGGTAACTAGTTTTGAATTCTGACCTCGCCCCTGCTCCTCCCGTGGTAAAGCCAAGGGAAGGACCGTGGTGGTGGCAGCTCAGGTGTGTGGTGGGTGTCCCCAGCGTCAGGGGGCTTCTGCTCTGCCTGGAGCAGGTTGGAATGTGTTAAGCACAGGAGAGCCAATGGCTGGAGTGCTCCCTACTTAAACAGCAATGCCCAGGCTCCTGGCTGGCCTTGCTCCTGGCCTACAGTGCACCCTCCAGAGTATCAGAGCACCTGCCAGGAGCTGGACGGCAGCGGCTCAGCACACCTGGCCAGGCCCTATGGGGAGGCCCTCTGGCAGGCTGTGTTGCAGGGGCTTGAGCTGCGTGCCCGCCCTTGGTTGACACTTCAACTCAGGAAGAAGAGCCTCAGGCTGAGGCCTGCTCCCCAGGAGTCTTGTCGGGGGCAGGAGCCTCTGCTTTTGCTCCACACCTCCCGTTTTCATCCCCCTCCTCAGTTCTCCAGTCCCCCTTTAAGTCACTCCCCAAATGGCTGACACCACCCAGTCTCTCCAGAGCACTGTGGCACTCGGGGCCACGACCCGCGGAGGCTCGCAGTACACATGCGTCTTCCCATGTGGCCGCAGCACCTTCTTCTAATTACGCTAATCTGCAGAATTGTGCTCACATGCATTTAATTACTCTTTGCAGATGACCTGAAACAGTGAATCTGCACAGTGCAGCAGATTTTGTTGTGGTTTTCAATCTACTTGTGTTTGGGAAATGAGTATGTGAAAAGAGACAATCTTCCCTCACTAACAGCCTGCCAGGGGAACCAGGATCACGTCACCAGGCTGCAAAGCTTGTGTGCTGCAGTCCGCTACAGTGGCTTGATTCTCAGCGTTCAGTTTTGTTTTGAGTCCATTTAAATATACACATACCCGAGGGTGTGTATGCACGCATGTGACACAGGGACCAAGGCACATGGTCACGGGCTTCTTTGTGTGAGAAACATAAACCTGATGTGATTGTTGGGAAAGATGTCAGTCATGCCCTTACTTAGTGAGGAAAGGAGACATCCCGGACCTTCTGCATGACAACGTTCGCTCCTTCCTCTGCCAGGGTGACTCAGTCTGAATGAGCCTTCTTGTATTCACAGGCAGGTAAAGTAAGCATTATTCTGGCCACCTGCTTCCATGTCTGGCAACAGGGCATTAATATATTACTTTTTTCCTCTAATTTTCCACAAATACTGGGGAGGGCGTGGCATAGAGAAAAGAAATTCAAAACATACATTTGGATTCTAAGGACAGTTTTTGAAAAAGAGCAATTTCCATATATCAACACTTTTTGGTGTGATCCATGAAACATTTTGATATGATTTAGCAAAAACAGTTTTTGCATTGGAACGTCATAGCTGCCTCATCTGCATCTGTAAAGAATGTAAAGTGGAACCACATTAGCTATAAATTCAATGCAAAAAAGATGCTCTTGTTAATGCAACTTTAAGGTGGAGAATTTAAATGCACAGAAGTCATACAATCCAGGGCTCCGTTCTCACAGCAGTTACGCTTGGCTGTATGTGCATGCTTTGGCATTGTGAGTGCCGTGAGGGTTTCTGTGTGCAGAGGGAAGCACCCTCTCTCTTGCTCAGCCCAACAATTGCTGGGAGGAAAGGCCTGAGGTGATGAATAAATTGCAAAATGTGATTTTTCCTGCTTTAATCACAGTGTGTATTTCTAAATTGAAACTGAGGGGAGATGGGTCTTTTCTTATTAGAAGAAAGGGCAGTCATGATGCGGGACGGAATATGAAGTGAGGAGCAGTGCCTGAGTCACTCCCCTGTGGGAGGGCATGTCGTCGGTGGTGGGTGTGACTGTGATGTCAGGCTTGGGATCTCTGGGCCGTCCAAGGGAGGTCCTGACTCTGGTGAGGTCCAACCGAGGCTGTGACTTTGGAGAGAAGTTTGGGGACAGGTTTAAAAACAAACCCAAGGTCATGTAGGACCTGCAGCAAGCCCCCGAAGATGGTTCTAGCCCTGCCCTGACACCCGGGAGGTGCTTCCACAGAGCATAGCAGCAGACCATCAGAGCAGGAGTGTGCTCTGTCCCACTCCGTGCCATTTCCCTTCCAAACCTAAGGGAACAGAGGTGGGGCTTGCCCCTCCTCTGTGGGGTCTGGCCTGGCCTCTCCTCACCTGCCTAGCTCTCCCCCCTGGCCTCTTCCCATCTGTGCGGCCTTCTTCTCCTTAGACCTCTCTTCCTGTTTGTCTTCGTGATGTCCTCCACTTGGGGTGCCCTCTGGAAGCACCCCGAGTGGCTTGCTTTCTCTGGATCCCACCCACTCGGTGGTGGACAGCGGGTGTCTCACTCTCAGTTCTGCGCTGAGGCTTGGGCAAGGTCAGGGTGGACCAGCCTTTGCTTTGGGCATCCTGACAGGATCCCTGTGTCTTCCACTCCAGATCTGGCCTGCTGCTTGCTGTGACAAGTGACCACTAGATTCTGCTGCCTTCTGGGAGGCTTCTGCTTCCCCTTCAGGGAAGCCTGGGGCAGGTGGTGGGGTAGGGAACTGCCCAGTTGCAACAGTGGTCACGGGGGTGGGGGGCTGTAGTCTAGACCCTCATGAGGAATGTGACTACCCTTCACTTTGCACTGCTTCTCCCAGGGGCCAAGCAGGAAGTCCCAGCAGCCAGAGTGAGCAGGAACCGTAGGTGTTAAATAAACAGGAAAGGAATTGGCGAAATTGGGAAGGAAAAAAGAAAAGGTTGTTGGTGGAAATAAGTAGCGAAACCTTTTCAAAGGCCCTTCTGGGGAGGTGAGTGGTTTTCATGTGACCATCCCACATGATCTGTCCCCATCGGCAGAATCTAGAAACACCCGAGAGGCTGTGCAGACCCGGGCACAGGGGACCTTGTGCTTACACCGCTGTATCCATATGGGTAAAAGCAAACCAAAGCACTTTTTGATATCCAAGGCTGTAGGGACCCAGGCCACTCACTGATTTTTTTTTTTTTCCTTTTAGATGATGGGGTCTTTATTCCTCTGATTCTAATTCCTAATGGTGACCAAAGCTACATTGAATCTAAAAGACCATAACAAAGCAACCAAACACCTAAGTGCCTGGTAATTAAATTGACTTTTTATCAAGTGCTGCTTAACTGTGCATTGACTTGGCTTCGGGCATGCTCAGCCCCAGCGGCAGGGAGGGAGGTGACTGTCAGAGGAGGTCTGGTGGGTCCCTGCAGCAGCTGCCAGCACCGTCTGTGTGGGTGTGCAGAAGCCGTGAGGAGCAGGCGTGCCGTGGACACTCAGTGGGGACAGTCCTGGGGTGCTGAAGGCCCTGGGAGCCCTCGCTGAGCAGTGCCTCTGTGTGCCTACCCGGACACTGTGAAGGAGGCCAGGCCTCACCAAACTCTGGTGGGCACACAGAGAGGACCTGTCCTCAGGGACCTCCCGTCACAGAAAGGACAGAGTCTCTCACTTTTTAGGCAGCTCAAAAACCCTCACCAGGCTTGCACACAAATGGTTCACCATGTCTGGTGGGAAAGGTGGGGAGTGGGCATGGGGAGGATGGCGTCCCTCAGGGCAGGCCAGGTCACAGGGGCCCCAGAGGCCAGGTCAGGGATTCTGTGTTTTACCTGGGGAGAGACGGAACCGGGGCATGTGGTGAATGGTCGATGAGATTCCCCTCTCCTTCTCCTTTGAGAAGAGGTCCCGCAGGCCAGCCATGGAGACCGGGTTGGAGAAGGCCCCAAGGGGAGATTATTTCCGGCTCCTGAGTGGCTTCCTCAAATCTCTGCAGGCAGGAGTCGTGCTTGGCTGAGTGCTGCATCTTTCTGGGACATCGCTCCCTCTCTGACAGGGGCAGGCAAGGCACCTGCCCAGGCAGATGTGCCTCCGGGATGGTCTGCCAGCCCCCGGGTCCTTGGAATGTTGAGGAAGGTTTCCCGATACGTCAGTCTGGGGCGGGCTTCCATCAGGGAGCGTGCCAGGCTGTGAACTAGGAAGTGGTAGAGTCCTGAAAACTAACTGTCCCTTTCTTTTTGTGATGTGAATGAGCCTTAAGTTTTCCTCTTAGAAATGACACACAGAATTTCATGATTCGTGTTTTGGCAGACATACAACCAGGAGAAGACGTGACAGAGACCCACGTACCCACCGTGGACGCGGGCTGCAGGAGCAGGCAGACCCGCCGGGCCTTCCCTGGTGGTCACTGCGCAGCCTCGCCTGGTCTGCGGGTGCGTGGGGGGCCCAGCTCTTGCCGTTGTGAGCTTTGGGGTGATGGGAGCTCGGTATTTCCCTGGGCACAGGCCAGGCCATGTGTGGGCACAGAGCCGTCCAAGGCCGCAGTGCTCTCCGCAGCCTTCCGCACCGTGGCCGAACCTCAGCTCCTCCTGGAGTTTGTCTCCCACCCTCAGCCAGAGCTTCCTGCACTTGCACCACGTCGCTGGGCCTCCTGGTGCTCCAGGCGCCACGCTCCTCATTTCCAAGCACTGTGGCCAAACCGTGCGCCTGGGAAGCCTGGCTCCACACAGGGAGTGAAACACAGTTTTCCAGGCAAGTACAACGCCCTGGCCATGTCACCACTGTGCTGTCGCTTCCAAACGGCTTGAGTAGGAGGAAACCTGGAGCAGCATGAACGTTAGAACCACAGCCTCCCAGACGCGTGGCTGTTCATTCAAGCACCTGAAGAACCAGTGCTCTGCAGTATGAATTTTCTTAAATAGAGCCACATTTGCTGAGGGGGTATTAATGCCAATCAGGGCAAAAGGAAGTCCCACAGAGGCATGTCCTGTGCTAGTGATGTACCTCTGGATGGGAAGCATTCAGGGGGCTGAATGCAGCAGGCGTGCCTGTCCTAGCCACGTGGAGGAGCCTCTGGCAAAGCAGCCTGGGGAGTCTTGGCGGCATATCCACAGGCAGAGTCCATGGGGAGCTGAGGTGGACCCCTGGCCTACGGTGGGTGGACCACAGGATGAGGTGGACCACAGGAAGGCATCTGCAAATGTGTGAAGGCCCCTTGCTCCCCGAGGAATGGGAGGAGGATGACTGGAATAGCGGAGCTCCTGGGCTCAGGGATGCTGGTGTCTTCCTTGGGGAAGAGGAGGAGATTTGGTTTTGGTGGTGGGTGGATGGGAAGCTGGGGACATAGTTGGAGGACTGGGTGACCTGGGGCAGAGAGCCCACTTTGGAAGCCCTGGAATGAGGATGGCTGGGTTGGGAAGGGGAGGCGATGTCTCTGGTTCCCGCTCAGATTCCTCTGAGTGGAGCGGTTAACTTGCCTCCATGGACACCACACCCAGAGCAGGGGGTGTCCCCTCCCTGTGGGCAGACCTCCTTAACTTCCTAAGGCAGGGACTGGGCCGGGAGTGGTGCTCTTTTGCTCTGGCAGGTGTCGCCGTGCTGGGTGATCCGGTGGGAAGGGCTCACCTGAGCCCCTCGTGGGTGCTGGAATCCGTCCTGCAAGTGTGCAGCCCTGTGACGCAGGCGAGCTTCTCCTGCAGCGCCTGCCTGGTGTTCCTTGGGCTGAGGCTGTGCTGACGAGCCCTGGAGTCTGTGCTGGATCCTGCCTGGGTTGGTCCCTGCGTGAGCAGGAACCTGGTGTTCCATCTTTCTCAGCCTGATTCCTCATCTGTGAAATACTGCCGCTAGCAGCACCTTCCCCAGCCAGGTTTGCAAAGGTTAATTGAGGTAATTCAACCACGCCCTAAACAGAGTGCCTTCAAATTTGCCCTCAGTAATGTTTCACTGTTCCTACTACGGTTTCCATATTGGAAACACCTATAGAAACCTTTATGTCCCTTCATCTTATAGAGGAGAAAAATAAGATCAAGAAACTGGCTCATGCTTATAGAAGAAATTAGGGATACACAAGACCAGCTTTTGATTCCATCCATCTGCCCCTGATCCTTCACCCATACATCCATGTGTATAGCCATCCATCCATCCATCCATCCAAATATCTACCCATCCATCCACCCACCCACCTGCTCCTCCCTCCCTCCCATCCATCCGTCCATGCAATAGCCATGCATCAAACACACACTGGTGCCTGCCATGGTCACTGATAATTCCTGGATGAAAAACTCATGGCTCCTGTGTTCAAGGTTCTCGTGGCTCCAGCAATGGAGCATAGACATGGTCATGTAGTGCTGTGTGGGAATCACACTGGTGCAGGCTCACAGGGCCTGAGGAAGAGGGGGCTTCTTCCCCAGCCTGGGTGTGACAGAAGTGGCTTAGGAGAGGAGGTGGCTGCCTGGCAAGGAGGTATTATACCACAAAGTGTGTTCTTCCACCAGCAGCCTCTGTACACCTGGAGGTTGTTGGAGAGAGAGTCCCAGGTTCCACCTGGGCCTCCTGCGGCAGAATCTGCATTTTCACAAGACTCCCAGGACACGCGCACGTTGAAGTTTGAGAGCTCCTGGTGAGCCTCTCCAACACGGTGCTTCCTCTTACTCCCTGTTGAACAGGGTGCCTTGTGGAGTTCTGGTACTCAACCCAATTTCTTCTCTGTAGTTATTGAGGGTGCCCTCTTGACGCTTCCCTGATGCCTTGCTTAAGGCAAGACAGCCCGGGGCTGCTAAGGTGCTCCCTTAGCTCACTGCATCTGGAGACCTGGACTTACTTCCTGAAAAAGAGCAGCAGTTTTGATAAGCAGTCCCAGAGCTCAGTCCTGATGAGAAAGCCATGAATAATGTACCAAGCAAAAGGCCTCTGAGCCCTTCATCTCAGCAGGGCCCATGTCCCCGAGGAAGCAAGGTGTACTCTCTGGCACTGCATCTCTGGGGTTGTGGGGTCCTGGCCGCCTGCTTCAGGCTGTCCTCTGCATTGTCACTGGAGGCCTCTGCCCAGCGCTGTCCGGGGCATCCTTCCATGTAGTCGGCCTTGGCTCAGGGCTGAGGTGCCCTCTGTCCCCGCACAGACTCCTATTCCATGTGGACGGCAGTTTGATTAGAGGACAGCTGGGTTTTGCTGAGCAGTGGTGTGTGACGGGACACTGCCTGGCACGATTCCACATGTGACATCAAGCCCCATCCATGGCAGGCTCCTGTCTGGCTCATGGCAGTGGTAACGAAAGCTGCTGGCAGTGAGGGCGAGTGCACTGCCTTCCAATGAGCCCAGAGCACACGCCTGGGCCCTGGACGGGCACTTCTGCCCTCAGCCCAGCTTCTGCTCCCTCTGCTGATCTTCACCTGAGCTGTCTTAGCCACATTTTCAGAAGAGGTGGGAAGAGGGACAGGAGATGGGGACAGGCAGTTCAGTTTGAAGAAGAGAATGTGGTGACATTTTATTTTAACCAAAAATAATACCAAATACTTAAATAAAAACCAGAGCAACATCACTGAACCCTCCACCGAACCTGCTTTCCCTCTCCCGAGAGGTGCTTCCCTGCGGCCCCGGCTGGGCTGCTCCTGGGCTCCAGGTGTGCCTTCCTGCTGCCTGGTGCTGGGCGTTGTGAGCTGGGACGTGCCGACGCTGCCAGGGCAGTTGCAGCCCAGTCACAGCTCCCTACGGCAGCAGGCCTCCTCTTCCCGTGTCTGGTCCCTGCTCCAGCCGTGTCCGGTACTCCCGCTCCAGCCAGGCCTTGGCAGGCCTCAGAAGCTCTGTTCCTACAGCGCATGCGTTTTGTAGAACGGTCGGACGATTTGGAAACCATGACCAAGTGGATGAGAACCGCCTGCAATTGCTACTTACTGCTGTGTTCCTTCCAGTCTTTTCCTCACTGAGAAACTTTTCCTGGCCATCTACTTCTGTGGGAGAAGGGCATCCCAGGCTCCTCCCATCCCAGGGCTTCCATTCCTGTTGGATTTGTGCAGCAGCAGCTAGCGGCCTCCCCGTCTGCCTCCTTGTCCCTTCCAACCTCAGCAGTAAGTCTGGCAGGATTTTGAAGGTCAGCCTCACCCCGTCCATTCGCTTCAGGCCCTGCCCACAGGGCAATGCTGCTGTCGCAGCAGAGGCGTTCTGAGTGAGTGAGTCCCTGAGGCTTGCTCTGGTGGGGCTCACGTGGAGCCCCCAGGTGCCAGCACCTTCTCCTCTTGCTGGGTCACAGTGTTCCCTAGCTCTGGTCTGGGATGCTTCTGGCAGTGCCTGGAACCTGCCCCACAGGACCTCCATCTGCTGGGAGAGCCTGGGGTCCTCGAAGCTTGCGGTGCCCCATTCCACAAGGACCTGGTCCTCACGCTGTGCCCTGCAGCCATTGCTCACCAGACCTGCATCCGCCCAGCAGTGTTGTCTTGAGGGCCTCAGCACTGGGCTCTGTACCCCATGCAGCAGGTCCTGTGGCCATAGCTCTCGATTCCAGCGCCATACATGTTCCACTGTGCTCACCTCTCCTCTGCGCATCTCCCCATCAGAACAACCATGATGGTCCCCGAACTGTGTCTTGTGCATCTCCTGGGCAAACTGGCTGGGGTCCTAGTCTGGGAGGAGGCCTCCCTGGCAGGCTGAACATTTCGGGCAGAACTCTGTCAGAGCAGGTGTGTGTGAGTGACTTGAGGGGCTCGCCTCCCAGGCAATCAGAATGGGCCTCCAGTCAGATGCGCTACTGACTTCTGTGGAGACACTCATCAGATGTGTTGATCTGCAACTAAGTGTTGACCAAGGTAGGGCTGCAGTCAATATTTCACCCTGAAGGACAACATGCTTTGATAGTTTGCAGAAATATGTATTCTGTTTGCATTTTGAATGTTTTCATTAGTGGTCCCTGAGAACAGCCTGCTATGTGGACCCACAGTGGGAATCGATGCTTTTGTGTTGAGCAGTCCAAGAAGGAGTGCCTGCCCAGCTTTCCAATCCCACAGGGAGACGTGCCCAGCTGTGTGTTGGGGGGGTGTTGTCCACTTGGCCATGCGTGGGGGATCCATGTATTTTTTTAATTTTGGAAAACAAGACTAGATTTAGGAGAACCAGGAGGGAGTCAGAAAACCTAGGCCCTCCTGGGAGAATACTCAGTGAGTCATTTCAAGTTCAAAGTGACACTCCATAAAAATTACTCCTCAATATCACTTAAGTGAAGATTTGAACGTGCTAGTACATGTGTGCAGCCTTGGCATGGGATGACTAGGCTAAATGTCCAGTTGGGTGCGCATTGGAGCCAAGGATGTCGCAGTGGGTGGTGGCCTGCAGGGCGGCCTGTGATGTCCACACTACCTCACATGTGGCTCTCGATGAGGTGCTACAAACTTACATGCTGGGTAAACACCTTACCACTGAGCTACTCCCAGTTCCTAGATTAAAAGATTTCAAACCTTTATTTTGAAGTAACTTTGAAGTTACAGGAGAAAATTCAAGAATTCTGTAAAGAAGTTCCACATATCTTTAGACCCAGATTCATAAGGTTTTAGTATTGAGCACATTTATACACATGTGTGGGCACCACCACGCACACACACACTCGCCATGTGTGTTTCCAAGCCATCAGAGGCTAGGTGCACACGGCACAGCAGGCCCTTTGCCTTGACATGCTCCCTGCACACTCCCGGTATGCCCTGCACACTTCTCTGCACACTCCCTACAAACTTCCTGCACACTCCCTACACGCTTCCTGCACAATTCCCTGCACGCTCCCTACACACTTTTTGGACACTCCCTACACACTTCCTGTAGATTTCTGGCACACTCCCTGTATGCCTTGCACACTTCTCTGCACACTCCCTACATACTTCCTGTATACTCCCTATACAATGCCACATACTCTCTACACTCTCCCTGTACACTTCCTTTTATATATTTTACACACTTCCTGTATGCTCCCTGCACATCCCTGTATACTTCCTGTATGCTTCCTGCACATCCCTGTGTACTTCCTGTACACTTCCTGTGTACTTCCTGCACATCCCTGTGTACTTCCTGTACACTTCCTGTGTACTTCCTGCACATCCCTGTGTACTTCCTGTATACTTCCTGTGTACTTCCTGCACATCCCTGTACACTTCCTGTTACTTCCTGCACATCCCTGTACACTTGCTGTCCACTCCCCGCACATTCCCTGTACACTCTGCACAATCCCCACATGATTCCTATATACTCCCTGCACACTTCCGGTACACTCCCTGCACACTCCCTCTCCTCTTCCTATACCCTTCCCTGTATACTTCTTGCACACTCCCTTTATATCCTTGCACACTCCCTGTACAGTGCCTGCACACTTCCTCTTGGACTTCTTGTTTACTCACTGCATACTTCCTGCATATTTTCCAAACACGTCCGTAGACTTCCTCACACTCCCTGTACACTCCCTAAGGACACGGAAGCTCTCGTGCCCCCACATCCACGGGCTGTTTCCACACTGAGGACTTCTACATCCTCTTAAACACCAGCCCCAAATGAAGTATGTGGACATTCAAAAAGCAGCAGCCAGCAGAGTGAAAATAAAGGAAAACCCAGGTTCAGACACCAATTTGGCTCATCTCTGATCCCTCACTGACCACCTGGGCTGTACTCGGTCTCCTGGGGCCATGGATTTCACTTACCAAATGAGCAAACTGAACTGGCTGGTCCCCAAAGTGCCACTGCCTCTAAGCACACCTGCCACTCTGTACCATTCTCTGCAGAGCCTGTTCACACCGAGTGTGCTCCGAGGCTGGGGGACTGGCTTGTCCTGCACAGGGCTGATTTGCTGAAATATTGGTCCCTGCAGTCCAGTGCCTGCAGTGCTCTGGACTAACCCCAGCACAGAGAGCCTGTTCTGTTCCACTTCTTCAAACCCAGGTGCTGGTTTTGAGCTGAAGCTCCCTGTGCAGGGACTCACCTGTGCACCCTGACTGACGCCCCACTTCCTGGCAGGAGCCAGGCCAGGAGACTCACAAGACAGCTGATGGGGAGGGACTTGCCCAGCTCTGATCGTCTTCCAGATATTCCATGTCGCAGCCCCACCTTTCCATGGAGTGAGCCGACACAGGTCTCCTGGCCCCTGGGATTTATTTGTTGCCACTTGTCAGCTCTTACTGTTTCATGAGATCGACTTAATTTCCCGACCAAGTGAGGACCATGTGGGCTGAGAACATGATCCACCACACCACGATGCCAGCCAGGTGCTTGCTGGATAATCACTGGCCTCCCCTAACTCAGCCTCCACTGAGTGTAGCATGACAGGCGGGACTCGCTGCTGGGTACCAGGACCCATGTGGTCCTAATCCTTACTTGGGTTTCAGTCACCTAGTAGGAGGTGATTCCTTATGATGGGCTAAAGTCCCCCAGCTCTGAGCCCCTGGGGACAGCAGGTTCATAGCTTTGTTACCAAAGCCTGAAGGGGAAGTGAAGTTTAATTGTGCCAGTGAACGTGTGCACACATACACAGAGAAGAACTTCACAAACCACAGGGTCGTGGGGGTAGGGAGTGTGGACAGTGACCTCCAGAAGGGGAAGGAGATCTGGACACACCCAGGGAAGATGGCAGGAGACACAGAGGTAGAGATTGGAGATGTGCCCAAGGCGCCAAGGATTCTGGGCAAACTCCAGAAGCTGGAAGGGGCAGCAGGTCCTCCCTAGAGCCTTCCAAGGGAGCTTGCGGCATGTCTTCAGGATCTGACCTTCACTTGTCCTCTCCTTGCTTGTCTCTTCCCCTCCCTCCCCATGTCACCAAACCCACATTTCTTTAGCACTGATGTGGGTCACTGAGAGCTCAGAGCTGGAGGCAGCGTTCATGCCTGAGTGGAATCTGGCTCTGCTGATTATGTAACCTAAAGGTTCTCACCTGAGGATTTGACGATCCCGAGGCATTGGCTGAGTCTGAAGATGTTTGGTTGTCATGTGTGGGAGGACTAGTGGCATCGAGTGAGTGGGGTCCAAGGGTACCACAGGCTACAGTGCACAGGACCAAGAACGTTGGTAGTGCCGGGGAGAGCAGCCCCGACTTGACTGTGATTAGGGGACGAGGGTCCCACTTGACTGGTGGGGACAGAAAGGACAGACCTGTGAGCTGTGGGGGGTGGAGTCATGTACTTCTTGGCAGCTGCGGGGAGGAGGGAGCACTGTGGTGAAGCTGAGCTGGCACTCAGGACTGTGCCGGATGCAGATGAGCTCCCTGGAGCCTGTAGCCCAGAGCTCTGTCCCCCGATTGCCAAGCCTGCAGAGCCTGCGAGGACACAGGGCCATCTTCTCACTGTCATCTTGAACCCCAGTCATTTGGGGACTTGGAGACATCTTCTTCAACTTACAAAGTGGGGTGGCTAAGGAGGTCACCTGTCCTCTAGGGTCTTGATGAGTTTCAGAGTGGCATCAGAGTGCCAGAGGAAGCCATCCTCCGTAAAGAGCAAATCTGGCAGAAAAGCTCGGTAAGGTCCCAAGATTATACAAAAACTAGTGTTCATTTTACATAAAATGTCAAGTTGGTCTTTAAATAGCAGTCTCAGAAGCACACGCCATTTCATTACCCATTAAGTCATTTAGCATCCACTATACAATTTTTCAGAGTTATTTTCCCCAGAGGGGTTGCTGATATACAGTAATCCTGCTGAAAAGGTGGCATCTGGAGAGGGGAGGAATTGTTGAGGAGGGTATCCTGCAAGCTGTGTCTTATTGCATTTGCTTTATGATTTCGGGAGAATGCAGACATCAAATTTAAGACAAGAAGTCAAAAAAGAAAATCTTCAGGTACTGCTGTGAACTCAGGGTTGTGTCTGCTGCGGTTCTGTGAGCTTTCTGCTTTGCTGCTGTAGTTGGTTTTCCCTTCGGCAATTATAGTAATAAATCCACTGTTTTGTCCTTGTTAGGAGTGGACGCCACAAGCCAGGCCAGAAAGACGTGTGCTCCCCTGGTCAGCCAAGGGAGACGAGTGCACACACTTGATGCCGCTTGGAGCCCCTGCTCTCCTGGGGGTTCTTCCACTGCTCCCTGGGGTGGGGGGGGGTCTCCCACTGCTACCATTTCATAGCAGAGGCTCTGAAGCAGCACAGTTTGCAGGAATTCTTCAAACACCCTAAAGTGACATGCAAAATATTGAGTTGTGTGCTTACAGACTTTTTATTGTGTGGTGTCTAAGGATCTGGTGTTTATCAGATTCTCTAAAAGGTCAGAGAATGGGGAGACTATGCTCTAGAGAATTGGAAGCTGCCCCTGAAGGATTAAGAGAGGTTTGGGTGGAAAGCTGCAAGTCACTTCAACAGGCCCTTAATCAGGTTGCTGCCCATGGGGCTCATGTTGTGATAGGCGCTCACGCTGTGATGGGCAGGGGCAGCCCTCGAGTCATCACCAACAGGGAGACCTAGCAGCCGGTGACTCCCTCCAAGCCCACGGTTGGAGGCTGAGCCTCAGCAGTGTTGGGATGCTCATGGTCACTGGCCTTGGGGTCACCATCAGTGGTCTGGGAAAGCCACGGTCCTGGTTAGAGAGAGGGATGTTGTGAGTGGCGCCCTCTGGGCCCAGGTGGGCCACTGGGGAAGGATCTTTGCACAGAATGATGCCTCAGGCCTGCTCTCCCAGGTGAGGATCCTGGGTTGTGTGTGCTTGGGAAGAACCGGGGCTGGGACAGGTGCCCCTCAGTGCCCACGTGTTATGGTTTCTGCTTTGCTGATGTGAGGTGTCCCCCAAAAGCTCACGTGTGAGACAGCGCAGGAAGGGCCACAGAAGTGAGTGGGTTGTGAGAGTCTTAACCCAATCGGTGAATTAATCCCTGAAGGGATTAATTGGAGCAGTAGGGTGTGGCTGGAGGAGGTGGGCATTGGGGTGTGGCTATGGGTATATATTTGGGGTCTGGAGAGTGGAGTCTCTCTCTGCTTCCTGATCATGTGAGCCACTTCCCTGCACCACTCTCTCCCTCCTTGATGTTCTGTCTCACCAGTCCAAGGAATGGAGCTAGCCTTCTATGGACTGAGACCTCTGAAACTGTGAGCCCTAAATGAACTTTCCTCCTCTATAATTGTGCTGGTCGGGTCACTTAGTCATAGCCGCAAAATAGCTGACTAAAACACCATGGGACTCCCGGAGTCACCAGAAGTGCAGCGGGGTGTGGTGCCCACGGAATCCAGCATGCCTCTTCCCAGCAGGTGGGCTGGTGGCATGCGCCCCTGTTCTTGCGGTATTCCTTGCCCTCGCTCTTCTAGCCCATGCCGGCTAACATGCCCATGGGGCCTGGCCCCTCCTTATGGCTAGGCTGGCCGATTCCCAGGTGCTGGCCACTGTGGCTCCTGCTTGGCTCTCCACGGTTGGAGTTGCTTTATGGGGCTTCTTCCTTGGACCACTTGAACATGGGACTGTTTCCAGGGATGAAACTCAAAATTCTTCATGACTCATTTGACGTAATCCCACCAGCCACGCACATGGCACAAGGAGGCCTTGGTGGCCAGGTTTCTGCCTTTTGTGGGTTTGTGGGGTGTCAGGGAACGGGTTCCAGTGACAAAGGCTGTGTCTATTTTCCAAGTGGCACAGGCACGTTGGGATACCTTAACAGGTGACCCAGCCGCGCCCTGCTTACTGGCTGAACATCAGCAGATTTGCCTGCAGCTTCTGGCTCTGCCTTGGTGGGTCCTCAGCTCTGGACTTCTAGAGTCCCTCAGTCATTGTTTGTGGCTGGGGCCTGACATGTCCCTGGGAGGCTCTTTCTTCCTGGTTCAGAAAGGTGGTCCTGAAATGCACCATCCCCCTTGCCTCCCTCCTCTGCACAACCTCCCAACTTCACAGCACCTTCTGGAAAAGATCCTGCTTTTTCTCATTGAGTTCTGATTCTGATTTCTCTGCCTGTGGACATGAAGAGATGGCCAGACCTGACCCTGGGTCACCAGGAAGCACCAGGTACAGGAGACTTGGAGCCCTGGATGTTGGGTCCTGGGGAGGGAGCTGTCTCAGAGGAGGTGGCAGGCTGCAGGTGGGGTGTGCCTGCCTGTCCACGTACTGTGCCTATTCTGGGTCTTTGCTCAGGCTGCTCCCTCCATGGATCCTGTCACCTCCATGTGTCCAAGCACTACTAGGTGCTCAGGTGGTGCTCAGGTGTCCTGCCCGCCCTGCAGCCCCTGCTCTCCCTGCCCTTGACTCCCTCTCCCGGATGTGGCTCCTCCGACCTGGATTGCAGTGCTGTCTGCTCTGAGCTGAAGTCTGATGCACACACCTGCCAGAGGGAGGCTTGGTGTAGTTTCACCTGGGGGAGGGCATGCCAACAGCAGTTCCTGCATTTGCAGGTGACAGCGTTTACTACCAGTTTGCATTCAAGAGCCCCCTTGTTTCCAGCCAGGGTCCTGCACACCGAGGACAGCAGCTGATTACAGGTTTTATAGGCTGCAGACAGTTTATGATCCAGGCAAACTTGAGGAAGGAGTAGCAGAATTGAAGGGAACAGAGGTTGTCAGTGCTTGATGGCTCTTTGATGAATCTGAAGATCCATGCAACTGTGATCCTGGCTTTAATTAGATCATGAAAGGAACTCATTTATCATTGTTTCTAAATAGTTGGCCATAGATTCACTGAGTTTAGCTTTGGGTGTGCCCTGGTCCTATCTGTCTGGGGATCAAGACACAGGTAAGGATTTGCTTCTAAATAGCAATTTCTGAAACTGGAAAAGGAATTAAGATGCATGGTTGGACATCCTGGGGCTGGGGCAGACCACCCTGCTCCCTGCCTGTCCTTGCTGTGGGGTCTGCCACGGTCCAGTCAGCAGCCACAGTCCTGGGTAACTCCCACGAGGCCATTCACTGTCCATGCTGCCTGCTTTCTCAGTCTGAACATTTTCAAAGTGAGTTTGGGTCCTTGGCCCTCCACCAGGGAACTCTGTGACCCCAGAGGCAGCCCAAGACTTTCAGCAGCTGCACTGGGCTTGGGTGCAGTCCTGTGTGTTCAACCCTCCAGGGCCCAGCTTGTGGGACAAAGGAGCACCTTGGCAAAGGATCTGAGAGGGGAGAGGAGAGGCTGGGGCTGAGGGCCACCAGCCTCCGGCCTCCCATACTCAGCACGCCTGGCCCTTGTTCCCTGTCACACAGCCTTCCTGATGCTGGGCTTCTTTGGCTCCCGTTTGGATGGCTGCATAGCCTGATGGCTTCAACCCTGCTCCATGTCCCTCACCATCTCTAAACATGTGTGACCACAGTGCTAACCTGCTGTGTACTGCCTGGGCGGGGGGAGGTCAGTGGGGCAGGGATGCAGTGCAGGACAGGAACCCAGGTGGGGACCAGGAGGGCTCCTGTAGATGGGGAAAGTAGAGCTGGGTTTTCCCAGTGGATGAAAAGTAGCCAAATGAAGAAAATGGAATATTTGGGAGTAAGTGAATTATCCCCTGAATGACTAGTCGGAACTTGGGATTAGCTATTTTAAAAGGTCTTGGTAAGAGGCGTGGAGATGATCCAGAGAGTGCTTTAGAGACACTCAGGCCCATGTTCAAATCTGACTCCACACTTGGAGTTTGGTGCCCAAGGCAGGTGCTGCTTGTGCGTGTGGATGTGGTGACTTTATGGACTTGTTAGCAAAGTGAGCTTGAAGGCCTGCTCTAGTGCCTGAGGAGGAACCTGCAGCATGTGTCCCCACAGAGAGGGAGACAGCACCTCTGAGCACATTTGGAATAGAAAAGCATCCAGCAACCTGAAAGAGTCATCTTTTTGAAACCTAGCTAGTGTCATCTTACTGCTGAGGTCAGGGTCCCCTGATGTGATGACACACCTGGCAGTCTGCCAGTTACCGCTATCTAACTGTGCTAGGTTGTCAGTCAGCTCTTGTCAGCAGGGACAGAGTACCTTAGGCCTGAAGAGAGGCAGAACATCCTGGTGGAAGGGCAGGCAGGCTGCCCAGCTCAGTCCATAACAGCTAGGCAGCAGGGAGAGAGAAGGGGCCAGGGACAGGATATAGTCTCTGAGGCCACGCCCCCCAAGGACCTGTTCCTCCAACTAGTCTCCACCTCCTGGCCTCCAGCACCTCCTGATCAGTTGTCTACTCAGCCCTGACTTCCTCCATGGGTCAGTCCACTGGTGAGGCCAGAGCCGTCACGAACCTCCCTTCCCCAAAGCCCAGCCTCTGAACACGGCTGCCGTGGGGACCAAGCCTTCAGCACAAGAGTTTGGAGGGCACTCCAGAACCAACCTGACGTGGGGGTTCTGGCCAATGACACATAACAGAAAAATGAAAGGGAGCAAACACTTTTAGAATACAGAATATGTCAGCACTATTATCAGACAGTGAGAATCCAGTGGGTCCCAGTACAGGTCTGTAATCCCAGCGGCTTGGGAGGCTGAGGCAGGAATGTCAGGAGTTCAAAGCCAACCTCAGCAACCTAGTGAGACCCTAAGCAACTTAGTGAGGCCCTGTCTCAAAATAAAACATAAAAAAAGGCTGGGGAGTGGCTCAGGGGTTAAGTGCTCCTGGGTTCAATTCTTGGTGTCAAAAAAGAAAACCCAAGAGAATCAACTGAAAAGCTATTAGAAAGGGTGAGGGGGCTGCTCACAAGGCTGGTGTTCCAAGACCCTTAGGTCCTGCTGTGCCAGCCGTGGGAACATCGTGCTGGAGAGCGATCCCACACAGCAGAGTGGCCAGTGTTCCCTGAGTGCTCCCTGGACAGAGCTGCAGGGTCTGACCAAGGAGAAGGGCAGATGCCACAGACTAGAGCAGGGAGATGAGCAGGGTCAGAGAGATGCGCCTGGCTCAGTGGGAGCCCTCAAACTGTGCACTGATGGTGGTAATTTACCAGAGGCCCGAAGTCTTCCTTTAGAAATTCCAGTGGGGCTTTTCTGGGAACATGATAAAGTTATACATTTTATATCTAATAACTGGTAGTAAAAATCCCAAGAAACTTATAAAAACCTATTGAATTTCTTCCACAGCAAATACTCAAATGCATAAAGCTGTGATAAGTAAGAGTGCTGTGCTGCTGTAAGGGGGGCCTATTAACAGGTCGGAAAAGAGACCCCCAAGTGGAGGAGGCACATGATCACCCTGCTTAGGATGCAGGCGGGTGGGTAACTGTTTGGAGGAAATCAGTTAGCAACCTCACTCTGTGTGTCGCACATGAACTCCCATGGATGAAAAGGCTAAATGTGATGGCTCAAATCATACGCCAAGCACAGGAGAGAGCCCGTGGAGGCATCTGCCAGCCAGGCCTGAAGCTCGTGGTGAACAATGAAGTGCACACAGTTGGTCTGATTGAGTCGATTAAAACCTTTCATTCCTGTGTCACCTGGAAGGATATGCAGATTAACACAGTGGCAGTCCAGGAGAAAGGGGCCCAACACAGATATCAGCCACCACCTGGTTCACAGAGAACTCCACAGAGGGGAAGAGCAGACGGTCATCCATCCCGACAGGTGCAGTGAGACCCTCACTGAAGTAAGACACCGTTTCTTGTTCACCAAGCTGGCAAGGAACCCAAACCGGCCACCCCATGCCAGGAAGGAAGAACAGAGCCAGTCTACACGAGCAGGAGCAAAGACCCGGGCGTCTTCCAGACAAACACGCTGCCTCTGGATGAAGCAATCCTGGTCTGGGTTATGTTGAGAGATCACGAGCACGTGAGGGTTCACATAGGCCTGTGTTCACAGCATCATTGAGAGTTGATAAAGATTGAGAGCAGCAATTTCAAAGCACGCAGACCAGGAAGATGCATGGGGCACTCTCCTGTCCCTAACGTGGGAAACCACCATGCAGCACATGAGAAGCCGGAAAGCCAGGTAAGGAGCACAGAGAGCAGCAGCTGCCACACTAGTGGTGGCCGAGGGATCTTCATCTGCCTCCTCTGGTTCCTTCCTCCTGACCCTATCCACCCAGGCAGAGAAAGGGCAGGAGGGTGCCTGGCCATGGTGACACCCCAGGGTGGAATTCTGAGGAGTTTTATTTCCCTCTTTGTGCTTTTTGTAACTTTCTGGATTTTCTACAGTGGACATATGCTAGTGTTTTTCTTTCATATCCAAGTGGGAAGATGTTTGCTGAAAAGCAGAACCAGCAAGGGTTGGTGATGTAAGGTGGGCTCCTACGGGGGGTTGCTGTGACCGTCCACCTTGGCCTTCTGCCCTCTGTTCCAGCACCTGCAGGGGTGTCAGTGTTAGAATACAATGGAATTCACGAGGAATCCGGTGTGCTTGGAAGCCGCGGGCGAGGCCAACTTGCGCAGAGGGTGTGCTGCCAACCAAGTCCGGGCAGCAGGCACACCTGGCGGGCAGTCCACCTACTCTCATCCCTGAGAAGTGCTTCCCTGGCTCTGAGGGAAGGTGCTCAGGGCTACAGTCTATGTTGTTGACTGAGTTTAAAATCGAGGCAGGCAAAGAAGGGCTATTGTTGAGATGGCTAGACTGGGTAGGTTCAGGCCGTCCTGTGGAGCTGGGTCCAAGAAGCTCCATAGCTAGGCTGCAGGCTGCCTCTCACGTCCCATGTCTGCATCCAAGGCAGGACTCTACATTCTGAATGTGGACCGCTGGACCCTCTGCCTCTCACGACAACTGTATTCAGGCCACACTCGGTTTCCTTGGCCTATGTGCTATGGGGTATTAGGGAAGGGCTTGGAGGGCGATTGGGACTGATGGTGAGCTGGGAAGGAGGGTCTCAGCATTGCTGTTCCTCCCAGGGTTGCTAAGGAGATACCCAAAGCTCTGATTCCTGCTACCTGTCAGGATCTGGCATGTTCTAGGAGCTCTGTAGGAAGCTCATGCCAGCTCAGTGGCTCTCTTCTGGGGCCCTTATTTCTAGGAGTGTCTGCTCCCAAGGCCACTTTCACTTTGCTTCTGCTGTCGCTGGAAAACAGTTATGCTGAGGCCTCTCAGCTCTGGGTCCACACACCACCTCTCTTTGGTCCAACATGGTGGTGGTGTCAAGTCGTACTGCACACAGCCTCTTCCTCTCCCTCCACATCTGTTTCCCCCGGTATTGGGGATTGGGCCCAGGGGTGCTCTGCCACTGAGCTTTACGCCCAACCTTCTTATTCTTCATTTTGAGACCTGGTGTGGTGATGTAGCCAAGGCTGGCCTTGAACTGGTGATCCTGCTGCCTCAGCCTCTGGACTTGCAGGGTGGATAGGGCTACCTCATTGTGTCATTTAAAGGAGCCACATTGCGCTGCAGGCCCAGGCAGACGGTGCTCATCTGCCTTGAGGCTCCACACCGTCACAGCTGGTAAGCATCACTCACCTGCACACTAGCCGGGAAGGGCAGAGGTGCCACAGTGTATTTGGAATAGATTTTTGTTAACAAATGTATCTTTTAAAAATACAAAAAAAAAAAAAAGGAAGAAGAAAGAAGAAAGAAATCTCTGAGAAGTCAAGTTGCATTGCTGTGACTCTGCAGTGGGGTTGCCTGGCTCCTCGAGAATTCAAATGAATGGAGAATCCCCTCAGAAGTGACAGCCCAAAGTGTAAGAATGATAAACGGCTTTGGCCTTGATAATTTTTATTAAGCACTAAATGTCACATTTAACCTGCATTACTGAAAGCAATTACCCATGTATCAACCGCCGAGCAGCACAGAGCGCCACGCCGGCAGCGCACACCCGGCTCCATCTGGGAATAAGGATTTTCAATTAGGAGGCAAATAGCTGCGGAGGGGCTCGGGTCCTCCAGCGGCTCCCAGAGGAGGCCCGCGGAGTAGAGTCTTCACACGCAAGTGATCACAGCCGTGGCAGCAGACCGTCCCCAGCCATCTGCTGCCAGAGCAGCCGCACTTTATCAAATCTCAATATTTACAGACGCTGATCAGCTCGTGGGGCCAGGATGGCTCCCTGCCAGGGAGTTCTGGGAAATTCATTTTAAGGTGTGTTTCAGGAGGCTAATTAATTTACAAGCACCTGTTTCATGGCTGGGAGCTGCTAGTGCGGCAGATGAGCTCCAGCCGGGGAGACTTCCTCCTGCTGAATTGGTTCCGATTGATTCTAATTTGCTGATGGCACAGGCGTAGGGTTCATGTGAGCAGAGCTGGAGCCCCATTTTCAGCCCCGTTTTGGATAGGCCCCATGGAGGACTTACTTCTTGGCCCCACTATGTCTGGGCACAGCAGCCTGAGCAGGAGATGTGTGTGACAGGCACAGGCAGCAGCTGGCTCATCCAAGGGCACTTACTGTCTGGTTCAGTGTCCAGCGAGGGCTGCCAGTGAAGATGCCCAGGTAAATCTGAATTTCAATGGTCGAGTGATGTGTTAAAGTGATGTTGCTGCAGGACATTGTTCTACTGTGTCTTGGTTGTCTGTCTGAGGGTCCCATTTAGTTTGGCCCCTGGGTTCTCTCTGTGCACTCTGGCCACCTCCAGTAGGTGCCACTGGGCTGAGAAGAGCAGGCTTTGTCCCCTCCAGGTGTGTCTCAGGAGGAGAACCCAGCTCTGCCCTACACCCTGGAGAGACTCGGCATCAAGGTGGCTGGGTTGTGAGCAGCACACCCAGGCTCCTCGGCAGAGGCTCTGTACCCTCGGGTGCTCTGTGAGCCCTCTGCAGGGGGCTGGCAGAGTGCACCCCAGCCCCGTCTGTCTTAAGGATGTCAGTGCCCCTTGCTGTCAGCAGTCTGCTGTAGACATGTGATGATTTCAGTGATACGTGGAGAGCAGGGATGGGGACAAGAGAAGGGGATAGGTGTGGCCCACCTGTGACTCCATGCAGCTTGCTGCCCGACTAAGAGCTGAAGCAGTTATGTAAGTGTTTAAAAGAGAACCAGTTGTAGAAAATGGTGGTCATGCCCTGGTGGCACTCAGTACAGTGCACCCTGAGGGTGGTGAGGAAGGGCCAGGTTTGGGGACAGCCTCCCCAGGGTGACCTCGGCACCCTGATGCTCCCTAGGGAGCCAGGTGCAGCTGCTTCACGGCCGGTTCAGCAGCCCAGCTCACTCACTGCTGCCTGCAGGAGGACGTGGGGTCTGCCTGTGGTTGGAGGGAAAGCGGAAGGTTGCTGGGTACTGAGCTCCTCCAGTGCTGGCTCAGGTTCTTCCAGACCAGGAGGAGGCCTTGGGTCGCTCTGCAACCTCTGTGTGTGCCTTTGACAGTGCTGCCGTGGGCTTGTAGGTGCCACATCCCGGGTCTTGGAGGCTGCTCTCTCAGTGACTCTCCCGATGACAGCTGGCGCCTGGGCAGCCATCCCTTTCATGAGAACCCACAGAGTTCTCTCTGAAGTCTTAGAACTAGAAGCCAATTGACTTTCTCTCAAGTGGGTCTGCGTTCACTTCGTGGTTGGTGAGATTCTGCCGCGTCCCGTTGCTTGTGTATGTGCTGGACGCTTGACTGGGAACACGCCGTGACTCTACAGATGGCTCCTCTTTGAGTCCCCAGGCGCAGCGAACAGCATTTGTGTGAGTAGGTGCTCAGCAAGCGTTTCTTAAATAAATGATGAGAACGTGTTTTTGAAAAGATACTTTAGCAGGTAATGTAGCTAATGAAGAACTGGACAATACTAATGCAGAGGACTCGGCTGACCGTTGTCCCTGGGGTAGATAGCTTGAAGACCTGGAATAGGGTGAAGGAAGCCGCTCCAAAGCCCGTCACACTGAGTAGTCTTGTATCTGGGCGTGTTTGTGGACACACATGTGCATACGTGTGGCGTGAGCAGGCACGTGTGGAGGTCAATGAGAACATGCAGACGCTCCCGCATCCTGGTCACGAGGCTATGGAGATGGTATTGCTGCAGTGGTGTGCTGGTGTGGATGGAGGGACTTGCTCTGTATTTGGCGTTAAAGGTTGTGAAGAGCCAGACCATAGGTGTGGGTGGGCCACCCCCCAGCAATCGTGGGGCAAGTGGAGGAGCACTGGACCAAGCCCCTCAAGGGTGGGCTCAGGACAGGTCCCAGGTGTGTTGGAGCTTCTGCCACCTGCGTCCTTGCCACATGCTCTGCTTTCTGCACCCAAGTCCAGCTGACAACTTGCTCTCCCCAGCCCCCTCCTGCTGGCCTCTGGTCCCAGGGCATCTGGAGGGTAGAGCAGTAAAGTGCCCATAGTGGGCAGTTGGCTGGCCCCGACAGCTGCTGGAACACCGGGACTGGTCTCCCCTGGGGGCCAGCACCGAGGGCTCTGGGGCAGCGCTCTTCCTGGCCTGCCTACAGCCGCCTTCTGTGTCCTCACATGGCAGAACTCTCACCAGGCAGGACCCCATCACACAGCCCCTCTCAGCACTTCACCATCCTAGCGTCCTCCCAAGGCCCCACCTCCAGCACCGCAGGAGGGTTGGGGCTCCAGCAGGCCCTTGGGGACACACACCAGTCCCAGGGGGCCGAGAGGCACACCTGCCGTGTGCCTGGGTCCTGGGGCCACCGAGGCTTTGATGGAGCCGGGGTGTTCCAGTGCAGCTGGGCGTGGCTGCAGTGCTCAGCCTGGGTGGGCAGGGTGCCCCAGTACTAGGACAGGTGTTCACCTCGGCCTCCAGGAAAGCACGTCAATCAATCAACCACAGCAACCTGAGAAAACGCACATCCGGGGCTCCCAGGATAACAGGGAGCAGAGGCTCAGTGACCATGGGTTGAGACTGGTGGCAGGAGGTGGCTCATCACGAGCCAGCTGGATCATGGTGGTGGGCTTTGAAGATGTCCTGCATGACTCTGTGATATAGCAAGCCCTGTTTGTGACCACGCCACCACACCTGCGATCAGGGACGCTTACATTTGGGTTCTCGAGTGGACGGGGGTAGGAGCTCACAGGCAGAGATCTAGGAGCCGCGAGACTGGGATGTTCTTGCCTTTACCTGCTCCCGGTGTCTGGGATGCAGGGGAGGCTGTGCCCTGGGTGGTGTGGGGGCGAGGAGAGGGGCCCGTATCCAACCTGGTAAGGCTGGCTTTTCTACATTGGTCTGTGCGGTGGGGTCCATGGGGCTACTGTCCATGGGGCTTGTGGGGCTTGGCCATAAAAGCCTGCGAGTGTGTGTGTGTGTGTGTGTGTGTGTGATTGCAATCTGAGCTCCTGGCACAGCCACAGTGGGGCCTGGCACTTGGTGGACCTTGGGCGCAGTCCTGAAGGCACAGACTCTGCTTGCTCAAGGAAGGAAGCAGCCATAGCAGCGCTGGGTGCCAGCAGTGTGTGGAGGGCTGAGCTCAGGAGGGAGTCTGGGGCTTTGTTTTGAGGAGGGCCTGGGACCACCAGTCAGGGCTCACTAATTTAACACAGTTGAACTCGTGAGCACTGGAGTTCACAATTCAATTACGGAGGAAGATAATCTTCCTGGGTGGTTTATTTAGCTTGTGATTTTTAATTAATTGTGCTCCAGGAGGGAACGCCGTGGAGCGAGCCTGCCCCGCTCTCGGGCTTTATCTTGGTGCTTGTGAGCTCTGCCCAGGTGCACGCACAGCAGCACCCTGCACCAGGGTCCGCCACGCTTGGCTGCCCGCGTCGGTGGATGGGGTATGCACACAGGATCGTGGCTTCCAGGCGCCCTTGGACTGTCCTGCCAGCGGCAGTGGGCACCTCCCCCTTCGCTGTGGGGACCTGGAGACTGCATGGGCTCTTCTCCTATTTCAGGCCCCCAAACCCCTTCCCCCATGGCCTCCTAGGGGAGTCTCGTCCTCCCCAGACTTTTGAAACAATGAGAAGCCAGTGGCCCTTGCAGGGGATCTTGGCCCAGGGATGGGTGAGATCAGAAGAGCTGGCCTCTCAGGAGGGCTCACCCCTGGGGCCCTGTTGGTGGATGCTGCATGCCCGCCAGGACAGGGACGATGTGGCCTTTGGGTGGGTGTGGATGACCCTGCCGTGGACTCGTTTACTGCAGTACACGCCACGTCCATTCAGTGAACACACAGGGCCGAGGCTCTGCCTGCCTGGGGAGGGGCTGTGCCTGCCTCAGGACCTGAGCTGCCTTGGGACATCAGGCTTGGGGCCCAGGGCCCTGGCAGGGCAGCGTCGTTTCTGTCTATGTGAGATGGACCTCATGGTGAGCAGGGCTCTGCCCTGCCACCCTCGCTCCAGGAGCCCTGGGAGCTACAGTAAAAGTAGGAGAGCTTGGGGGCCAGGAGGACCTCCTCTGTAGGCCGGGCTTCAGGCCAGAATTGGAGGGTGGTGGGTGTCCTTCTGACCCATGGGCCTCGAGGAGTCAGGTGACCAGGTGAAAGGCTGGGAAGTGCAGTCTGCCTGGTGCCAGGGGGCCTCCTGCCATGTGGGACGTGGCTGAACTGCGGCCCGGGGTTTTGTCGGGTGGTCAGACATTAAGCAGAACCATAGAACTGATGGATCGTGCTCCCGCTGAGTGCAGTAGCTCAGGGGTCAGGGCGCTGTGAGCACCTGGAGGCCTGCGGTCTCTGCGCCAGCGGCTTCCTTACTGCTGTGCTGCTCCGCACATGAACTGGCTGGTGGAAACCCGCACCTGCAGTGGAGCCGCTGAGAGGTGGCAGTCAGCGCCTGTGCTGGCTCAGGAGACCACGGGGAGCGGGAGCCCAGAGCAAGGGCGGCAGCAGGGGAAGGTTTCAGGTTTATGAACGGATCTCACCGACAAATAGGTTCTGCTGCGCACACACACACACACACACACACACAACACACACCACACACACGCCCACACCACACACACGCACACCACACATACCATGCACACACTACACACACACACATGCACACACCATACACACACCACACACACCATGCACACACCACACACACCATGCACACATTACACACACACCACACACACACACACCACAGTCTCCTTGCCTCACACTGCTCTGTTGCCCTGAGCCTGGGCCCAGGCTGGCGAGCGACTCTTGGGCTGCCTTGACAGGCTGCTGTGGTGGGCGGTGCTCTGACTGGTCTTGGGGAAGCACGCACATACAGCAGGCCCGACCATGGTCGTGCACAGACCACCAAGCTGTCACACTGTGGGACCCTCACCGCTGTCTATCTCCAGAACTTTTCCTCTTTGCACACCACTGAGCTGTAACTCCTGCTCCTCCAGCCCCTGCAACCTTCTGTCCTTCGCCGTGGGGACCCTAGGACATCATAGCAGTGGAATTGCCAGTGTCCTCTGGTGACTGGCTCATCTCACTCAGAACAAAGCCCTCCAGGCAAGTGGCAGTGTATATCAGATTTTCCACCCTTCGAAGGCTGAATAATATTCCACCATATGCACATGCTACATTTGCTTTTCCGTTTACCTTTGAGGGACACGTGAGTTGCTCCCCCTCTTGGCTGTTGTGAACAAGGCTGCTATAGGCACACACATACTTCGTTGTCTCTACTTTTACTTTTTTGGGATCTAGATTTTAAAGTTTTTTTTTCTACCTGAAAAGTAATACCTATTTGTGTTATTTCAATTAAAAGATGTTAAGACCTACAATGTGGAAAATATTCTGCTCATCCTAATGAGTGAGAAGTGCTGACACCCTACTGTCCCTGGAACACGAGTTTCTAGGCAGTGAGATCCCTGGAGGACCTGTAGGTGGGCAATGTAGGACTGCTGATCAGGACCACAGCGACCCTTCCATGACCCTGGACATGATGAGATCCTAGGCTACAATGTAAGAATCAAATTTCTACTCGGGTGCTAGGAGTTTGACAAATGAGCAGTTTCTGAGTCTTAAGATGACAAAGTCTCTATCTGGGATCCCCTGATATGCCCTTTCGAGGTTTGTACTCTTGTCTTGTTGGAGCACATTCTCTAGTGGCTTTCTCAGAGATGGCCTGGAGGTAAACTTTCTGAATGTCTGTGAGTTTCAATATCTTTGTGGAGGAAATTGTCCATTATAATTTTGAAGGCATTGACCCAGTACCTTCTCACATCTAAGCCAATAGTAATAATCCTGTTTTCTCACCAGTGATTGTTTCAGTAATGATCAATTTAAATGATCAAATTCAGGCCAACAGAATACAAGCAAGAAGTGAGGAAGACGTTAATATTTCTAAAACATGCAAGAAGGATACCTACCCCCACCGTTTTTCCTGGAAGTTGTCTTCAAAGCAATGTCTGAAGTTGCTTGCCACTGCACTGGGTGGGTGGAGCTGGGTGAGAGTGATGGGAGGTGGGACCTGTCTAGATCTGCAGGGAGGGGTGAGCCACTGAGGTGCAAACCGGGGCAGAACTACCTGCCCCTCTTCCCACCTGAGCCTGGGATGAAGTGTGGGTTGGGTGACAGAGGAACCAGAGTTTAGACTTTGTTCAATTTTGACTAACTGAAGTTTAATTTTAAATGGTCATATTGGCCAGTGGCGCCATGGACCAGCACAGCCCTGGACTGGCGGTGGGAGGAGGCAAGCCGCAGTCCCTGTGTCTGGCCAGGTCTCTGGGTCCCAGCACTCTTGCCTGTGGAGTTTTGTGTGCAGTTCATCTGCTGACCTCTGCTCTGGTCATGGAAGGACCTGGGGAGGTAGATGTCCACTCCACCCATGCTCAGCCTCTCCTCTCTGGAGAGTCCTGTGCGATTTCTTCCTGATTCTGCCTGTGGGTACACTTGAAATGAGTCTGAAGATTAAAAAGGTTCACTTATCTTCTTTTCCCCCCGGGGTGCAGGGAGGATTAGTTTAAATTGCTGATCTTGGTTCATTTCTTCAAATAACTTGGTGTACGTGCCATTTTTTTTGTGGGGGGGGTGAAATTGACATTTTTGTGGTTGCTTTGCTCCCCTGGACATGGTCCTTTCTCTGGTTGGGCTCCTCTGGTCACCGGCTTCTCCTGAGTGCCTGGAGACCCGGTGCCACCCTGGGGCTCCTGTCACAGAGCTGGGCAGCACATCCACCCTCTGGCCTCCTCGCCTACGAGCTATGGCTCTTCTCATTTCTCTGCTTAGTCTTTTGTTTTACGCACTCACAATCACTGGGTTCCCTCGAGTAGGAAGCAGGTCCTGCGGTGGAGAGTGCTCTTCCAGGTGGGCCCCTCTGCTGCCATCCGGTTTCCTGGTGGTGGCCAACCTCGTCCAGCCCTTCACAGTGGGGTGCTCTCTCCAACCTGGCCCCGCAGGGAGCTGCTCTGTCCGAGGCTGCTGTTTGGCACAGTGGGAGTGTCGATGCTCCCGTCCCACCTCATCTGCAGCACCTTCCCTTAGCGAGCCAACTGGATTCCAGCTGCAGAAATCACACATCGCATGTCCAGGGAGGGCACGGAGTGGACGCCTGATGTTGGGGCTCCCCTCTGAGCTGCTGGACCTCTGTCCTGGGCTGGGTTTCTGGCTGAGGTACCTGTGGTCTTCCGGCAGGGTTCCCAACTTCTGCTGCAGGCCTGCATCTTTCCACAGTTGCTTCTCTCACAGTCCATGGCTCAGAGGCCCTCTGGAGGCCTGCTGTGCCCGGGGTCATTGTTCACAGGAGCAGAGGAGTGGGTTGGGAGACACTGCCAGTCCTTCCTCTGTTCCTCCTGTGTCCATAGCTCTGGCCCCCATCAGGACAGAGGGTGTGGACAGGGACTTCGCCTGCTGCCACCGTGGTGGAGAAGGCCCACTGGGACCCTGAGCTCTGAGTTTCCACCCAGACCGACCAGCTGCACCTGGCAGCATCCTCACAGCGCACGTCACTGCAGCTGTGTGTGGAGGACGTTTGTCACTGCTTTTCACCTCTTTTTGAAAATTTTAATCAGCATACAAAGAGGGACAGGAGACTCCCCACTGAGGCCCATGCCTCTGTCCTTCCTGGAGTCTCCAGATGTCATGGAGGGGTGGGCCCTGAAGGAGAGACAGGTTCCAGCGCAAATGGCTTGGGGTACACAGTGGCCTTCCGTGATGGTAGGGTCTGGGCGGAGGCAAACAACTCATCACAAAGTGCAAGGGGGCAGGCGTCTGACCCCAAGGGCAGCTCAGGGACGCAGGAGCACAAGGACTGGCGTGGACCCTGCTGCCAAACTGCTCTAGCTCGCCTCTTGCTTTGGCCCCACAGAGGGAGGAGAAGAGGAATTTCCCAAGGAAAAACACCTGCTGTTTTTGAGAACCTACTTTTGTGGCCAAACATAAGAGAGAACAAAAGGGAATGATTTTTAATGTGGACACAGCAGCCAACAGGAATCAGAACCTGCACTCACTTGCCTTCCACGCAGCCAGAAAGCCAGGGCACGACTGCGAGAAGGAATCGCTGCCAAAAAGTGTTGGACGATTTATATCTGATTCCAAGAGAAGAACAGGTCGTGATTTTGCCACGAAAACCCCAAGGGACAACTTGAGGCAAGAGGAACCATTTCCTCCCTAGCACCTCATCAATTAATAGAGAGGCATGTGATTTAGATTTCCTGCTCTGCATGTGTGTCCATCTTAAGGCGGGCCAGACGGCATCCCACAGGGTCCTCTTGTTGCCCGGGGACAAGGCATGGTGGGAGGGCAGTCAGGCATTTGCTGGCCCAAGGCAGGAGGCTCAGGTGAGGCCTGTGTTCCAGGGCCTTTCCTCCCACGGCCAGTCCAGCAGCAGAGGCCCTCAGATGCAGGACTTCCGAGCGCCCTGCAGGGAGTGACAGTCATGGCAGCCCTCAGTGCGGGCCAGTTCTGTGGCTTCTCAGTAGTCTGACCCACTGACCACACCTCTCCTGCAACAGCCACTGTGGGCCACAGGTGGGCCCTGGCCTTGGGCCAGAGGCGGCCACCTCCGGGGTGGGCAGAGCGGCTGGTGGGCCCGCCCGCGGGCTGTGCTGCCTCGTGGAGCTGGGTCCCTGCTGGCTGGCGCGGAGCTGGCGTGTTGCAGGAGAGAAGCAGCGTTGTTGTGACAGTGCTGGCCCCGGCGGACTGCAGAGCTCAGGACGGCGGCCCAGACACACACAAACACTCCGTGGCGCTGACAATGTGGTGCCACGTGTAGAGCGAGAAACATTATTTAAATAGGTAGCGTTTTAAGGAATGAAACAATCAGAAGGCTTTTGGGGGATAATGAAGATGACTCTGAATTGTTTAAACTAGATACGCAGCTTTTAAAACAAACTGTGTGCTTCCAGCCGTCTCCCGACTTCCCTCCTCAGCTGCGGCTTCCTCAGGCCGTCAGAGCGTGCTTTCAGCACTTGCCTTGTTACAGATGGCACTCGATCTCTAGGTGGGGTTGTTGCAGGAACAGCCTTCCTGTGCCCTACAGCAAGCACGAAGCTTTCTAGTGAATAACGTTGACCAAAGAGATAAAATGGCTTTACGTGCAGGCAAGAGCACCGCGCCGAGCCTAGACGCCTGGGCAGACACAGGGGAATCCCCAGGAGACAGGGGGCTCCTCAGGTGCTGGGGGCTCCTCAGGAAGCAGCTCCAGCACTGCGGCTGTTGTGAGATTGTCCACCTCCCTCTCCTCCACGGTGCTCGTGGTTCCCATCCCTGCATACCAGGTCCCTCGTTGGAATGAGTGCGGGATGCTTAGTCCCTCCATGGTGCATGGTGTCTTGGGCTTTTTCACAAAGGGGCTTTGAAATTGTGCAGCACTTCATGTTGCACACAGACCTAGCCCATGTGGGGCTAGGAGGACGAGGACTGCGCGCCACCCCTCTCCAGCCACCCCTTCTGCAGGACCTGACCAAGGCCCCTGACCGGGGCTGCTGCTTCAGGGAGTGGGCTCTGTTTATAGGACCTGCCTCCTCGCCCAGGCCCTCAGCACACCAGCCCTGGGATGTGGCAGGGGACAGACACACTCCGCCCAGTGACCTTGCTTTCCACCTGATCTCAGGGGCTGCATGCCATGTGCAAGTGCAGGGGCAGTGCTGACGGTCCAGCGGACCACAGCCTAAGCGCGGGGTGGACAGAGTCAGGGTAAAGACCAGTTCCAGGACTGTGCACGTGGGGTATGGGGATCGCCTGCTGGGCACCCTGGGCCCTCTGCAGTCTCCAGTCCCAGGCGTCCCCACGTGGACAGCGTGGAATCACGTGGCTTCACACGGGGTGGCACTGGTGTCAGTGTGCCTCCTCCACATCCCGGTGTCTGCCGTGCACTGGCTTCCTGCTGCCACCTCAGGCCTGGAAGTGCCTCAGCCCTGGGTCAGAGTGGCCGCCTTTCTTCTGGGCTCCCACCTGGTGCCTCAGCCCCCTGGCTTCACCTCTGCTCCCTCGGCTCCTCTGTCCATCCTGGGGTCAGGCTTCTCTACCTGTGCCTCAGCCCCCTGGCTTTACCTCTGCTCCCTTGGCTCCTCTGTCCATCCTGGGGTCAGGCTTCTCTACCTGGTGCCTCAGTCACTGGCTTCACCTCTGCTCCCTCGGCTCCTCTGTCCATCCTGGAGTCAGGCTTCTCTACCTGGTGCCTCAGCCCTCTGGCTTCACCTCTGCTCCCTCGGCTCTTCTGTCCCTCAGCTCCTCTGTCCACCCTTGGGGTCAGGCTTCTCTACTGCACTTGCATCTTGCAGGTGTTGGCCAGTCCCTTGTACCTGACACAAACAGGCCAGAAATGCTTGTCACATCTGGTGTGAGGCCATGGGCAGCATTGCCATTCTGTCCTGTGGTGCAGGGGGCCCGGCACACGGTGCCGTGAACCAGACTCTCCCTGGGTGGGCACCACCCTGACCGCAGTGGCACCAAGCCTGGGTGCACCCTCTCAGCTCAGCCCGGATGGGATTCCGTTCAGGGTCTCACAGAAGCAGATGCATGGTTCCGACCCAGTCTCAGCATGCGGCACGTTCCTGACTTTCTGGAGCCTAATGGAGCCTGTCCTCTCTCCCTGTGAGAAAGGGTCTCTGAGGGAGGACGTCTTTGTTTGGGTGGGAAAAGGATGAAAGGTAGCATGCAGTACCCGGCAGATGCTCGCTGTTCCGGGAACACGTGTATTGCGGCGTATCATGTAATGGTGCGCTGTGGGGAATAGCAATGAATAGTGGGAGCACAATCATGTGCATTGTTGGTGTTTGTTAAAATAAAGATATTCAATTTATAATAAAGGGGATTAAACGCTTAATTCATGACTATGTTAATATTTGTCTGCAAGTACACAGATAAATGGCAACGCACCTTATCACGTCCAACACCTGTGCGTACAAGTTCCTCTGCTGAGATCTCCACGGGATTGCATGTTTTACAGAGCTTAAACTTTCATTTCCCAAAATAATGATATCATTCATTTACAGATATAGATAGGCGCGCTGTACTTTAGCTCCATCCTGAAACGAGTATTGTGGCTTTAGCTACAAAATGTGGGATTAATTACGGCAGGGATCTGCCTCAGCTTGCCTACCGCAGCAAGTATCGGCAAACACCGCAGCCTGCGCCCCATGCGGCCCATCGCAGGCCCACGGGGTCGCCTGCCACTGCCTCCCCAGCAGAGAGGGGCGCTGTGGCCCAGCTGCGCGCAGGCTTGCCGCTCACTAGTGCCTCAGTGCTTGGGATGCACATCCTGGTTTTGAACATCCTGGGGAAATTTGCTCTTTGAGAGATTTGTGAGGGATGCTTGGGTGGAGCCGCCCGGAGGGAAATGGACTAACGCTCCCAGCAGCTCTGACCTGCCTTCCCGGCTCCCTGCCTGGGGGACTGAAGATAAGATGAGGCTGCTTTCCTGCAGCTTCAGAAACCATATGCAGACTGCCGGAGGTTCTGAGCTGCTTACTTCCCCAGGAGGAGCCCCACGGAGGGCAGACAATCTGTGCCCCTGAGGGTTTTGGCTGTCCTGTGTCCTGCGGTTGACAAAGCTTTGCCAGCTATTTGGGTTATAACAACAGAAACTTAACCCAGTGCAGTCTAGACCCGGGTCTGGGATCAGGGCGTGGGCGGGGTGTGCTCCCGAGGCACTGGGGAGGCTTGTCCAGGTCTTGCTCAGGTGTCTGGGCCCCGACCTTGCTCCCCTCTCAGGTTACCCACTGAGGCAGCGGAGTTGACTCAACATAGGAACCCTGGAGAGCGCCTTGCTGAGCAACACTGGTGTCAGCAGGTATGTTTTAGGTTGAGAGTCAAGGGACAGAGACCAGCTCAAAGCCAAAGGGTCCTCAGGGGCGGCCTGGAGGAACCACCTGAGCTGGAGCCTGCCCCACTGGCTGAGTTCATGTTCCAGTCCAGGAGAAGAGGGGCCATGGAAGGCCATCCCCACCCTGTGCAGGACACCTTGCCCAGGGCTGATGGCACTCTCAGGCATGTGGGGTGGAGAATCACCTGTGGCTGCTCACGACCTGGCCTCTGCCTGGCAACTGGCCCTGGGGATCCCAGTTCTCCGTCCATGCCCATGGCCCCACTGGTGTCCTGGCCCCTTCCTCTGTTCTGGGCCTGGTGGAGGGAAGCCACTCTTGAGAGGTGGAAGGAGCCACCCCAGTGTCGTGCCAGGCGCCTCCCAGCCCATGGTGCTGCCCGTCCTCTTGCCTGGACCTCTCGCCCACACCTGAAGTCCATGATGAGCCAAGGGGCCAGGCTCCCAGTGGCTGCTGAGTCCTCTGCTTTCAGGGTCTCAGAGGATTGAGGGCTTCCCCTCGTCAGCCACAGTGCCAAGAGCTCCCTCCACAGAAGCCATGGCAATTCAGAGGGTGGGTGAGTGCAGGCCTTGCCAGGAAGGATCCACGAGGGGCCCAGTGCAGCCCAGGCCAGCAGGGACAGAGTGGGCAGTGGCTGGGCTTCAGCCCTGGGCAGTGCTGGGCAACAGCACTTGGGAAGGCGCAGAGTCCATCCCCTGGGATGAAGCAGGTGGCTGGGGCCTGAGCCAAATGCGGAAGTTGTTCTGGTGTCAATTCTCCAGGCGTGGACAGCCCTGGACACACAGGTGCCCATGGTGTGACTCTGTCGGAGGCCAGTATGTCCACAGTCCCTCTGTAGGGAAGGGGCCAGCATGGGCAGACGGCAAGGACACTAGGGCTTGGGAGGGAGAGGAGCAGAGGGGCTCTCAGCTTCTTACCCGCCTGATGCACCTCGCAGGACACAGGAGCTGACACCTATTTTCAGATTTGCGAATTTATTCAACACACCAGGTTGCAGAGTTAAACTCACCTGCCAGTGGCATGGGTCCCGTGTAGACAGTACTGCTGATGTGCAGTTAGGGCTGAGGAGAATCCAGGGAGGACGGTGGCATGCTCACTGCGCGTCCCCTAGGAAGAGCGGGTGAGCAGATGCTGGTGCGTGCTGTCTCAGGGCTGCGTGGGTGAGGCTCTGAGGTCCAGGAGACATCCGCCTGCACGTGTCCTCCAGGCTCTGGAAAATCACATCTACACACCTAGAGATTTGACTGGGACCTGGTCTGTCCTCATCCTGGCTCTGCCCTGGGGCATGTGGGTGCGGCCATATCACTGGGTGATCTGCGCTGGAAATCTACAAACCTGACATCCACCCCAAGCTGGGCCTCTTGCTCCTCACCCCTCTCCAGCATCTAACGGGGAGCTGGTCCTCACCAGAGCTCACTCCTTGCACTCCTCTAGCTCCTTCCTTTGTTCTCTGGCTGCTTCCTCTTCCCCTTCGCTGCTGGCTTCCCTGCCTGTTCCCCTTAGTTCTTGCCCTTTGGTGTCCTGTCCCTCCATTCGCCCTCTCTGCTGAGTGACAGCAAAGGCTGCTTTTCAGGGACAGGGTGAACCTGTTCGCAGGTACCTGTCCCCATGTCCCCAAGTCACCATTTAGGGTTCCTTGCTAAGGGTGAGATGCCACCTGCTGCCGTGCCATGGGAGGGGGGCCGTCTCCTTGGTGCGGTCTCTCTTTCCTGCAAAGCCCTGCTCTTGCCACATCCTTCCCTGGTCCTCACTCTGAGGTGTGAATGCCTGGCCAAGCAGCCGTCACAGAAATCACCCTCAGCTGAGTTGGAGCCTGTGTCCTCTGTGACTTGAGCACTAGCCCCACTCCAGGTGCTTAAGATGCCACACGGCCAGTGGCCTTTGCATGGTGGCTTGGACCCCTACCACCCCAGGATGCTCCAGGCCAGTGTGGCCCTAGAGCAGGGCATTGCCTGCCAGGAACCCAGAGGTGCTGCTGTGGGTGGTGGGTTAGTTGGATCATCCTGTCCAGAGATCAGGTGGGCTCTCTGTACCTTAGCCTCCCTCCATTTTCTATCTGGACTCTCGGAAAAGGTCTGTTTTTGGTGGAAAACTGCCCAATTGGATTTTTTGTTTAAAAAGAGTATGTTTTGACTTGTTAGAAAAAGGCCAAGTAGAACTTTGAACCATCCTGGGAAAGAATGCTCAGTAAATTGCGGGAGAAGACAACACTAGCGACTGTTCCTCACAGGCAGCAACAGGGCAGAGCCTCCAGGGTGGGTCCTGGCCCCCCCGCATGCTGCACGCTTCCCTGAACCAGTCCATGCAGGACGGGGATCACTCACACAGGAGATGCTTTTAGGGCATTTGGGGTCATTCGTTCCTGGAGCCCTGGAGAAGATCATGCTGAGTGAAATAAGCCAGTCACCTAACCAAAGGCCGGGTGTTTTCTCTGATATGCAGATGCTAATTCACAATAAGGGGCAGGGGTGCTGGAGAAGAATAGAGTCATTTTAGATTAGACAGAGGGGAGAGAGGGAGGAGATGTGGGGGTAGGAGGGCAGTAGAGTGAAACAGATGTTATTACCTCACGTACATATATGACTGCATGACCGATGTGATCCTATAGCATGTACAATCAGAAAAATGAGAAATTACACTCCATTTATGTGTGATTTGTCAAAATGCCAAATGCAATCTACTGTCATGTACAATCAGAACACATAAAAAAGTTTAAAAAGAGCTTAGGATAGTGCTACATTGGTCACACCCCAAGGACCCAAGCAACTTGATTTCTCCTTTGAGCCTGCAACTTCCAAGCTGTGTGAGCGGGAAGAGCAAGGCATCTCTGATCCCTGTTTTCTGAGTGCAGAGGAGGAGGCCACCTGCCTCAGGGCCCCTCTGAGGACAGGTGGTGTGACAGGGGTTGTGTGCTCTGCAGTCAGCTCAGGACCAGCATGTCATGGACCATGAGCAAACAGGGCCCCCAGTGCGTTGGCAGCCGTGCGCTGGCCCAGGATGGGCTGGTGTGGGATGCGAGGGTAGGTTTTCAGACCTGCATTCCAAGTTAGACCTTTGATTCTGCACCTGAGCGCTGCAGGCAGGCTTGGACTTCGGTGCCCTTTGGAGGAACTTTAAGTATTAGTGTAGCATTCAGTGATCAGGCAAGACTTGCACTGTGGAAACAGAATTGAAACAACTAAAACCATGACTGTCCTTGGGATGGTGGTTCGGCCATTGACCAGCTATCTGCAACACCAGTTTTAGGTCTGAGAGTTACTGCCTGGCTCCAGTCTAGCTCCAGTCCCTCACTCTTGGGGACACTCAGTCGAAGGGGAATCTACTTTACATTTTCACCTGAAGCGGGGAAGGCTAGGATGACAGGCAACTGATGTGCACATAAAGCCAGAGCCTGAGCCCAGCAGCAGGATAGGTGGGGAGGGCTGGGCCTTGGGCCAGGGAGCGATACCCCATCTCCTGGCCCCTTCTGCACCCCCCTGTGAGTGCCATGCCAGGACTCTGAGACAAGAGTCAGACAACTGGTGCAGCCAGTGGAGGGAGGCTGGCAGAGGTGGCTGGGTTGAGGAAGACCTGAAGGGATCGGAGCTTTGCAACGAAGCAGGCGCCTTCCTTCCTCTTCAGAGAGGCCAGCCCAGAGCTAATGACTTTCCACCGTCATCCAGCAGGCCTGAGCATTCCGAGCTGTGGGGAGCTGGCAGAGGGACCGCCAGCAGCCATCATCCTCGTCTTAGTCCTAGCCCTGAAGGTCAGCAAGCTGTCTCAAGGGGAGGCCAGGGTTCCAGGGCTTCCCTGCAGCTGACATGACCCTGTCCTCAGGGTTAGCCACCGAGGTCAAACGGAGCATGTGCTTGACCTCCCAGACGGCTCTGCAGGGACAGGAGCTGCTCTTCCTTATCCCTTGCCTTATCCTGCCCTCTGGAAGGCTTTGGGAGGCCAGTGTGGCTACAGCCGTTGTGGGACATGAGGCGTCCTTCAGGAAGAAGTTGTGTCTCTGGTCCTCCTAGAACTTCTGCCTCCGGGCACCTTCCTGTGGCCTTGTTCCCAGTACCCGCTACCCTCGCTAAAACTCAGAGCTACAGTCTGACCATCACACCAGCCTGGAAGAAGAGCCACTGTGAGGAGTGGGTGGCCCGTGTTGGCATGGGGAAATGGGATCCCTATGCTCGGGATCCCATTTCCCCATGGGATTATGGGGAATAATCCCCTTAGCCTTGCGGCTGCCTCTCCGAGTGCTTTGAGCAGCCTCACAGACTGGTGGAGGGCTCACAGCCAGGTGAAGGGCTCGCTGCCTGGAGGAGGGCTTGCAGCCTGGTGGAGGGCTCCCTGCCTGGTGGTAGGCTCGCAGCCTGGTGGAGGGCTCCCTGCCTGGTGGAGGGCTCCCTGCCTGGTGATGGGCTCCCTGCCTGGTGGAGGGCTCACAGCCTGATGGAGGGCTCCCTGCCTGGTGGAGGGCTCCCTGCCTGGTGGTGGGCTCCCTGCCTGGTGGAGGGCTCCCTGCCTGATGGAGGGCTCCCTGCCTGGTGGAGGGCTCCCTGCCTGGTGGAGGGCTCCCTGCCTGGTGGAGGGCTCCCTGCCTGATGGAGGGCTCCCTGCCTGGTGGAGGGCTCCCTGCCTGGTGGAGGGCTCCCTGCCTGGTGGAGGGCTCCCTGCCTGGTGGAGGGCTCCCTGCCTGGTGGAGGGCTCCCTGCCTGGTGGAGGGCTCCCTGCCTGGTGGAGGGCTCCCTGCCTGATGGAGGGCTCCCTGCCTGGTGGAGGGCTCCCTGCCTGGTGG